>OZ030017.1:17437500-17520000 GCA_964023405.1 Apodemus agrarius | reverse complement strand
GAAATATACTTTTTGAATATGCAGATTTCCACCATGAACCAGCGAAGAGAAAGTGGCAAAAAATAGCTGTGGGAAATGGGGCATCGGAACCGAGCAGGACTATTCATAAAGTAGCTCGCTGGAGACCCACGGGTGGATCAGGGCTCCAGTTCCTTCATCACTTTTAGATGTGGTCTAATGGCCTTCCCTTCAAGTTTAGGTTTGCCTTACTGACTAGATTCCACCAATGAGAATGAGACTACAGCTGTGCATGGTGCCTCCTGGCACTCAGAGGGCTGAGGAAGGATGGTCACAGATTGAGGGTCAGCCTGGACTTCCCAATGACTCACTCCAGGAGCATCCGAGGAGCAGTGAGAAGGGCCATACAGTTTCTATCTAGCTCTGTCTCCTGGGATAGATATCCTGGGAAGCCCGACAGGCACAGACATGCTCTACAGAGGTAGAGACTGGAGACTCGAGGTCCTAGCTTCAAACAACGTCAAGTGTGGTGTCTGTACACCCAGATACAGAAAGAACTTTGGGAAAGAAGGACAGTTTTCTGCTTACAGATCTCCAGAAACAGAAGGCATGCCACGCCATGGGGGGAGGGTTCACACAACAATGCATCAGCACGGGTCAGGAATCAAGGGGACAGGGATGGAGAAAAGACAGTTAACACAGTTGCCTCTAGATGTATCATGGGAAGCATGGACTTAGAATCTTAGGTTATTTGTGTCGTTTAAGTAGCTCTAGAAAATAAAGGCTATTTTAGTTGTGTGGCACCTGCTTCCACGGTGACAATGGTCCAGTCTGAGAGAAGCTAATAAAGAGGGTGCTTATAGTAGGGACTCTAAGTGGTTGGCTTGCATCTGAGAGTCCTTTACTGTATGAAAGAACCCACCAGTTCTAAGAAGAGTGTTCCTTCAGTCTCAGAAAAGCCCCAAGTATCTCAGCTCCAGAATAAAACATGCTGTCAACCAGGGCCAACTGCCAGGTACGTTACTGAGGAAGCCATGCAGGGGATGGAAGCCTCGGCTGCGGTAGTCCGGACAGATGCAACAAGAGCTGAGGACTTTCGATGTGCTGATCTCCCGAGCCCAGGACAGATCATAATAAGATGTGAATGACTGTGGGTGGGGTCTTGACCAGCAATAGATCATGAGAGTACCTTATGATGCTAGTGGAATATATCAAGTGAAAGCCAAGCTTTCCATAATAAGAAAATACCTGAGAGAATCAACTTATACAGAGGAAATGTATATTTTGGCTCATGGTTCCAGAGATTTCAATTTGTGATTAGTTGATACCCATTGTTTGGGGCCAGTAACACATCATCATGGCAGAGGATGAATGGTGGGAGAGAGAGAGAGAGAGAGAGAGAGAGAGAGAGAAGGAGAAGAAGGAGGAGGAGGAGGAGGGAGGGAGGGAGAGATGGAGAGAGAGAGACTGGGGTTTGACATTCTTTGAGGCCATATCTCAATCATTTAAAAAGCCTCCTCACTCCCACACCAGGTCCCAACCCTTAAATACTCCATCACCTTCCAAAACCACCAAGCGCATTATAGCACATGGACCCTTGGGGAACAGTCAAGCCCTAAGCCCTAAACCATAGTGTTATGTTCAAGGGAGTGACAACATTGGCGGAATCACTTACATGTGCTAATACTTAAAACATTTTAAAGTTAAATATACATGACTAATACCATGCATATAAGACAGTTCCCCAGCCAGACATCCTTGTAACAGCTTAATTATGACATTTTAGAGAGCTTTAAGCACATTGATGGTCCTATAAGTCATAACTTCTATTTGAAGCAAATTGCCCTCATCAGTTGCTATGTAAATAAAGATGTGCATCTTAGCTTGGAGCCATTAAATCTGGGAACACAGAGACTGACAACACTAAAATTATGAAGCAGCACCTGATGGGACTCCTTCCTAGAGGGCATCGTGGAATTGTGTTTGCAGGTGGCTAGAGGATACTGAAGTGTCCTTGGAAGAATTTTAGGCTTCAAAGTTTCATGCCTTTGTTTACAGAGAGGTTGATGAGGCTAGGTCTATACAGTGTGTGTGTGTGTGTGTGTGTGTGTGTGTGTGTGTGTGTGTGTGTGTTTCTTATACTAAAGAGTGTCCACAAGCCCCTGTATCAGTTGCTGTGACCAAAGCAACTTATAGAAAGTAGAGTTTACTTTAGCTTCCAGTGCCAGAGGGAGAGAATTCATAATGGTGGAAAGGTATGGGAGCAGGTAGCCAGAGCAGGAAGCTGAGAGATCACATTTTCTAGAGCATGCAGAAAGCAGACAGACTGAAATGGAAGTGGGTAGAGGCTATAAATTCTCAAAGCCCACACCCAGTGATTCATACCCTCCAGCAAGGCTCCACCTCCTAATGATTCCACAACCTTCCCAAACAGTAGCTCCAGGCTGGGACAACGCATCTAAGTTTATGAGCCTATGTCACAGCCTGCTTGCCAATCTTCTTTGAAGCTAATCTGCAGACATCCCAGGGCCAACTTCAGAGATAAACAAACTCTGTTTCCCGCCTAAGAAGAAGGGCCACTTTCTGGAGCTCATGATTATGGGGCAATGGTTACGAAACAGCAAGTCTTCAGAGGATGCCCTAGTCAGCTTTTCCGTAACTGATAAACACCACAATCAAAAGCAATTTGGTGAGAAGAGACTTTATTTCATCTTACAGTCACTCACTGAGGGAAGCTGGGACGTGAACTCCAGCAGAGCAAGAACTTGAAACAGAAACCATGGAGGGATGCTACCTACTAACTTGCTCTCAGGCTCATGTTCAGATATGTTTCTTAACACTGCCTTGTCCCACCTGCCCAGAGTTGCCACCACCTATAGTGATCTGGGCCCTCCCACATCAATTAGAATCAAGAGAATGCTCCACAGACATGTTCCCAGGCCTATCTGATTCATGAAATCTCCTAAATTGAGACCCTCTCAGATAATTCAGGACTGGACCAAGTTAGCTGCTGAAGCTAACTAGAAAGGAAGCTATTCACTCAGGGTGTGTTATGACCCTCAAATGCCTTTCCAATGTCAGCAAAGGAGGCCCCAATCTTTAACAAAAGGGAGGGTCTACCCATACATTTTTATTCTGTACTCTCTCGGTGTCTCTGGGTGGGAGAACTCCATGTAGACAAGGTGGTGGTGATGCTACATCTGTCTCAGATACCTCTACCAGCTCCTGTGGTTTCTCCCCTCTCCCATTTCCCCATTCTTACACCCATGCCCTGTCCCAATCTTTCTGTCTATGTAAGCCTCTACCCTAAGCTATATATCCAGGCTTGGACTATAGATACTATATTCAAGAGGGGATTTATGATGTCATCTCAGCCTCTGTGATCCATAATTATAATGCTAGTAGATAATATCAGGTGAAAGCCAAGGAATCAGGAGAATCAGATAGATGAGTCCAGAATCTCTTGGAATTGGCCAGACTGACTAAGCATCTCATGGGGCCAGCCTCCACTGTGGGAACATCCACTCTTGTCACTGACTGCATTTAAAAGCAACCAGACTGAAGAGATCCCTGGGAAACCCCTCCCCCTGAAACAACCCGGACTGGTGCCAAGATTATAAGTTGCTCTCAATAAACTGATGTCAAAGCCCTGTTGATGAAGACAACACCTGAATAACTCATTGGATATGGAGAAGTCAAGCTAGGGCTTACACAGAACCTTTGCCCATACTGGCTAGCATCTTTGGCATAGGAAGGTACACTATGAAAGGATAAGTTCTACCAAAGAATAAATTTAAACACTTACACCAGCGACAAACGAAGATCTACAATGGTGCCTTGTCTAGAAAATGTGTAAGTTCAATAGTCACACAAAGGTTATGGGAGTCACCAGCCAATACCCGAGTGGACTGATGGGACGGAACCCACATCTGATTCAGATTAGATGTCCATGAGCCTGAGGCTAGATAGCCCAGAAACCTAAAGAACATAGTAAAAATGACTCCTAATGACATTCTGCTAAACATAGATCAGTCCCTTGCCCGATCATCATTGGAAATGCTTCCCTCTGCAGTGGATGAGAACAAATACAGACTCCCCTCTGCTCCCCAGTCAGACAATATGGAGACAGTTGAGTGACCTTGGAACACTCAATTCTCAATGGGATATTCTATCAAATCTCTCCCCTCGGGGCTGAGGGAACATTGCACCAGAGGAAGCAGAAAGAGTGTAAGAACAAGAGGCATGGAAACCAGGGAAACAAGGCCCTCTAAATCAGCATGACCAAGGCTCATGTGACTCCTAGAACCTGAGGCGGCATGCGGAAGGCCCGCATGGATCCCTAACAGCTGGAGACCTAGAGCTTAAAGAAGGGAACACACGCCCCCAGTCCGTAGCCCAGAAGCAATATGCAATTGATAACCACTTTCAAACGAAAATTTAGTTTCCTCCAAGGGTTTCACTGGGGAAACAAACTACTCTGAAGTGTTGGCTGCATGCCCAGCAGTGGATGGCCAACAGAAAACAAACTCAATGGCCCTTTTGGAAGTTTCTTGTCTCATTCTTTCCTTTCAGGGCCTTAAAATTTTTATTTTATTTACTTATTTAGTCCTGTCCTCTCTTCTTTTCATTCTACATGTTCTCTACATACATATGATGGCTTTCCATTTAGTATGTTTATGGGACTCCCAAGTGTGGGAACAAGTGGATCTATGCATCTCTATCATTGCTTGTGCCTTCTCTTGGGCTTCTTCCCATCTGATGGTTGTATTTTGTCCTATTCCAGTGAGTTCGTTTTTGTTCTATCTTATTATATTTTATTTTATTATTATCCCTTAGGAGGGGTACTGTGTCCCAATGAGACACAGACAGAGGGTGAATCTGGAAGGGAGGAGAGTTAGAGAGGAACTGGGAGAAGAGGGTGGGGGCGGTTACTGTAATCAGGATACATTACATTGAAAAATATTTTCAATAAAAGAAAAAAATTGAAGCAACCAGAAAACAAACCAAAACATGTCTCTTCAAAAGAAAACCTCAAATTGTCCACGAAGGAAAGCTGTTCGGAGGTACAGAAAGGCAGCCTTGTTCAGTGGACAGCCTCACACTCCTCTCCCTTTTGAGAGTCGCCCTGTGCCATATCCTGTCTGCACACTACCGGGAGTTCACTGTGGGTAGAAGAAATGGGCAGGCGAGAGAAAGCCACCATGTCAGAGGAGTTACACACTCACCCAAAGAGACCTAGGATGACTGACAGTTTCTTTATCACCCAATGCTGGGCTGAAATCTTAGAGGCAGGATCTACACCACCAATTAAGTTGACAGCAGTGGCCAATGCATCTGACTCAGTCTGCTCTGAAACCAACAGACTCAACCTCCTGCCAAGAGAATAGTCTTCCTGTTGATTCCATCAAACCATTCAGAAATTGCTGACTTGTTCGATGGAGCCAGCTTCTTCTCTGGAAAGCTTGTTGACCAGGATTCAAGACACTCTTTATTGTGCCATAGACTAAGGTTTTAGTTGGAGCCACAGGAAGCACCCCGATGACTGCTTTCTTGTCTCTTAAGTTATGACTGCAGCATTTGCTACCTGTACAGATAGTTGGAAAATGTTCTTTCATGCTATTATGGCTATTCATTATGAGGGCGGCACAGGCTAAATCTCAACTTTCCAAACGCTAATGTTTGTCTATACTAAATGCAAATGGGAATGTATCTAAAAGTACTCATTTAAATGCTCAGTAGCACGAGAGAGAGAGAGAGAGAGAGAGAGAGAGAGAGAGAGAGAGAGAGAGAGAGAGAGAGAGAGAGAGAGAGAGGAGAGAGAGAGAGAGAGAGAGAGAGAGAGAGATACAGACATACAGATGCAAACAGAAACCAGTGACTGTACAATGTCCAGTCAGCTGAGTAAATGTGTGGTGAACCCCTAGTTCTCAATGATCACCCTCAAAAACTCTCGAAAGAACAAGAAGGTGAATGAATAAATATGAAGTCCTGACTATGATGTTTTTTAAGGCTTAACTACACAAGGCATTGAGACTGTTATTTATTTACTTATTGTTCTGGTTAGGTGTTTTTTTGTTGCTATTTGGTTGGTCAGTGGGGTGTTTTGTTTTCTTTTGTTTTTGCTGTTGCTGTTTGTCAACCTGATACATCTTAGGGTCCTTTGGGAAGAGGGAAACTCAATTAAGAAAATGCTCTGCCAGACTGGCCAGGAGGCAAGTCTGTAGGGTACTCTCTGCATTTCAAATTGATGAGGAAGGGCTCACTCACTGTAGGCAGTGCGATTTCTAGGCAGGAGGTCTTGGATGGTGTAAGAAAGCAGGCCGAGCAGGCCGTGGCGAGTAAGCCAGTAAGCAGCACCCTTCCATGGCCTCTGCCTCAGCACCTGCTCCAGGTTCCTCCTGCCCCGCCTTCCCTTCATCATAGACAACAACCGCAAGATGAAATACACATTTTCTCTCCCAGTTGCTTTTGATCGTGGCCTTTATATTGGCAATAAGAACCGTAACTAAGACATTTACATACATACACATCTCTAAGGCAGGGAGCAGTTTCAGATACTAGTAATAAGAGCTTGTGTATAAGAACTTTCCAGACTATTAACAAAAAGAGGGCTATTAAGCCAAGAAGTTCTGTGAAGGACCAACAAGATGGCTTAGTGGGTAAAAGCATACGCTGTTAAGCCTGGGAACCAGAGTTTGCAGAGTTAGAAGAGAGAACCCACTCCTGCAAGTGGCCCTCCGTCCCCCGCAAGTACCCTGCGACACTGACATGCTCGCGCACTTTCACATGCACGATAAATACATGCAACAAATCCAAGAGAAAAGCCGTGCCCGTTTCAGCCATTCTTCAGTGTTCCTCTGTGGCAGAGCTGTGTGAGTTCATGGAAGCTTTAACCCCTACACCTCACTCTCCTTGTTTGCGAAACATGAATACTAATTGTACCTCTCTCTCGGGCATTAAGAAGCCAGTGCTCACTTCAGCAGCTCGTATACTAAAATCAGAGCCGAGCGGCTAGTGCGAAGTGCTGTGAATAATGCCTGGCATGTAATGAACTCATCTGGGCTTTGGCTTTTGTTTTTGTTTCTTTTTTAAGATCACAACAACAACAAAATAGCTGTAGAGGTAGCAGCTCAGTTGAAAAAGTGCTTGCTGAGTTTGATCCACAAGAACCCAAATTTTAAAAAGTCCTGAAGGGTGGCTCGTGTTTGTGATCGCAGTAGCACTGGGGAAGGCAGAAGCGTGTGGAAATAGACAAACAGGCAAACAATGGTGGACAGTGTCTGAGGAGTGATCACACACACACACACACACACACACACAAATGCATAATTCCCAGAGTAATCCTTGGGTCAAAAAACGGCAGCCACAGTCCTGAGGCTGGAGTCTTTTTTGTTTTGTTTTGTTTTGTTTTTTGAGACAGGGTTTCTCTATGTAGCCCTGGCTGTCCTGGAACTCTGTAGACCAGGCTGGCCTCGAACTCAGAAATCCTCCTGCCTCTGCCTCCCAAGTGCTGGGATTACAGGCGTGCGCCACCACTGCCCGGCGAGGCTGAAGTCTTAAACACACACACACACACACACACACACACACACACATACACACACACACACACACACACACACACACACACACACGCCTTTGAAGAACTAGCAGTGTGTGGTTCATTTGGATCATAACCCTCAGGGGTCAGAATGGGAACTATTGACCTCCTGTTCTCATCTAAGAAAGTGGCCCTTAAAAGCTTTGGTCGTAGACAATCAATCCCTCCCTTTATGTCAATGAAATAAATGTATGTGCAAGTCCCTTCTGTTATTATGATGTCAACATCCAACTATCTTCGACCTACAGCAAAGGGGGAAGATCTAAGTGGTTCAATGAGACATTAGCGGATGGAGAAGAACAACATTCAATGTTCTTCCGGGAAGTAACATAGTTTCAGTTTCACTTGCCTCAGAATGAATTCTCTGGGATGTTTCTGACACATATGACACAGGGAGGGCTATGAGAACTTACCTGTGAATTATCTCCCAGCCTATAATAATAGGAAATCACTATTCTAGATATTTGGCCATAACATTACCTGGAGTTTCACACAAAATATGACTTTTTTTTTCTTATCATTCTTTACTTTGTAGGCTTAAGGATGTCAAACTACCTTGGCAGGCCAGGCACAAACTTTAAAAGCTCACCCACCAGTGTTAGATTTAAAAAAAATACTGTGTCTCCTAAGCCTTGACCAGTTAGAATTATATGCTGATCACTGGGCCAGGCGCTCTGCACACATTATCTCCTTAAGCACCCTGGGATGTAGGATCCCTGCCTCTGAGGCACTGGTAACCCAGAGAGGGGGACAAACAGGTGTCCATGACACCATGTGATACACTGGACATGACATGAATTTTAATGCCTGTCACTGGCACCAACTCTGTACAGGGGGATCTGCACACATATGGACCTCATCTCAGATAACCTATGCTCACTCTATTTGCTGGGGGGAGAGAACAACTTTGTAACAGCTTCATGGGGCATGCAAGCCTAAGTCTCCCTGCCTGAGTCCCATGGAGTCCCTAAGACATATTGAACTTCTCTTCCTTGGTATATGTATGCTTATTTTTCATTGCCAGCTTCCTCATTTTTGTTTTTGTTGTTTTAAGATATAGCCTGGATATGTAGCCCAGGTTAGCCTCAAACTCATAATCTACCTCTGACTCCCAAATGCTGAGATTAGAGGTATGGGCCACCACATCCAGTTTGGCCAACCACTCCATCTTCTTCATGCTTCAGTTTCTCAATGGCCGTGGCTTCTGCCCACCCCTGCCATCCAATGGTGACTGCTGAAATGCTGGCAGAGATGGTTATAAGTGGAGGAATAGGTGGGATTTGATCTAGGAATGAGCAAGGGATTGAGTGGAGGGTCTACCAAAGCCCTAAATGGATCCATGCTGTAGAAACCTTCCTCATTCTCTAAGGAGAAGGCAGCAGAGTGGCTCTCATCCATCAGTTCAACAGGAACATGCTGCTAATCTTTGCCAGCTGTGAGACTGGGCCTCCACTCCTACAGATGTGGACACCAATGCAGGATGAAACACTAAGGGGGTTTTCGAGGGTCACACGCAACACAGCAGGGATTAAAAGTCACAGGCTTGGAATGTCTCAAGGATTGCCTAGCCTGCCATTCAACTCTCCTGCATAGGCATGAAGGGAGGGCTAGCCGGCTCCTCTGACACATCTGTCACGTGCTTCTGGCTCACCATGCTGAGGCCACATTGTACAGCGTTTGAACTGTGCACTCGCCCCCCCCCCCATGGGACATGGTGGAAACCATCACACGGAGGAAGCAAACTCCAGAAGCTGACTCCAAGATCAAGGCAGACACAGCAGGCTGACTGGGTGGGTGTTCTGAGCTTTGCTTACATTGCAGAGCGTGTGTAGTGCCACTCAGTAGAGGGCGAGCCCACAGGTAGGGATCCAGCTCAATGCCCCCGCCTCCTCTCTAAGCCTGCTTCCACACTCCGCTGGTAGGGATGGAACTGCGCCCACTTGCTGGAGGCCAGCGCTTTGACATTTCAAAACCAACTCCTCTTCAGTATGACTAAACCAAGATATATATATGTGAAAGTAAAGTGATTGCCATATCTTTGGAAAGCCCACACTTCTGAGAAAATGGTAAATAGGCCTCCTTTCTCCTTCAGCCGAGGATGCGGGGAGCCAGGCAACATCACAGATTCTAACTTTTGTTTGCTCTTCCACAAAGCAAGTGGGAATGGTCATGGGGTTTAGTTTACATCTTGCCCTAAATGAGTATTTACTCTATGTAGATTTATGCAGAACTTTCTAGAACTCTCACATTTAGTAGGTACTACCCAGTAGTCAAGCTCCCTCTCATCCTTCATGTTTGACCTGGAGTAGGCATAGCTCCCTTGACGACCAAATTGGAGGCATGAAGGATCCAGGAATCCCTTGTGCACCTTAGTGGTCTGGAAATCTGTTCACTTCCTGTAACTAAAAGGAAGCTCTGAAATACGCAAGTCTCAGAACAGACACAGCCATCTTGAGTTCATATTCCATCTCACTCTTAATAGTTACGTGAATGTCTGAATTCACCTTCATGGAATCCTTAATTTTTACAAACCCTGAGCTGGTCCATACTGTCTCACGTGAAGTAACAAGAACGTTTCAGTGAACCCTTAATGAGACTGCTTACTTTTAGAAGGAAGGGTTTATCGGCAGAGCAGATGCTCAGTGGAGCCTTCCCCTGTGGGCCATGAACTCATCAGAGGACAAAAATACCAAGCCACAAGATTATGGTAATCGTGGTTTAAAAAACAAGAGTGTCTGATGGTAACTTTTTGCAGTTATACAACATCACCAAAGACTGTAAATCTGGCAATAAGCTTGAGGGACAACATTCACTCTCAGACTAGGAGTCAGAAGTTTCTGGGAATCAAACAGGTCTAAAGTTTATTTGTTTGTTTGTTTGTTTGGTTGGTTGGTTGGTTGTTTTAATCAAAGGATCATAAACCTAGCAAACAGATTTGAGAATCTTTTATGTAAGGCTTAAGTCAGAATTCCCAGTAATAAGACTCTATAATTTGCGTTAATTTTTTTCCTTATATAGGATCTCCCTATGAAATCTAAAGTGGACTCAAGATACCTTTCAAAAATCCAAACTACTTACTATGCTAAATGTGTGACGAAAGTGTAAACGAAGCTGTCCAGGCAGATAGCACGAAGGTGCAACATCATCATAGCACTTAAAATGTTTCAAAGGCACTGATTGTTTCCATCTTTAGTTAAGGCAGTTCACAGAGATATTTTTTCCCTTTGTATTCTTTGAAAGCTGCACACATAGTTTCAAGAGTTTTCTGGGATCTCAGATCCACCACCAGCCCTCCTCTGATCCACCCCTTTCTGTTTATAGCTTCTAAAATGGATGTGCTGGCCCACTCTAGAAGGCTTCTACACCTTTCTACATAAGGCAAAGGGAGAGTGGGAAATTATTTCATAGGTAATCCCCTATCTAAAACCAACCCAAACCCCCATACCCTCGGCCATAATAATTCCCATTTTACAAATGAGAGAAACTGTAGCCCCAGAGCTTAAGTGAATTGTTTGTGATTACCCAGTGCATGTGTGTGTGTGTGTGTGTGTGTGTGTGTATGTGTGTGTACGTGTACATGTATATTGTGCTGGATAATTTTATGTCAACTTGGCACAAGCTAGAGTCATATGAGAGGAGGGAGCTCCAACTTAAAAAAAAAAACACGCCTTCATGAGATCAACCTCATGTAGGCAAGCCTCTAAGGAATTTTCTTAATTAATGATTGATGTGGGAAGGCCCAGCCCACTGTGTGTGGTGCCAGCGCTGCATGGTATAAGAAAGTAGGTTGAGCAACTGATGGGAAACAGGTAAGCAGCGCCCCTCCATGGCCTCCACATCAGCTCCTGCCTCCAGGGTCCTGACTGTTTGAGTTCCTGCCCTGACTGCCTTTGATGATGAACAGTGATATGGAAGTGGAAGCCAAACAAACCCTTTCCTTCCCCAGTTGCTTTGGTCTTGGTGTTTTATTGCAGTGATAGAAACCCTAACGAAGACAGGTAGGTACCATGGTAGTGGGGTGTTACTGTGATAGACAGGGCCATGCTGCTTTGGGGGAGGACTGTAAAATGACCTTGAAACTTTGAGCTATAAAAGCCATTGACTGTTGAGAGCCCAGTGAGCTTTTCAGAAGACAAGAGTGTTGAGATCCTCCAGTGGCAGCTTGGACCATGGACACCAACATGATTTCTGGCTGCATCAACATGGCCTCTGGAGGCAGCACACACTGCAGACATCAATACTGGAGACCATGTGGAGGTCCAGGGTCCATGCTGCCGATGACTGCTATGGGCAAGGAAGCTTCTTTTTCAATGGCATCCATGACTACAGATTCATAGCTTAGAATGACAGACATTGAAGGCTTCTGTGAAAAACCCCCAAACCCCTCCCCACAAAAAAGGAACAGCCCAGACAGGAAGCTATAGAAGAGAGTCCTTTGAAACTGTGATAAAGGTGCTGAAGTGTGACTCTTCACAGTTGATGGTTTCTGGCAGGGGGTGGAGGTCCAGTGGGTAGACTCAGTTTTATTTATATTAGGGGCAGGCCACTGAGAGTTTGACCATGGTCCAATAAGTATGCGGTCAACACATTTTGGACTTGGTGTTTTGTTTTGTTTGAGGGGGGAGCAAAAGATGGAGGGATGGGAGGAAAGTGTGATCAGTTGCATTGTATAAAATTGCTAAATAATTAAAAATATTACACTGGGAAGGGGAAGAGTGTGGAGAGCAGAGCAGGCGACAGAGGCCTGTCTTGTGAAGTCTTAGAGGGAAGCAAAGTCCCTATCAGGGTTGTGTGTGTGTGTGTGTGTGTGTGTGTGTGTGTGTGTGTGTGTGAAGAATCTGTGGTTCCATTTAGCTAGGGCAGAAGAATCAGATGTTATTAACAAAAGACCAGAAACTAAAGTAAAGCCTTTGCTTGGCTGGGACAGATGACACTGGTCGGCTGGGGCTGAAGAATCAGCTGTGATTTAAAAAGAGACCAGCATCACTGAGGTGAAATCTCTTGGGAAGTGTTTCCAGAGAGTCAGCACACAGTAGTGTTGCAGAGACAGCCAAGGTTATCCCTCCTACTGGCAGTTGAACTTGGTAATGTAAGAGTCACCCAGATGGTTTTGAAGGCATGAAGGGGTCTGGGAGAGCAACTGAGGCTTGGCACGCAGAGTGCTCTGGAGAGGCCATTGGTAAAGTGCAGCTTTAGTGGTAGTTGAATCAAAGGAGTCATGGAGAGTGGTTGAGACTCGGCACCATGAAGAAAGCCTAGAAGAGGCTATTGGTGAAAGCGCAGCCTAGGTGTTGCAGAAGAGCCCAGCATTTTGGAGATGCCATTACCATGGGATGATAACCAAGAACAGCAGCAGCAATGGGGTGGAGCCAGTACAGAGCCTGGAAGACAAGATATGTGTGCTGAAGAAGGCAGAGACAGAGAAATGACCCAAGCTACCTGGAAGAACCCAGAAGGTTGTGAATCTGGTGAGTGAATCCCAGATATTGGACACTGAGTTATTTATACTGTAGAAATTTGGTTTTGATTTGATTTGATTGGGATTGTGCCCTGGTTCTTCCCTTTTGAAGTAAGAAAGTATTCAGTTTAATTTTGATTTTATAGGAGCCCACAGATGAGAGAATTTGAATTTAAATGACTTTGGATTTTAAGAGATTGGCTGTTTTAAAGAGACTGAACTTTTAAAGTGTTTGATTTTGTAAAGATTGTGGGATTTCTTAAAGTTATTTATATTTTTAATGTAAGATCTTGGGGATGAATGAAAAAGGAAAGGTTGTGTCTTAAAAGTGATGTGTTTGTGTGTCAAGTTAACAGGGGTCAGTTGTACCTGATAGTTCTATGGAACCTGACACATGCTCGAGTCATCTGCGAGCAGGGAAGCTCAGTTAAGAAAATGCCTCCAAAATGGACCTGTAGGCAAGACTATAAGGCACTTCTTTAATTAGCAGTTGATTTGGGGAGGGCCCAGCCCATTGTGGGATAGTGATCTTGAGCTGTAAGAAATCAGGCTGAGCAAGCCACCAGGAGCAAGCCAGTAAGCAGCATCCCTCCCTGGCCTCTGCATCAGCTCCTGTCTCCAAGTTCCTCACTCTTTGGGTTCCTGTCCTGACTTCCTTGGATGATGATATGAAAGTATAAACCTAATAAAGCTTTCCCTTTCCAAGTTGCTAAACCCTAACTAAGATGTGTGTGTGTGTGTGTGTGTGTGTGTGTGTGTGTGTGTGTGTGTGAATCTTAGAGAAAACCCAATGTGGCTTAACCACTGTGGTAGGGTGATCCATGTGTGTTTGGACACATCTTAAGCACCACTAGAAAGATGGATTAAATTGTGTCTACCACCACGGACTACCATTTATTACCTTAAATAATTAATTGTCAGCCAGGCGGTGGCAGTGCATGCCTTTAATCCCAACACCCAGGAAGATCTCTGAGTTCGAGGTCAGCCTCGTGTATGGAGTGAGTTCCAGGACAGCCAGGGCTTCACCTAGAAACAGTGTCTCAATAAAACACAAGAACAAATAAACAAATCAATTGCCTACTTAATTAAATCAGCTGTTCTTCATTCTCCAATAAAGAGCCAGTGAGAACCTTTTAGATTTGAGAGTCTGAACTGGATGCTGAGGAAATTGTTAGGAAGTGAAACAGACCTAGCCTTAGTTCACAGAGAGTAGGAGAGATGGATATTGTCCCAGTAATCATACAAATAATTCCTGAGTCACAATTTGAATGCGCTGTTAGAAGAAAAGGCTAGGGAGCAGGAGAAATGTGAGTCTAAGAGAAGAGGCTCATCCCTCCTGGAGATGGGCTGAAAAGTCAAGGGAGCAGTGTGAAGTCGCCTGACCCCTGAACATGTGTAACTGGATGAGAGCTCTGTCCTCCTACCCGAGCCTGACTCAGCTGTCACTCAGAAACTTCTGCTCTCACTTTAAGATCGGTGACATGGAACTGCTTGTTTAAAAATTCAGACAAAGCCGGGCGTGGTGGCACATTCCTGTAATCCCAGCACTTGGGAGGCGGAGGCAGGCGGATTTCCGAGTTCGAGGCCAGCCTGGTCTACAGATCGAGTTCCAGGATAGCCAGGACTACACAGAGAAACCCTGTCTCGAAAAACCAAAAAAAAAAAAAAAAAAAAAAAAAAAAAAAAAAAAATCAGACAAAAGTCAACTGCTTCTGGAGTTGCTCAAAGCACTGGATTTCTGTTCTTCCCTTGACCTGACATCTTCTGTCCCTGCCATCTATCAACCACTGTTCACTGGCCGATTACCTCCCTTAGCAGGACGTTTGCGGCCACCTCCCTGCTTTTAGGATTGGCAAATAACTGTCCCAGTGCTGTCACCTGCTCTCAGCAGAACATGGAACTACCTAACAGTGTTTAGTCTTCCTTTGGTAGGCCCTGCCTATCTCTTAGATTTGTTAGGGCCCTTCAAGCACAGGGCCTCAGCAGTGTGCCCCTCTGACACTATGACCCTGGTGTTGGCTGCCTATAGAGAGTCAGACAGGCGAAGACTTGGGGAAATACATACAATGCTGTAAGACATTAGTTGTGTACCACAAGATTCAGGGGCAAATATAATGGAGACAATAAAGGAGGTTAGCTGTATTTTAGTAGTGATTGAAGGTTTCAAAGAGTGAACAAACAATTAAAACCTTACAGGACTTAACTAAAGAGTGTGAACAAGAGGCCAGTGCTGGTTGTACTGATAATAAACAATCTCAAGGTGTTTCAACATGATTACAGAAAAATTAGGTTCATGGCTGTCTCCAAGTCCTTAAGTATATTTGTGTGAGGCTGTGTGATAAAAAAAATTATGTATATATACACATAACATATATACATGTGTATTATATGTGTTATACATTATATATATAGTTTTTGTGTATATATGTATATATATATATATTATACACTATATATACAGAAAAATTTTCTGTGTGTATGTGTGTGCACTTGCATGTATATTGATTGTAGAATTGATTTTCTCTATTCTCATTGGTTCTGGGGATCAAGCTCAAGTTAGCAGGTTTGAACAGCAAGCCCTTTTGTGCACTAAGCCATCTTATCAGTCCCAAATTCATTTCATTGATAGGTAAACTTTAAACTTTTCTTAAGGTCTCAAGCCCAGAATATATAGCATTAAACATTCAAACCTGAAAATAAGGACTGGAGAGATGCTTCAGCTGTTAGGAACACTGTCTGCTTGCTCTCCCAGAAGACCTGGGTTCAAGTCCCAGCACCCACATGGCAGCTCACAACTGTCTATGACTCCAATTCCAGGGGATCCAGTACTTTCACAAAGACATACATGCAAGCAAAACACCAATAAACATGAAATAAACATTTTAAAGGCTGAAAAAATGAATAAAAACAAAATTGTAAGATTTTGAACTAAATTTAGAAATTGTGTATATATATATATATGCTATATCAAATATTTTGAATATTTAGAAGGAATGGGCACATTTCTGTATATATTTAAAGAATCAATCCAGTTTCACAGTTCAATTTAAATGTAACTTAATTTGATTTATGATTATAAATTGAAAGCTATAAGACAACATAACTACACTTATAAACAGTACAGACATTTACTTTTTATGGTATTAACAAATGTTTGTAGGGGAGCACTCACGCCACAGTGAGCACGTAGAAAGTGGTGGGCCACTTCTAGGAGCTGGTTTTCTCTTCATTCGAGACTAGTGTTCCAGACTGAGCCAGGCTCTGTGGCAAGCCCCTGGGCCCACCGAGCAATCCCACTGAGCCAGTTTGAGGCCCACCGATGTGGACGTTCCAACGTTATTAAATTCAAGGAGAGATTAGACACTTGGGAAAGTTTTTTCTGTCAGATGATTTAAAATTTTTTTAAAGAAATTTAGTATATCATTATAAATACCTTTAAATATTTAAGGTATTTTAATTCAGAATTGAAAAAAAAAACGCCTTGAGTTAAGCTGTAAAAATCTACACAGTGTACAAATAGAATAACAAGATGTGTGGGTTAAACCTAAAGGCTTGAGGGAAAACTATGCTGTCAATTTTGTAAAATGTTTCAATTTTGATAGACTAAGAATTTGTTTCTAAGACCTTTAAGTCTCTAAAAAAGCCAGAAAAAAATTCTCATTGAGAGTCATTTATGAATGATTTTGTCAATCTTCTTTATTCTACGAGTACTATGGGAGGTCAAGGGTCAAGTCTCACCAAAGTGCTACTTAATCGTTTTTTTTATTAAAAGATGTTTCCATCAACCATTTTACATCTTTCTTCTGCCAAGTGACTTCCTGCTTTGCCCGGAATTTAGAAAAAGCAGAATTAAACACTGTGGTACCATCACTTGTTTTATGTATTTGAGAAAGCGGCAGGGCGCAGGGAGCCTGGAACCTAGCTTCTTGAAGGCATTGGCTCAGAATCTTGATAGGAGGGATCTCACAAGGTCCCACACCTAGATGAAGAGCTTCAGCCACTTAATAGCTGCTAAGAGAGAGAGTCAATCTTTTTCAGGGACAAGTCTCTAGATAGGTTACCAAGTCCCAAGTGGTCAGCTTGTCAGCCCCCTAAACACGTGTGCATATGAACAAGGCTAACGAACTCATCAGGTTGTGTGTGTGCGTGTGTGTGTGTGTGTGTGTGTGTGTGTGTTAAACAATAACAATTGAGTTTGAGAGGTAGGGGACACAGAAAGTATTAGAGGAAAGAAAGGGATAAAAGTGATACAACTATAATAGTCATATAAAAATTCTCATAACATTCCATTAAAAAATAAGCATCAATAAATTTAAAAAAATTAAGTAATTGAAATCAGAAAGAGAGAGAGAGAAAAAAGAAGGAAAGAAGAAGGAAGGAAGGAGGAAGGAAGGAAGGAAGGAAGGAAGGAAGGAAGGAAGGAAGGAAAGAAGGAGGAAGGAAGGAAGGCAGGCCTGTCTCAGAACTTGTGGGAAACACTTTCAAATCAAGACAGCTTCAGCACAGTTCTTAGTTCTTGAGCTGATCGATCGTCTGAAAACAAGGCAGGCTCTGAAGGGTGCTGTGGACAGAGCCACTCCGAGCCTGGTTTTATCCACTTTGTTAGTTTAGCACCCTGCACTGGAGGGCCAAGGTAACTGAGCTCTCTCTATTTTAATGGTATGCCCTACAGAACTTGCGATTTTCACAAATCGCGAATAATCTAATCTTAATAAGTCAGGCAAGTCACTTAACAAGAAAACTCCGACTAAGAAGAACCTTTAATTAAGATACAATTACACACGACTCTCAGGGTCGGGGGGCCTGGAGTTCGGGCTTGCTTATCAGCATGAGGCCCTGTGCAAAAGATGAATTAAATAAAATAAAACCAAATTAAAATTAAAATAAGTAGCATCCGGCTTCCTCATGACTCTTCCCGGGTTCGGCCCCTGCTTTCTTGTCCAGTCTCCTTTGCAGGTAATCAAAGCTCCATCTTTACAAGGTTTGGGGTTAGTTGGGCTTCACAAATAAAGTGTGCGCTGAGCCAGACCCTGTGGATAGCAGACTGACTGCTTTGGCCCAGGTAATGCTAAAAACAACTGGCAGAGAGACAGCAGGCAGCACCCGGCATGGGACGAGGTCAGTGGAGACTGGTGAGGCGTGGCCTGAGCGAGCTCTTAGAGTGAGAGCGTACACAGCCCATGCTGGGCTTTGTGGGCCGGATGTGTGCAGGGGGCCCCTGGGCAGCTGCTCCCTCGGTGCCAGAGCAAGTGGGACAGCTGCAGTGAACAAGCCAAAGAGCCACCTCAAAGGGACACTGTGCCCAGCTTCAAACACGCAGTCTCACGCAGACAGCTGAAGAACAGCAGCGGTGGCGGCAGTGGCGAGGACAACAAATGGACCCCCGGCACCCTGGCAGGGAGGGTGGGGTGACTCTATTGTGCAGAGTCACACAAAGCTTGGCTAGGCAGCTGTGCTCATGAACCAGCTCAAAGATATCTTTACATGTGAACGGCCTGGACGGGGCGCTGGTCACAGGTCACACAAACGTTTCCTTAGCTCAGTCAGAGGAAACCCACAGCCCTGATATCATATTAACTAGTGTCCGGAAGAACCATCTAGACAATTTTGCTACGTCCCTCTTTCTGCCTGATTTCCGGTCAGTGCTGTGCAAGTGTGCGTCCTGCTCCCTTGGTTTTTGCCGGTGATGACTGTAGCCAAAACTCCAGCTCTGGAGAAATGACTCAGTCAGTAAAGTGTTTATCATCCAACCACATGGCTCTGAGTTCAATTTCCAGCACCCATGTAAAAGCCTGTGATCCTATATGAGGAAGACAGGGGGCCGGAAGGTCCCTGGAGGCTAGTGGCCTGTCAGTCTAGCCAAACTGGAAAACTCTGGGATCAGGGAGAGACCCTATCTCCAAACTATATTATCTCAGAAATATGTTGAAATGTCATAGAGGAAGACATTTGACATCTGTCTCTGGCCTTCATATATACATACATGCGCATATGTGTACTTACAGATACACACACTGAGAGGGGGAGAGAGAGAGAGGATGGAAGAGAGAAGGGAGAGAGAGAGGGAAAGGGAGGGACGGAGGGAGGAAGGGAGAGAGAGAGAGGGAAAGGGAGGGATGGAGGGAGGGAGGAAGGGAGAGAGAAGGGGGAGAGAGAGGGAAAGGGAGGGAGGGAGGAAGGGAGAGAGAAGGGGGAGAGAGAGGGAAAGGGAGAGGGAGGAAGGGAGAGAGAGGGAAAGGGAGGGACGGAGGGAGGGAGGAAGGGAGAGAGAGAGAGAGAGAGAGAGAGAGAGAGAGAGAGAGAGAGAGAGAGACTGACTGAGACTCTAGGTCTGTGGCTGTCAGCCTAAGTATATAGAACCATGCACAAACGCTGTTCTCAACCTGTGGGACGAGACCCCTTTGGCAAACTTCTAGCTCCAAAACACTTCTTACATTAAGATTCATAAGAATCACAAAATTACAGTTATGAAGTAGTAAGGAAAATAACTTTATGGTTGGGGGCTGCCACAACATGAAGAACTGCATTAAAGGGCCATAGCTCTAGGAAGGTGGTGAACCCGTGCTCTGTCCTGTCCACTTCACTTACTGGGCTGCAACTGTGTCTTCCCCAAAGCTGCACCCCAGGAGAAATGGGCCTTCTTGACAGATGCGTACTTGCCACTCCGAACTCTCGTGGGAAGCAATGAAAGCTTGCAGGAGCAAGCCACAGGGATGCCACCACTGAAAGATCCCTTTGAGACAACTTACTTGGATTCCTCTAAGAACATATGCACCCCAGGTCTCAGTCACTGCCCTGTTATCACTGTATGCACTCAGCACCTGTCACCGTACACCACGGATGTGTGGTGCCAGGGTCACTGTAGTTTGAGAGTCCATCAGACAGTTTCTCCCAGCCCTTCAGCCTGTGTACTTCTTGATGCCTCTGCAAACAGCTCCAGTTGAAGATACAGGGTTTTTGCTTTTGTTTAGTTTGTCTATATTGTTCTCATTTTATTAGGACCAAGTAGATGAACTCTGTAGCAATGTCTCTCAAGTGTGAAAGTCTCACTCCCCAACACACACACACACACACACACACACACACTACAATCAACTATAGGAAAAGGTTGGGCTGGTTTTCTTTGTATCATAATGCAGTCACTTGGCCAGCCAGCGCACAGAAAACGACAATACAAATTAATTTCTTACACAGCTCTGGGCATTTGAAAAGAAGAAAAAACATGTTCGATTTCTTTTTTCAAAAGTCGAAGAAGAAATACACAGACTAGAAACACTCTCCCTGTATGTAGAATTTCGATCTCATCGAGTTCCTTATGCATGGTCTTGTCAGTCATTCTTCGTTTGAAACTTTGATTTTTTTTCCTTTCTTCTGCGTATATTTGAATCCCACCCACCTCCCCTGACCAGTCATTATACAGCTACCTGCGAGTCTCAGAAACAACTTATCTCAATGCCAATGCTGGGTTTGCCCACCTCAGGCTCCTCGGGGCACTTAGCAAGCAATAATTTAGGAGTTTATCGTTAGACTCCAGAGATACCAGAAGAGCAGAGGGCAAAACAGACTTCTCTGTTTGCTTGCTTGCTGATGGTTATGCTAAAGCCAAGCGTAACACTGTTGCCATTTTTAAGTATACAGCCCTGTGGCATTAAGTATATTCATGATAGCGGCACCATGACTTTCTCTGTCTGGAGGGCTATCAACAGTCTAAATGAAAGCTCTGGTTTTGTTTGTTTGTGACCCTAGAGAGAGAGGTAAGTGCCCCAGCCACTGAACTCCATCCCCAGCCCTAAATAGAAACTGTAACTATGAAACTATGCCCTCTCCTAGCCCTTGAGAATCTGTTGATTGTGTCTTTGATTATAACAGGTCAAAGTCTCTCCTTTAAGTTGTTACACTGAATCTATCCCGGGAGTGTCTTCTTTGTCTCAGTGTAAGGTCTACAAGGTTCATCCATGTCAGAGTTTGTGTTAAGATTTCCCTCTTTGGGTGGCTGAGTAACACTCCACAGTGTGGTGTGCCACAGTATTCGCCCACTGAGTGTGGAGATGTTAACATTTGTGCTAGCCACTTTCCTCCTCGCTGTGACCAAAAGTCTGGAACAGCTTAAGGGAGGAGAGCTTTATTTGCACTTAAGATTTAGGAGATCGATCCGATCCGCAGTTCATCAAGTCAGGGAGGGCATTATGTCTGGGAACGCAGCTTGTTTCGGCTGGCTAGAACAGGAAGCAGATAGTTTAGACTGCAAGGGAGGCTCATTCTCCCGGTAACCAGCTTCTCCGGTTAGGCTAAAGGCAGCCTGTAAACTTTCTACAACATCCCAAAGCAGCATTGTGGTCTGGGGACCAGCACAGGAGCCCGCTGGGGAGTATTTCACGTGACCTTGTGCTTCTGTGTGAGAACTGCCACGTCAGTTGCCTTTTGAGGGAAAACAGATTAAATCTTACTTGCAACAGAGGTCTGTCTGTAGGATGAGGGTTCATGAAAATTTTTTAACTAAACTCACAGTGTGTGTACAGTCTTTAGGCATAGGCAAGTAGCTATTCTCTCTCTGGCATTACATTTCAAATGCTATTAAAAAAATCAGAGCACAGTGGAGAATTTATATGAAGAAGCATTAGCTACAATTTCATGTCTATTAGAGGCAGCCAATATCACAACACACAACATCCAGACATTAGGTTAGCCACAGGGCCCCGGGAGTTTTTTCATGATGGGAGACAGGAGGAAACCATTGTTTTAGTACAAACATACAATTTTCTGCATGAATTACATAATTCGTGCCGCAATACCCCCTAATTTTGCATTTTCTGACAGAAACGGCACCTCGTGGGTGGAGATCTAGTCCTTTTTCTTTTAAACCGTAAGCACTGAGAAGTTTCCTCTGCTCACCGGTGATCACCTGTCAGCTGAAGTCATCAGATTGTCTCCAAGCCCCACCACACCGCCAACCCCACTGAGATGTTTTCTCAATGGAGGGCTTTTCTTCTGGAAAGCAGTCATCAGGTAGGTAATGCTAATATATTCCCTGCTGCCTCCTTTGTTTCTCTCTAATTCCTTGTTTCACGGCTCCTCTGAGTCCCCTTCCCTTCTCTGCCAGTCCTGTACCCTCAGCCAATGGAAAGCAGGTTCTCTTACCCACCTGTGAATGGAGACTTTGAACCTCAGCCCCCTTGGGTACAGGAGGCTGCAGTCACATTCTGTTGAATGTAACGGTATAAGGGTGGTGGCTTCCTAAACATGTATTTTGATTATTTGTCTGGGGACTGGAAGTCAAGGCTGCTTGTCTGTGTCCTCTGTTAGTAGGATCTGACATGATACTGTGAGCCTCTCTGCTGGTTTGGCATTGCATCCTGGTATGTCACGTGGGGTGGAAGGGACTGGCAAAGAATGAAAACAGAGTCTACCCTATGGTGGACGCCTTACTCCTTATTTGGAAGTCACAATAGTCACTAGTCAGAGTTCCCAGAGCTGCTAGGTATCAATATCCTGTCTCTACCCAGTCCCATAGGGCCGCCATGGTGGCTCATAATACTGAATGCTGGGGGGCAGGGCGAGGTCCTCTAAACATTTTACCCAACCCCACCAAAATTGCACAGGAATTCAATTCACACCCAGTTTTCCTGATGAGGAGACTGAAGCTTGGCAAGGGTGACCTCTCTGCGGTCACCCAGCTCATGAAGGGTGACAGCGCGATCCAAGCTAGGTGCACAAAATCCAAGCTAGAAATGCTTCTGACTTCTCGGGGGTCATTATTAATGGTTCTTTGAGCATCCTAGGAACTGAACAATGAATGCTCTCATGCAGGCCTATGTGTTTCCTGTGCCTGTCCCTAATCCCTCTACCACTCCCAGACTGTCACCGCTACAGCGAAGTGACTTTAACATCTCTTTTACATCAGGACTCACCAGACCTTGGCTCTCTTCCTGTGGAGTTTTGGTCTTCATGGTTTCCGATGGGTCTGTCAGCTTGCCAGACATCCTACGATGTGAGCCCCAATCTTTTACAGTGTGTAGAAATCTGCACTGAACCAGCCCTCTGTCTCCCCAGCATCTAGAACTCACTGTTCAAACAAATGAATAGCCTATTCTAACAGCCAGGTAGTAAACATAAAACTAAGAATAAGCCAGGTGCCCAGTGAAATGGACCACTTGGGATTAAAAAAAAAAAAACTTATTTTCTCCCCTCCTCTTATTTAGTTATTTTTTTATTTTAATATTCAAATTTGGGGAGTAGTGTCACAATTTGATACATGGACATAGTATGAAATGATCAAACCAGAAATATTTAATATTTTCCTTAAACATCTCTCTTCTTTTTTCTTTCTCTTTTTCTCTCTTCCTTTCTTCCTTCCTTCCTTCCTTCCTTCCTTCCTTCCTTCCTTCCTTCCTTGTTGTTGTTGCTGCTAAGAGTAGATTCCAGGGCCCTTCACACGCTAAGCACATTGCTGTACTGACATCCCAGTCTTAATGATTTTGTATGAGTGTATAACTTTTGAAGTGCTGCCAAGGCCTTCTCAGCTCTTGGTGAGTTTAACTCAAGGATCTAAGAGGCCAAATGGTCAATGCCACCCCAATGACCAATGACCAAAGCCACCCCAAACCTGTAGCTTCCGAGTTCATTGTCTCATACCCGAGAAGGTAAGAAAACACACACAAGGAATGAGGCAATTAAAAACACGCAGATACACACATGCACATATATACACATACATATACATACATATACATACATATATACATATTAATACACACATACACACTATTAATTAACAAATAATTAATACACACATACACACTATTAATTTAATTTAATTAATTAATTTTTAAATGAAATAAAGAAAAGTGAGAAAGAATTCCTGGAAGTAGAAAGGGGCTCCAGGAAAGAAATAAGGCGTGAAACCCTGCCCAGTGATCTTCTATGGATCTTACAGAAAAATCAAGAATTGGTTTGAGATACTTTGCTGAAACTGCACATTTTTGAGCGCCCAAGGGCCAAGCCAATGTAGAAACCACACAACTCATCCACTCAGGGGCTGGGTCCTGTATACTACCTGACTATCAAAGGATCCACCACGAGCCCTACCATTACTACACCAGGGTAGCATAACTCTTGCCTCAGAACTTGTACTTATTTATGGGTAATGAGATATTATCCGTTCGTGTTTAAAACATACAATGTAAAATGTATGTATAAAATGTGTTAATGACTGAGTCAAGGTTACATGGTCTTCTTGTTTCTTTGTGTTTAAAGACTTTTGGCTTCCCCTTTCTCATTGTCCCTAGAGTGTTCAGTGGGGGCTCTTGTGACCTCCAGAACCCAGCCATGCAGTGCAATATGAGAGCTATCTGCTTCCCCCTTCCCCGTGCTTGATGTCTATCATCTAACTTCTATAGACTCCACCACATTTTCATTTTCCTTGGTCTACCTACCCTCAAGACTGTGATGCCCACTTAGATGACACCAACTATATGCTGTCACCTCTCAGCTCCTGGCTTGCCCCATTACAAAGGTGGAGTCTAGAGAGGAACATTCAGTAGGAGAGAAAATCACAAAAACCTCCCCCACTCCTCATGCACTGAGTAGGCTTAACCATGGAACTATGGAGGAGTAGAAAAGTCAGCAAGACTTGCTTCACACTCACCCCTTACAGCACAGATGGCAAGGGCATGCGTGTGTGTGTGTGTGTGTGTGTGTGTGTGTGTGTGTATTCATATATGTGTGCCTGTGTGCATATTTCTAAAGCAAGGACAATGGACTAATTATTGTCTGATCTTTGAATTCCACAAAGGAATGCAAGTGATTTCTGTCTCTCTTCATGGCTTAAGAAAGGGTTAAGTGTGGGCCTTTGACCTATTGCTTTGTGGGTGGCCCCAGTGTCCACTGTGACCTAGGGTTGGCCGAAGAAAAGCGAATGAATAAGAAGGTAGGGGTTTGTGCTGAACTTAGGCTTGAGACCCCCCACCCCCAAAAATGAAGAGAAAAAGAAAGAAAGAAAAGAGGGCCCTGAAGCATATTTCTTCCTCGGTTAATTAAGCACAGACAGAGAATTTATGGGTCAGTGTGTGGAAACCAAGCAGACATTTTCCATTTTTTCTTACCTATGGCCATGGCACTGGAATGCGGTGGGAGCCTGGACGTCCATAAATAGTCTGGCTCCTGCTTAACAGAGACAATTTCTTTCACAGGCACAGAGTTAGCATGTGCTAAAAATGACAATGCCATCCAGCGTCAATCGTTCCAGGGAGACCCTTCATTCCTAGTCACGGCAATGAAGCCACTGGTGGGTGGTCCCTGCCGCGAGTCTCTCCCATTATCATCTCATTGTGGCAAGGAGGCCCCGCTGCACTTTGGAACTCTCTGGCATGTTAAAAGCCTTTCATGCGTTCGAGTGGCTTGACATTCATATTTATATATCTTGCTTGCATGGCAGCCCAACCTCTATTCTTGGGGTCCCCATCCTTTGTGTCTTTGAGGTCACACCCCATTTAAGCAAGAATTGTAATATACCCCTGAGAACACCAAGCCCGTCATAACTCAGCTCTGTGATCCAGATTGCCCCTAGGGGGGTTCACACTCTGACTTGTGACTCTCCAAGTCAAAGTGTAGCCTAGAGTAAACTCCTTGAGTTGAAATAATTTTGAGTTTAACCTTAGAAAGAGGGGTTTCCTGTGGAAATGAAGCAAATTTTGTAGCCGTTGAAATTCGTTGAAATACACACACACACACACACACACACACACACACACACACATTTATATATATATATATATATATATATACATATATATATATATATGTATATATATATAGTTGAAAAGCAAGAGAGGCTGGGCACCACACCAGACTCCTTACATTTGTTGGGTTATGGATTCTGCTTAGTTTCAACCCCACACCTTCATCTCACCTGTTCTCTGGCCTCGCTCCTCTGCATTCTGTCCTTATTGCCAGAATGAATTATTAGCAATCATCAAGCCAGCTTTCTCACAGGCTCCACAATAAATAGCAGCATTCACAGAGTAGTCTAGAAGAATCTCCACTCCTTAGTCCCTGCCTTAACCTCCTTCAGTTGGGCACACCTATTGTTTTCTGTAACCTGAAAGGGCCTTGATCGCTCATTTATCCGAACCACACATCAATTTCTCTTTGTCTTCCAATTTTCTGAGCTGCTATTCCTCCTTGAAATCGGGAGATGTGAAAGTTCTTTCATTCCCAAAGCATTCCTTTAGGAGGCCTCTGAGATTGAGTCAGATACCCCTCCTGTATCCGCCCCCCCAACATGGTCATTCCCATACCTCACAACTCATGGGACTTAACTGTAAACTTGCTGGTCTGCATATCCCATTACCCACCAGCTCCTTGAGAGCAGGGATTATCTCTTTTCTTTCTCTGGCTCTCTAGAGATTCTACCGATCTATGGAGAATGAGAAAGAGGCTGGTGATCAAATAAATATGAGTAAATCATACTTGACGGAATCCTTCCAAGGTGACTGTATATGTCAAGAGTCTCAACCCAACAGGGTAATGAATGTTTCCATCAGCCCTTGGACGGATATAAAGAGCAGATGACATTCAAGCCAGGGAGCTCCGAGACATGGAATGACCCAGCAGTTGTGAAATGACAGAGAGTGGGCTCATTGCTGTTTCCAATTGCCTATGGCATGGCATGCTGGCCACTGTTTGCCTGGGCACAGGTTAGTTTGTTTGCTTTTATAGTTCATTTACCATTTCCCTTGTACAGAGATGAGTGGTGGCAGTAAAATCCTCCCTTCCAAAAGCCACCAAGGGTCTCAAGAAGGATTTTATACCAAACAGTAGAATGAGTTCCAAGGAGGCCCCAGGAGGCCGGAAGATGATGGGTGTACTCAGACTATTATCCTTGAAACAGACCCTCCCAGGGCTCGTGGTGACATTTTTATGGGCTGCCTATTAAATATGACAGCACGACTGGGTGAAATACTCTGGCAAGAGAGTGGAGGATGGACAGGTTTCTTGATTCTCAGATGGGCAGGATCCTGTGTCTTCCCCACACTGCTCCCTGGGGTACTAGGTACAGCAGGCTGGCAGCCTCTCCCTGGTCTTTGGATGACCTTTAGGGGTTACATGAATGCTTGCAAGATTCTTCTAATGAGTTCCTACCATTTATTTCAAGCACTTACCATAGGTGGCTTGGGGAATTTTAAGTAGCACGTGAGCTATATAGGCAGACCACCTGCTTCCATGCCCCATGTACACCCAGCACTGGCTTCATATTCACACAAGATGGGATAAGGTATAGTTCTTGAGTGGTTGCCAGCTGCTCAGGAAGACTATAGGAACATCAGAAATGAAATCATTGTGGGGGACCCTCTTAATACTGTGACCTGACTGTCAAGTGTGCCTTAGATTTGTTCTTTCATAAATGGCTTCACCTGAAGACCCTTCCTGAGACAACTTTTGAAAAATTCAACAGTGGTTTGTGAAAAGATATGGTGGGATATTAAAAACCTAAGGTTGTAAAATCTTCAATCTCTTCTGAAGTCCAATTGTCTTCTTGCAGTACTATAAGCAAGCTCTGACTCACTTCCCCTCGTGGACAGGATTTCCTCCATGTGAACTAATGCAGTGAGATTCTTGAGATGCCTTTGCCTTCCTCTAGTTTGACCCCCTTAGTATTCTCGGGCTTTGCTGAAGGTATTTTAGCCACATAAGACCGTCTTAATAGCTCTTGGCATTACCTAAAATGGCCTCTATACTGGACTGGTATCACCCAGCACCTCAGGTAGTTGTGTTCTGTGCCTGTAGGAGCTCCATCATCAGAGGGTTCCCTTAGATCTTATGCCTACACCCCAGGTAGTCCTGGATGTGCCCTCCACATAAATGAAGGCAACCCATGACCCCTAGTGTTAGCCAAACAAAAGCTTCGCTTTGGAATAGGAGTGAGCCAAGTTCAAAGGTCTCATGGGGCTCTCCCCAGACCCATCACATACTTTGATCAAGTGCTGGCACATGGGCAGTTCTTGGTGAAACCTTAGATCCACTAAGCCCAGTCAAAGAGGATGCCACTCGGCTCCAGACACCTGTTCTGGACAGTTAATCAACATGAACTACAAGGAAGAGAAGTCATGTGTACATTAATAGGTCAACGATCTTTTAATATTTCACCTTGAGTAGCATGCTGGCACATATGTAAACACATATACACATATATGTTTATATGTATATATACATATATATACATACATGTGTGTGTATGTATCTACATTTCTCTGAGTATGACTAACACTGGTGATGATGATTATATGGAAGAGACACATTCATCTTTGATATTGTCCCTTGACTGATGGAAAGAAATACCATCTTATCTTGAATCTATGGGCTGTTACCATTTTATAATGTGATAGAGACAAGGAACAGATGTAGAAAACAAACAAATGTGACAGCTTTGAGCTCTTCTATGCACCCGAACAGATAAAATAAGCATTGTCAGAGGGAGAGGCCGTGGGCTGAGGTGGAAGCAGGGCACTGCTTGAGCAAAGGAGTCTGTGAAGAGGAGCCGTGTGAGCCGAGGCCTGAAGGAGTGTGGGAGGCACACAGAGACCCGAGGGAAGAATGCTTCAGACCATCTGGGTAGTCTTAAGATGGGAATGAATGTGGTTGAGGACAGAAAGGCTGGAGTACACAGAGAAGCATTCAAGAGCAGATGACAGGAGCAGGGCAGGGCAGCCATCTTGGATTACCTGAAGCCTGATTTAAAGACAGCAGAGAGCCCTGGGCATGGAGACATAACCTGGTTTATGCTTCAGAGAAATCTGCGTTGTGCAAGATGAGCAATAGGTGACATGGCGGAGGCAGAAAAAAAGCAAAGGTTTGGATGATGAGTCCTGATGCTCGGGCTGCAGAGGTTGTGGGACTGGGTTTGGGTCAGTGTGCAGATGTGTTTTGAAAGCAGCATCGCTAGGACGTATTCATGGGTTGGATGTAGAGTCCAAGGGAAGAATAAGAATAAGATGTGACCTCAAGGTTCTTCATGTGGTCAATTGGGTAGGTGGTTGTGACATATATTAAGAGGGGGAAAGAAAGCTCAGTTATATTGAGGAAGAAAAAACAGAACAAGGTCCGGTGTTGACATAGCCTATTGTAAGGAGCCTGGTAGTCATCCGAGAGAGGGTCAGGAGAAGGCAGTTGTGTATTGACTTGAGCTCCAGGAGTGTCAGTGCTATATGAGCTGATATGACAGTGAGGGGAATAAACATGCCCTGAATCGGTGGAGATGGGTAAGAGCTGCCTTGGGAAAATGTGAAGGACGTAGTCCACAGTTGAAGGAGCACAGCCTAGAGTGAAGCAGAAGAGCCCAGGCAGCACAGCACCCTGAAAGGCCCAGGATTCTGGGAGGGGGCATGCCTGTGCCCAGCAGTGCTGAGATACCTGTGGGGAGAAGGCAGAAAGCTGATGCAGGACATTGGTACTGGTAGCAGGGAGCAGAGCCATGCTGGTTCAGTAAATGAAATGGGGGTTAGATTAGATTCCTTTTAGGAGAGCCTGTGGGGTTAAGAAATGCCAACGATGACTAAGACCCTCAACTTGGAGACTTTCCTCCTATGGGAAGCACAAAAAACCAAGGCATGGTGTGCATGGAGACAGATGCTTGTGAGTAAAGGCATCTTGGATTTGTCCACAGGAGTAGATGGGAAATACACACAAATGAAGGAATTCAGGAACTAGAGGCCAGGGTGTGAGCTGGATCATTGCTGTGGATGATGAAGTGTCCAGGAACAGTGGGGTGGGGGACTCAAGGACAGGAGATAAGGTCTTCCCTGAGTGGTAGAGCCAACTGGGGTCTGAGGAGGAGAAGGAGGAAGGGTGGACGAATGAGCTCGTGTTCCATGGGATGCACTGGAAGGAGGAATGAGATGTCAGCAGAGAAGCCAGGGTAGGCAGCATGCCTCCGAGGATGTGACACACAGATGTGGGGCTGCAGAGAACGCTGGGTCCTCAGAGCTACACCCGAGTAGCAAAGTAAACTTTCCGATAGCAAAGGGGAAGGATACGTGAGTTTTGCCAATAGTTTTGAGAACAGCTGCAGTGGGGACACCTGGGCATGCTCAGCTTTTACTCCAGTCAGACAAGGGCTGAGCCCTTGAATGCCACAGATTCAAAATGTTTGTATGCATACAAGGTGTGTGTGCGTGTGTGTGCGTGTGCGTGTGTGTGTGTGTGTGTGTGTGTGTGTGTGTGTGTGTGTGTGTTTGTGTGGTGTGTGTGCGTACTTGCCAGCGTGGGCATGTGCACTCATGTGCGTGTGGCAACCAAAGCTCAAAGACAGTTGACTTCCTTAGTTAATTTTCACTTGATTGATTTAATTTAATGTTTTTATTCGACAATACTGCAGATTCAAATCAGGGTCTCATACATGTGAGGCAAGTCCTTTCCCCTGAGTGCATCCCAAACCACTTATTTATTTGTATTTATTTACTTTTAATTTATGTTTTTTTTTTTTAAATGACGGCCTCTCACTGAACCTAAAGTTCATGATTTGGTTAAACTGACTGGCCAATGATGGACTCTGTAGATATAGCACTGGGTTTACAGGTGCATGCAGCTGTGCTAGTTTTGGGGTTTTTGTTTTGTTTTGTTTTGTTTTGTTTTGTTTTGTTTTGTTTTGTTTTGTTTTTGACATGGATACTGGAGATCAGAACTCTGGTCCTGATGTTCAGATGACAAGCACTTTACCAACTGAACCATCTTCCTCTCCAGCGGTACATACCTCAGACTTTGTCTAATTCCTGCTAGGTGAATGTTGTGGTTAGGGATTACCTGCATTATACCTTTCAACACACTCAAGAGTATCAGCAGGTCGAATGGTTCTGAAAACCATGCTGCTGGAACCACAGCCAGGTGGGCTGTGAGATGCTATTATCACATGGACTGGGTATGCTGGTACCCACTCAAATTCACTGCCAAGGGAGGGAAGACCCCATAGATGCTTCAGGTCCTGGCAGCCTGCTCTGGCCAGGCTGTTCCTGGAACTGACCCCAGTCACCGGAACTCAAGCCCTGTGCTTTCAGAGAACTCCACAGGAAAAAGAAGAAGCCCAGACGTTGTTAGTTTTGAGGCCTGACAACACTTTAATGTTTTAGGAAAGTCCTGAGTCCATCTAGCCAAGGAGACGCAGGTCATCAGCCTACATCTTCTGTTTCTTCATCAGAAGCAACAGTGATTTTTCCCTGTGTAAATGAGGAACCTCAAGGTCACTGTCAACATCCTCAAGGTCTCTGATAATAAGGATGAGAAACTAGCCTCATTACAGTCATAACTTGTAATGACAAATCCATACATGATGTCAAATTCAACTGACATCATATTTCCAAAAATGGATAGAAACCAAGGGATAGAATGTAGAAAAAGAACATATGAAATTTTTGTATAAAAGGGGAAATGTACAATGGTTTACCCAATATGATACTAGTCAGAAGTTCAAAGGAAAGTTAGCTCAATACCATGACACATAAATACATACACACACATATACATATACATCTATACATACATATGCATTTATATACACTGATATATATATGTACATATGTATACACACATATATATGTACACATATATATTTCTTTTTATAAATTGATGGATACATTCAGGCAAATGACTGGTCAATTCAGTCCAATATTTAACTACTTAAAAGACGAGTTGCTGTCCACATGGACATAACATCATGGTGGAGGCGTTTGCTCACTTAAAAGGGATGGAACACTTCAATTTACATTAAGTAGATTACACTGATTTAGCCTAATTGAAGAGGTTTGGCAATGTTTAATAACAGTTTACTAAAAATGGAAGGAAAAAAACCCAACAACCCTTCAACTAACATAGAAAACGGTGGCATGCCAGAATTGGGAAGCAGTAGAGAAGCAACAGCGTTTGACATTCGTGGTGATTCTTAAAAGAGGAAAAGAGTTGGGGATGTGAGACCTGAATCCCGTCAGGTCACCACAGCCGTAGATGCCCGAGGGTCCAACAGATGCCATCAGTGTGCCTGGTATTTCCCCAGAGTAGTCATCAGTTAGTGACTGCATCTTACAGTCTTTTGTGGTTTTTTTTTTCCTGATACATGCACAATGGTGAAGAAGAACAACTCCCTACCCTAGCTAGCAGAGACTGTTCCTCCTTTTCTGTCTGTTGAAACTCAGATTCCTTGGTGTTAGTGGGAGTTTTCAGCTTAGGGAGGGCAATAACTCGGAACTAAAACATGAGTGAGGGCATACCAGGCAAGCCCAAGGGAAGAGACTGTCTTCCAGGTCCTAGGAGCACATTAAGACAGTGAGAGCATCTAGGGAGCACTGGAACTTGGGGTAAGGAAGAAGCTGAAGTTAGTTCTCCTAAGAACTCAGCTGTTTGGGCTAGGAGCAGGTCTATGCCCCTACCCTGAGCACACAGAGAAAAGCGTTCCAGACACTTCTGCCTAGCCACCCCTGTCTGATTTGCTCCTATTTTCTGAGCAATCTGCCAGGTTGTGTTTTCAACCCGCATCCCCCACGCCCAGATTGCGTGATTCCTTTTCTTGTCATATAAAGTTTTGATATATAAATGTTTTGGTTTTTTGAGGCAGGGTTTCTCTGTGTATCCCTGGCTGTCCTGGAACCCACTTTGTAGACCAGGCTGGCCTCGAACTTAGAGATCCATCTGCCCCAGCCTCTCAAATGCTGGGATTAAAGGCGTGCCCCACCAGCAACCAGCTTGTATGAACCTTTAAAAAAAAATTAGGACAAGCTCTCTCTATGAAGCCCTGGCTAGTCTAGATCTCTTTATGTAGACCAGGCTGGCCCCTAACTTGCAGAGACCCACAGCTTCTGCCTCCTGAATGCTGAGATTCGGGGTACCATAACTTCACCCCCCGCTGATTATGTCCTTTTGATTGCTTGCTTCTTCTCACTCTTCTTCTTCTCCATCTCCCTCTCTGCCTCCCTCCGCTCCTATGTTCTCACTTTGTAGCCCAAGCTAGCCCTAAACTCCTGTTTCTACCTCTCAGAGTACTGAGATCACAGGAATACACTACCATCCCTAGGCTTAACTTAATCTTGTTCTTACTTGAAGGCAAATGAAAGCATAACGCTTTTCTCCTCTTCAGTTTCATGGTGCAAGGAGGTTGTGAGTCTTCCCAAATCCTATATTTTGTCCTATTGGGTACAAGAGATTATTTCAAAATCATATGCGTGTGTGTGTGTGTGTGTGTGTGTGTGTGTGCACGCGCATGTGATTACCCAGCATAAGCTTTATTAATGGGTATCATCCTTTGGGCTTGGATCATTGTATATAACTTTGCTACTTCTCTGTGTCTTCTTCCTCTACATTGTAGCCAAAGTGACCTTTCAAACTTAGGAACTAACCATGTCGTTCTGCTACTGAAAAACACCAATGGCTTCCCATTGCTACTAGAATATGCTCCATGACTCACAAACCTGTTCTCAGTGAGTAAGGCCCTGCCTGACACCCAGCAGGATTATTACTCCATGCCCTTGTGGACCGCAGCTGTGCCAGGGTCATTCTTCATGGATACCTTTGCCTTGTGTTTGCCTCTTGCAGCTCTCTTGCCCTTGAAGAACACTGGCTGACTCCTTTCTACTGAGGTGTTCTTAGACCTAATCCCACTTTCTTAAACAATCTCTCCTGGTCATGGACTCTCAAGCTATAGTGACAGAACTTCCAAATAATAATAATAAGAAGAAATAATATATATTTTTCAAGGGGTGTGAGAGACAACTCAGGGAATAAGAATACTTTCTACACAAGCGTCAGGACCCAAGTTTGAACCCCAGCACTCACATTAAAAAGCCATGAATGGTCGCGTATGACTATTACCCTAGTGTTGGGGGATGGAGACAAGTGGGTGCTGGGAACTTGCTGGCCAGACAGCCTGTCTAAGAAGACAAGCTTCTGGTGCAGTGAGACTAAGGCAGAGACTGACAGAGGAAGACACCTGATATCCTTCTCTGGCCTCTGCATGCATGCACACAAGCATGCATACGCATGCATGGACACACACACACACACACACACACACACACACACATACACACAGAGTCACACAAAACCAAAATATAGTTCACATATTAAAGATGTTTTCGATATAAACTTAAGAGATTGTATCAACAAGCTGATTGACATATACGTCATCTTACATAACTACTCTGTGTGTGTGTGTGTGTGTGTGTGTGTGTGTGTGTGTGTGTGTGTGTTTGGACATGTATGCGCAGGTGCCAGTGGAGTCCAGAAGAGAATGACAGACACACACCCCCAGGACTGGAGTTGCAGGCCTGCCAGGATAGCTTCTGGGATCTGAACTGAGTCCTCTGCAAGACTAGCCAGTGCTCTCAACCAAGCCATCTCCCCAGTTTCTGCAGCTTTCTTTGAGATAGTAATTTTATTTCCTTTTTGGATAGATGCCCAGAAGTGGGCCCAAATCCATCTTGAATGGCTCTCCACCTCCACTACAATGTTCTGCATGTTACGGTTTTATTTCCCTAATAGCACTCTTGCCGTCTACAGTGATCTCGGGAGTCGATTTCATAGCATCCTTCCTCTAACAGAAAATAAACACCACGAGAGCAGGACTCGGTGTTTGACTAAACAGTAGGTATTCTCTCATAAGCTGCTGATAAAAGAGTCAATGAGAGGAGTGCACCCAGGAGACAACACACAATGGTTACATCCTCACAACAAGAATAAAATATATGTTAATTAAAATAGTGGTATTGTGTATGTGCAAGACAGATTTGTTAGGGTTTTTTCCCCTTTATCTTTATTTTATGGGTACGGTGATTTGTTTGCATGCATATCTGCGAACCATGTGTACACAGAGGCCAAAAGAATGCATCAGATCCCTTGGGACTGGAGTTACAGATGGTTGTGAGCCACCTTATACGCACTGAGAACTAACCCCAGGCCCTCTGCAAGAGCAGCTATTGTTAATTCCTCCTCAAGCTCCCAGACCTGGAGGTTTTTGTTGCTGCTGCTATTGTTGTTGTTGTTGCTGTTGTTGTTGTTATTATTGTTTGTTGGGTTTTTGGTTTGGTTTGGTTTGATTGCAGTGGATCTGAGTGATACATAAGGTGGATGGTGAGAGGAGTGTTTCTTTTGCTGGTGGGTTGCTACACTTGGTTTCTTTTGTCGGGGAGTTGCTATGATTTGGGTGTCTTTGGTTTTTGTTGTTTTTATGAGATGAAGCCTAGTGTGCTGTGTTGTCCAGGGAGTCCTTAAACCCCCTGTCCTTCTTCTGCTTCCCAATTCCCGGGATCACAGGAGCGCACCCCGGAGCTGGAGAGAGCATTTCAAAGTTCTAAGAAACCCGGAAACTCTTACCCTAGAGGCCACAGCCTTGGCAAAAGCTGGTGGAGAGCTCTGTCTTCGAGATACGTGCTTAGCTCAAACTAAATTAAGACTTCATGGGCACCCTTTTTCCTCGTCACCCTTTTTCCTTGCCATAGAGTAGCTCCGGACTCAGATGAGCAATGACACAGAAGAGAGCAGGGCAGGAGAACCACTGCCGTGGTCCTGTGTCCTTGGGGTCTGGTTCTATTAAAAAGACAAAAGAAACAGGAGGCTTTCTCCATCCGAGGATGGCTGGGCTCCCCATGTCTGCTTTTCCAGTAAGCACACAGCCCCATCCCGAGGGAGGGAGGGACAGGAATACAAATCCATCCTCCTTCAGAGCCCTGTGAAATAGAAGGAAGCTCGAGGGACGAGGCTCGCCCACGCGTGGACTTGTCTCCAGTGTGTGGTGTCTCCTGCCTAAACGCACACGCTGACCTCTGCCTCTTCAAAGGCAAAACTTGATCCATTAATGTTCTCCTGTGTTGGTTTCATAAAACATTTGGATGGGTCCTTCTTCACAAATGAATAAAAATGAGTAAAGTCCTCAGAATAAAAGGAAAGCCAGGACTGGCTTCCAGAAGCACGAGGCAACCCAGAGCGCCCATCTGCAGCCAAACCCTGCAACAGACCCAGACACAGCTTAAAGGCTGGCAACAAGTCTGCCTGCGGGTTCTGCCAAGGAGCCAGATGCTGTTGCTTCCAAAGCTTGGCATCGGGGCCCCTGATTGCCATCCAACAAAGAGGAAAAATAGGAGTGATATAATGTGGTGGGCTAAAACACATCCCACCTCAACCTTTTTTATTACTCACTGAAAAAAAATATGGAAGATATTTATGGGAAAGTACCAATGTTTTTGGAAATATTGAACATACATTAGCTACAACACCATTTTTGCCAAATGGGAAATATATTTAAATTATGCAGGCTGCGTCTGTCTAAAAATAAATTGTCATCTTTTCTGATCAATGTATATGTCCAGGATATGGAAATGACTCTGCTAATTGAGGATGCTGTCAACTAGTGCACTTGTAAGTTACCAAGAAGTTGTGAAGATGTCTGTCTGTGGATGAGCATAAAATAGCAATTAATGTTGTTGTAATATAGAGCGAGTTTGAGAAGGACCCATCCAACGAAGGTGGGGTGCTGAGTTTCATGGTTATATAAAGAATTAGGAGCTATGTTGGGTTGGATGAGATAAGATGTTTACGAAAAAGTATAATGTGGAATGTGGTGGAGATGGCGTTTGCCAAGGCTCCGGGGTAGTATTAATAACCCACTCTATATGACAAAGTGTTGCTATGCACCGAAAGTTCACTGTCGCTCACCGTCTGGGGCTGAGATGAGCAAGTGTGTGTCACTGTGGACATTGCTGGGGATGGGTCTATTGTTTCCAGAGTGGCTCAGAAATCTACACCTAACAACTAGAAAAATAGAGTAAGGTGTGGGATGGCGTCATCCTTGCCCAGCGGAATGCTGGGAGTCACGTAGACCACTCTGCGTCCCCCTTCCCCTGGATACACCTCGACTCCTGCCCCCAAAGTCACCGCTGGGCACAGCAGTGCCTCGGGAGCCGGTTCCAGGAGGCTTGAGCTCAAGTACCTACTGCCTCAGCGCACCAGCACGGGCGAATCTGTCATCCTAGCTCGCTGACAGGCATTTGAAACTAGGGAACGATCTGTGAAAGAAACAAGGAGATGAGAGGGCCCCAGAGGAGGAAAAGCCTCTGCACTGTTCCCTCAGGCTAGGACACTGAATTTCTGTCTAAACAGAACATGAATCTAGAAAAGATTTTTTTAATTTTAAAAATGTAAACATATGTACATAACATATAACTGCAGCCTTTTGGAAGTTACCATCTAAATGTGAATCACTGCAACTCAATTGTTATTTTTAGTGGTGTGCTGTCACACGCCGGAAATCTCAGCACTTTCAAGACTGAGGTGGGCTGAGGTGGGCTGAGGCCAGCCTGGGCTACATAGCAAATTCTAGGCCAACCTCAGTCGCATAGTGAGTCTCTGTTTCAAAAGGGAAAAAATAAACAGTCAAATTAATTTTAAATCCAAGATCCTTGGATTCTTTATATAAGGAAATAATAATAATTCACGTTAAATGCAAAGGTTATTCCAAAGAGAAATTATACACTGTCATTTTTTTTTAAAAAAAAAAATTAAAGTTATTGTGCTTTCTATAGGAATGACCTTTTACAGAAAGGAACAGGCTTCAAAGAAATGGGGTGTTTTCCCATAGAATCTCCTCACATGCTCTTGCTACCATCCATTTCAGGGAGCATGTCACATTGAGGGGCAGACTGCAAAGATCTACTTTGATTGCTTACCCTGCTTTGGGGACAAATACATCTCTCCACAGAGGCCAGCACGCACCTACAGAAGCCTGCCGGCCCTCCATGTATGACAGAGCTACTGAGCGTGCACCTGGGTCTCAGGTCCCAGGAGAGGACACTACCCAAGCCTCCTCTCCTTTCTCTGCAGATAGCCAGATGCGGGCTAGTTTCCGTGGTCGCTCGGTATACTACTTATGCTGAGAGGAAGGCAGGCAAGAGAGAAAAGTGGGGACAAGTTTTCATCTTCAGTTAGACCTTGTTTGGTCTGGTAGGTTGGCCAATAGTTCCAATCTGAAGCATCTAATGCCCTCTTCAGGCATCCTCAGGTGCCTACACATGTACACATACACTCACACAGACACACATAGTGGAACAGCTATTTCACCTCAACAACCTTGACAGAAGGCAGCGGCGTTGGTTTCCCCCGGAGCTGGAGTTACATGCAGTTGTGAGCCAGCCATGATGGGTGCTAATAAAACTCAGGTCCTCTGAAAGAGCAAACAGCACTTTTAACTGCTAAGTCGTCTCTTCAGACCCATAAAATGAAGATGAAACAAATTAAATTCACATGCCTTTCACTATTTCACTATTCATACGCCTTCTCACTGGTCTTCCCAAGAGTCGGAAAGGAGCTGCTGCTCCCAGCCAGCATGGAAACCAAAGAGTTTGCAAAGTGTCCTTTATCAGTATAGTCCTGAACTGAAGCAGGCGGTTAGGTCTAACTCGGGTTTAAAATGTTAGGATGCAAACTCGGGTCCGCACTGCTGCCAGCCCATCAAGCTAGGGCCTTGATTTGTGTCACCATAGAGAATGATAAATCACATCTGAAGACAGGACAACTGGAATGGCCGCCACCATATCATAGATCATGATGCGCCCCCTCCTTTCCAAACATTATTTACAGATAGCAGAGGTCAGGGGCAGCGAGGTACGAATGGGTATTAATCTTTGTTCTCTCGGGGGCTCGGCAGGCTCCTGTGCCTCCGAGTCTTCCCGTAATTTCCAGCAATGTGATAAGCTCTAGTTATGTGCAGTTGGTCCAAAAGGGATCAAATATAAATATGACCAAAAAGAAGGCATGTTTCAAAACCCCATCAATCAAAGCCTTTGAGAACTCTCGTTACTGTAGCATTCTGGAGAGGATTGCTATGGAGGATTTGCTCCAGAAAAGAGTTACTGAACTACATGAAGGAGACCATGGTGTGGAAGGCAGAGGGGGAGGCAGGCGTGCCCACGGGGACTGGAGCAACAAGGCTTTCCGAACCTGCAGCGGGCGTATGGCTTCACTCTTGCCCGCCCGGCTGTCCAGAATGGGCAGGTGCTTGTCAGAACTTTGCTAACAACTTCTCGATTCTGGACCCTAACCCCACGTCTCATAGCCAATCTAGTGAGTGGTGGGTTTTTTTTTTCCCCGCAAAAAATACATCTTAAAATGATAATTTTTGCTTTTGAGATGTTTTGGCTACACGTAATTTAAATGATGATTGGCGGCAGCGGCTTCCTGGCAGTTCTTGAGCCTGCTTAGGAATTCTTGTGAAAAAGGAAAAAAAAAGAAAGAAAGAAAACTATAGATTTTGTTGGTTTCAAATGTGTCATTTAATTAACAGTCAGTTGTCCGTATCTGGAAGTTCTGCATACCATGTTGGATAGGAAATACTCGGGGGAAAGTGTGTCTATAATGAACTCCTGTGGGCTTTTATTTATGATTTTTATGTTATCCCCTAAGCAATGCAGTAAAACAATTATTTCAATAATACTTTCAATCTACACTGGGTGTGTAAAGCCATCTAGAGATGATTTAAATTATTTGGGGGTTTCGTATGTTTATATGCAAATATTGCACAGGAATGTCTGATTTAGGTGTGGGAGCATTGTCCCGAGCTGGTCCCCCATGGACACTAAAGGACAATTGTACTAAGCTAAGCAATTAAATAAGTCATTATGATGCCATTTCCACAAATTGAAACTTTATTAATTCAATTTAATAGTTTTCTTTGGGGCCCAATAAAGTGTTCAATCCTCATCCATTTTATAGATTCCTAAACACCTGTATCTAAAGCTGGAGTCTGACTCATAAACCCTCAAGAGTTAAAAGCATCGCGCGAGGCAGTGGGAATTCTGCTTATTCAGTTCTGCATCTCCATGAACTGCATCCCACCAGCTCTCTGCTTCCTCTATAATCTCCTCACAGTTAAGCACCGAGAACTCTTGAGAGTCCCCAGAAAGCTGTCCTGTGATAGAAGAGCCACTGTAGAAACCTAGCACAGGGTGGCCTCTGGGACGCAAACACAAGACAGTTCCAGATCCTTGCACATGCTCTTGATAGTTGAGCCCTCTTTCAGGAGAACTTGAATCCTGAAGAGGACGATCGATGCTAACAAGGGCTCTATCCTTCATTATGAATGTTTGCAATCAGCATCCTATCCACCACTCAAGCGGATTAGCCGCTGTTGCGTCTCTGAGACCAAAATACCAGACAGAAACAACAGAAAGGAGAAAGCTTTAACGTGGCTCATGGTTTCTGAGTTTCAGTGCATTGTGCTGGGGAAGGGATGGTTCAGGGCGGTGCCACTGTGCCGCACCCACATCCCAGCAGATCAGGAAGTGGAGAGCAACTGGAACCTGATGTAGATATAGCCTTCAAAGGCTTATTCCCAGTAACGTGGTTCCAACAGGTAGCCCCTAAGACCCCCCAAAAGGTTCTATTGCCTCCTAAAATAGTACAACCAGTGTCTGGGGAACAAGGAACTGACACAGGAGCCTGTGGGGACATTTCAGTTTCAAATCAGCACGTCATTAGCTGCCTTAGGATTTAGGCCTGAGGCATACACATCCTGACATATTGAACCGCAACACAAACTAAGAGGAGGTGTGAGCACCTCCTTCTCCACTCAGTTGGAGAGTGTAGTAAGGGCGTCTCCCTTCCTTGCCTCCCTGGCTTAGTTTGCTCTCAGAACAGCACATACTATCCAACCATGACAGATATGCTAACTATACCCTTTAGTAAAGCAGGCAGAGGCAAGGACCCTTTCTTGACCTTTGTCTTGTCTTTGGCTATGCTGCCAGGCCTTTTCTTGCTTGCTTCCTGTGCTGGTGAGGTGTCACACTGTGTCAATGCTACAATTCCTGCCATAGGCAGATCATTTGGTCTGTGATTTTTGACCCTGGGGTTTTGCCTCTATCTTCCAGAGTATCACATTTCACCTGTGGTGTTCAATATCTCTCCCCCGCCCTCTTTTCCTCTCTCCTATGGATACCATATATTCTTAACTAGGCAGAAATATCACTCACCCTAACACACAAAACCACCATAACACACATATATATATGACTTCTAAAAACTTTAAAAAGAGCCTACCACCTTTTACTTATTTACTGGGGAGAGGGCAGTCATTTGGCTTGTGGTTCTACATCACTGATCATCATCAAAGAGAGTCAGGACCATAAGGACAGTTGGCACACAGGCCACGCAGAGGTGCTGCTTACCGGCATGCTCCCCAGAGCTTGCTCAGCCTACTTTCCTTGTCTTGTTTTTGAAATTTTTCTTCTCTTATACAATACATCATGACCACAGCTTCTCCTCCCTCCACTCTTCCCAGTTCCACCACATCTCCCCTCTCCCCAAGATCTACCCCCCTCCATCTTTCCCCAGAAAAGAGCAGGTCTCCCAAGGAACATGGTACCACAAGATACAGTAAGACCAGGCACAAACCCTTACCTCAAGGGTAGGCGAGGAGCTCACTAGGAGGGAAGGAGTCCCAAGAGCGAGCAAGAGAATCAGAAACACCCCCAGCTCCCACTCAGGAGTCCCACAAAGCCCCAAAGCTACACAATCATAACCTACATGTAGAGGACCGAGTGCAAACCCTGCAGGCTATGATTATCACTTTAGCCTCTGTGATCCCCTACTTATTTACTCTTTTGTTTTTTCTGGTGCTAGAGATGAACCCAGCTCCTCACCCCACACACTGAGCAAAGTGCTCCACCCCTGAGATACACCTCAGGCACTCATCTTTTAACTTACAGCATAATTTATTTATTATAATGTCATAGTACACATTTTAAGAATATTACCTTTCTGAATGTCAGCATTACAAGAACAGGAGCTTTGTGTCTGTTTTTTCTTTTCTTTTCTTTTCTTTTTTCACTGTTACATAACACAAATGTCAATGGCAGTTCATGACATTCAGTAGCCACTCAACAAACATGAGCTGAGCAAGTGAATGAATATCTCTTTCAGTCCCTGAGATAAAGATTAACACTATAAGAAATCTTTCCTAACTAGTGCTATAGATTCTTGATGTCAAGTGTTAATATCTATGAATGGAGCCAAAGGATCCCTCTTGAAATCTTAAACAGACTCCAGCCCTTTGATTCCTGGGCAGACTTTAAAATGCAGCAATCTCATTAACTGTGTAAACACTCCAGATGAGAGGAGAATCATCATCCAGGCAGGGTGTAGTGATGTGTGAATCCGAAATGGGGTTACCTCCATCTCAGAAACCTAATGTATTGAACAAGTGCACCCTACAGGTTTCCCACTTCACTGGAACACATCTTTGTTTGTTTAACTGAGAGCTTGCCAATAGCAGGAGGGGCCACCACAAACACAACGGTGCATTTGCCTTTCTCGAAACGGTCTTCCTCTGTGCACTTCAAACAACTTGCAAAGAATGCCCGTAAAAGAGCAATCATTCCTGAAGGGCTATGATGGATGGCACAAAGAGTCCGTCTGCTTTGCTCTAGTTCAGAAGGCAGAGCTGGGGCACGCAGGTGGAGAGCATGGGAAGACGGCTGAGGGGGACAGAACCTGGATTCAGCAACAGCAACCTGGACTCAGAGATGAAACAAACACTTTGAATATAGATATCTAGAGTCCCAGGAACAGTATGCATGGGGCTGACTGCCACTGGCCAGGAATGGCATGAACCCCACTGCTTTGAGCAAAGGGGTCTTTAACAGGCTAGGATCCTGTTAGATCAATACAGGTAATAGCAAGTCAAATCCATAACTTGCTGTGTTCGGAGGTCAGAAGGAATGCACCGTAGCTAGAGGATGAGTATATGGATTACATATGAGATGTCGCCAAAAGACATGTGCCACCAGCCTTGGTGCTGTTAGAAAGACACATTTTGGGAGGTAGAATTCAATAGGAGAGCATTAGGTCACGTCCCCTTTCTGTGTCTGTTTATCGCCATCCATTCCTGTCCCTCTCCCCTCTGTTCCCTCCCCATATCCCAGACACCATCTGCCATGCCTCGCTGTGGCCCAATGGAAACAGGACCAAGCAACAATAGACTGAGACTCCTGGAAGCTTGAACTGATAAACCTTTCTTCTTTTAGTTTATCTCCCCAGGTATTTTGTCACAGCCACAGAAAGATGGCTAACATCCACAGCAAGCCACCTGGTTGGTGAGTAAACTGAGGTATGAGAAAAGAAACAGATGACCTGAATTTTCAGAGTGAAAATTCATGAAAAGAGCCCATATTTCCAAATCCCATTTTTCTTTCACATCAGTTAAAATTAGCTTTCAAAGTGAAAAGTATCAATCAAATGTGAAGGGCAAGGCAGAAATGTTTCCATATTCTTTCCACTCAGATGAAAAAGCATCAGCCTCCTAGCAATCAAAATCCACTTCACAGAATCCAAATTAAGTTAAGATAGCGTCATGGGGAGGAGCAACCATTTTTAATTGTTTTTGTGAGTAGTCAAAACCATCCCAAAAGGGAGATGGTTTTGGAACATGGCAGGTACAGACACCATGAGTCCCACAAGTTCCCTAGCAACAGCATTAGGTGTTCAAGATTGCTGAACTTGGAGCAAGCTGACTGAATCATAAAGTCAGCACCAAGCCCAGTGACAAATGCGTCTACTGTAGCTTTCTAAGTTACACCTCTAGTCCCTTACTCCTGCCACATTGAGCTCTAGAAAGGACCCTGGCAAATTGTCTTGAACCTATCTCTAAGTTACCCTCGGGGCATGTAATTGGGCATATGACAAGTGTTTATTATCAGTTGTTTTTTTACCTCTTGTCTCCCTGCCCCTGAATGTATTGAAAAGGGCTGGAAGGCTCTAGGGGAACTGAAGCAAGCTCTAGGCTCCAAGGGCATCCACTTCCCCCAAGGCGGAGTAGCAGGAGATTGGAAACGGCCACCACCTCAGAGTTGAGAGGGACACTAAAAAGGACCCTCTGTGGCTCTCTACCTTGTGCATATTTCCAGGTGATCCCAAAATCATGAAACTAAGAAGAATACCATTTGGAGTATTTTCATTGGGCAATCTGAGGCTTAGGCATTTTGAAAGCCATGCCTCTTTGGAAGGAGAAGGGGCATTTCCTACCAGAAAGACACAAAGTCTACAGACAAAACCATGCCAAACAAAACTGCCGGACTCAGCCTCTTGAAGCTGGAGAAATGGCCAGCGCTAGAGTGTCTGCTGCTCTCTGAGAAGACACAAGTCCCGCAGGCACATTGAAAAGCTCACAGATGCCTATAACCCCAGCTCCCAGGCATGTGCGGCCACCTGACCTCAAGTGCACATGCTCACACATATAATTCAAATCTAAAATATCTCTTTAAAAGAAAGTGACTGTCTTGAAGACCTATCCTGTTGAATTCTTTAGATTCTAAACTGAAAAACCATGTAAACCTATCAGTACTTATTTTAAGAAGTTCTTTTAAACTGGTTTTGTTTGAGTTTGTTTTTGTTTCTTGAGACAGTGTGTAACCTAGGCTGGCCTCAACCCATGATCTTCCTATCTCAGCCTCACTAGTACTAGGATGGCGTTGTCTGAGCAAAGGGCTTTGGGGACTCATGTTAATTTTCCATCTCTGTCCTTGAGGAACCTTCAATTGCCCACATCTGCTGAGCTGCTGCACAGAATACAGGATGAAACAGTGGACTAAGGTTAAATGTGCCTGTTTTCCCTGAGTGGCTAAGGGGAAGGTTGGGGGTAGGGGGTGGGATTGCTGTGATCTACTTTAGTTCTAGAATAGGTATAATCTGGATGCACTCAAAATTAGGAGAGGTCAACCGTGGAGATTGCAAAGCTTGCATGTACCACCACTGGACACAGGTGGTATAGGCACCCATGCATCTTTTCCATATTAATCTTATTTATTTATTTACTTACTTATTTACTTACTTGCTTACTTACTTACTTACTTACTTACTTACTTACTTACTTACTTACTTTTTTATTGTGAGGGGGTCAGAGAGGGGGAAGGGAGCGTGTGCTCATGGCACTGTGCACATGCCGGTTTCAGATGACATCTTGAGAGAGAGTCAGTTCTTTTTCCGTGTGGGTCCCAGGGTTGAACTTAGAGCGTCAGGCTTGGTGGCGAGCACTTTCACCCACTGAGCTATCAGCACCCCACATGGAGGATCGTTATGGCACTGGAAAGGGTTGTTTAGCTTGTTTCTGGTCTCTTCACTTCCCATTCCTTCCCCTCCACTTCTCCCCTCCTCAACTCCTCCTTGGGTGATTTCTCTCCGTTCTGATTTACACTGCTGCCATTCTCCTCCACTCTTTCTCTGAAGGGCATAGCCCAGAACCAAGTCACCAACCACTGGCTCTAACACAGAGATGTGTTTGAAGGAAAAACACCTAGACCAGAGTCAGCAAGCCATGGCTTGTGGACCAGTGAGGGCTGCCATCTGCTTTTACAAATACCATTTTACTGGAACACAGCCACACACGTTTGTCTGTGTGCTGTCAGTGACTATGATGGGTTACAACAGGCTGTATGGCCTACTGAGTCTATCTGGCCCTTTATAGGAAGAGTTCGCTGACCTCTGTCAGTACCTCATGAATACCATATGGTGAAAATAGCTCTTGAAAGGAAGAAAAAAGTTATCAGCCAAGACCCAGCACTATCTTTAATTACCTCTGTGGCTAAGGATGTATCGGTTTTCCTGTTCCTGCTCTTCTCTGGATGCTTCTCCCCCTCCAGATGCTTCTCCCCCTCCAGATGCTCCCACTCCTGCTGCACCTTCCCCAGCTGCTCCTCTTCCTCCAGCTGCTTCCATTCCTCCTGCTCCTCCTCTAGTTGTTCCTCCTCCAGCTGCTCCTCCTCTTGCAGATGTTCCTTCTCTTCCAGCTGCTCCTTCTCCAGCTGTTCCTCCTTCAGCTACTCCTTCTCCTCTAGCTGCTCCTGCCCCTTCTCCTGCTCCTCCTCCTTGTTGTCATTTTTCCTCTCCTCTTCTTTGTCTTCCTCTTCTTTTTCCTTCTTTATGTCTCTGATTCCTCATCTGTAAAGCAAGAAAGGTAGCCTATATGTTCCTGGGGTTTTTCCTCAGGACAAAAAAAAAATGGAGTCAGTTATGAGTAAGATGTATCCTGCTGCCTTCTTCCTTCCAGCTAATAATAAAGCCTCCTAATATGCAACCTCCTTAGGAGCACACCCCACCTCTATTCCACAAGTGACTCCCATCAGAGGCAGTGAATCTCAAGCAGGCCACCTACCCTGTTTCCATTTTCTTTCTTTAGGTTCTTACCCTGTATCAGACCCAAGCTGTGACAGACCCAAGTCACCCCACACACAGGAACAGGGTGCAGAGCTTTGCTTCTCTGTAAGTTCTCCACAAACACACGGGCTAAAGGAGACAAATTTCACATAGCCAATCCACTGCCTTTCCTCCTGAGTCCCTCTACAGAATAGCTCTGCTGAGTCATTGTCCCCAAGTCCTGGGGCATCCAGGAATATGGTGTCAAGTGCAACAGCTGGCCATAACTTCCCTTCCTGTCTATTTTTGGAGAGTCTTTGATACTGAGTTCAAACACTTACCAGGTGTCTAGCTGTGAGGCCAGCTGTGGCTACTTAGCCTTTTAGGCCTCACGCTGCTGTATAAGCAGAGTAGAGATGATGGTGCCCATCTTGCAGGCTTTCTCCAAGGCTCCAGATGACTGACATGATGTCTGTGGTACAATTAACACTGGTGGCAGCATTCACGCTGTGGAGGCTCTTCTAAGAAAATACGCACCCCTGACCACCTGCAGTTGTTACGCTCCTGTCTGTCTCCTTACTGGGCAGATGACTGACCTTCCTTATTCCATGAGGTCCTTAGGTGGACTGGAAGATCAAAACCATCTCAAGCAGATGTCATTAGACTATCTAAGGAACCAGACTGCCTCCAGTTTGTTACATGTGTCACCTCTCTGAAGACACAGAAAGTGCAAGGTCACCTCATAGGGCATTGGGTTCATTTATATTGCATCCCTGTGACAAAATACTAGCAACAAACATGTTATAAGAGGGTGTGGTGGTCTGAAGGAAAATGGCCCCCATACACTCAGAGGGAGTAGCATTATTGGAGATGTGGCCTTATTGGAATAGGTGTGGCTGTGTTGGGTGAAGAAGTCACTATGGGTGGGCTTTGACATTTCAGAAGCTCAAGCCAGGCCTAGTGGCTTATTCTCTTTTTCTGCTGCCTGCAAATCCAGACGTAGAACTCTCAGCTCCTTCTGCAGCACCAAGTCTGCCTGCATGCTGTCATGATGCCCATTGTGAGGATAATGAACTAAACCTCTGAACTGTAAACCAGCCCCAATTAAATATGTTTTTTTCCTTATACGGGTTGCTATGGTCAGGATGTCTCTTCCCGGCAGAAGAAACTTTCAGACAGGAGGGGAAGTTTATTTTGAGTCTTGGCTTTAGAGCATGGTTGCTTGGGCTCTGTGACTTTGGGGCTATGAGGACACAGTAGCTTGTGGCTGGGGGTCCACGACAGAGAAGACCTGCTTACCTTACGACTCCACAAAGCAGAGAGAGAGAGGAGCTGAGGTCCCGATATCCACTTTAATGGCATGTTCCCAATAGCCTAACTTCCTTCCAAATCCTAAAGCTGTCATCCCATCCCAACGGTGCCAAAAGCTGGTGACCAAAACCTTTTCCCATGGCCTTTGGGAGACATTCTAAAGTTCCAGTCATCTAACTTTTTGACAGTTCAACATGGTATGGTCATCTCCAAAGTTTGTGTTTGAGAATTGCACAATTGGCTTAAAAAAAAAATCCTCTTGTTCAAAAACACCATAAAGCTATCTAATACCTTGTATGCTAATAAAAAGTGAAAAAAATAGTATCAAAATCCATCTCACAAAGTTTTAATTATGTTTATGAGTTTGACTTCATTCACAGCTATCGTGAGAGGCATGCAGACCACACGCCCAGAACGCTCTCTTTATCTTAGGGGTACAGCGGTTCTCAGAACCTTGTTTCTGTATTCTTTGCCCATTGTTTTCTCTGACCTAAATAAATCTAGACACTCTTGGGGGGAATGGGTGTCCTGTATTTGCAGAGCCTAGCACAAGCAGGGCTTACAGGGAGCAGTTCCTAAGCCCATGAGTGATCTTCACTGATTCGTGGATGAGTTAATAACTGGGAATGTTGGGAAACAGAGACCCTGGAGCATTCAGCCTCATCTCTCCTATAGAACACCATGAGCAGAAAAGATTTAGAGGAAAAAAAAAAAAGGTAACAGCTTTCGGCAAAAGCCGGAACTAGAGGCCCGACTGTGAGCAGACCAGGCTGTGGGCGCCAATCCCTGCTCAGAGTCTGGGCCATTGCCGGGAGCAGTCATGCGTATTACCTCAGCAGCCCAGGCCACAAGGAGCCCTGCCAACTTACCTTCAAGTACCAGGGCCAAGTCGCTTCACAGAGCAGCTCTCTCTAGTCCCCATCTCTCCGTGACATTGGGGATGGGGTGGTCAACTCAAGCACACAGGAGCAAAGTCAAGAAAACTCAAAAAGGAAACCCCATGCCTTGGGCTAAGGAGGGTGACCACAGCATCAGGGCCATTTCTTGACTCTGATGAAGTAGGTATGTGTGGTTCTGTAGTTTTGTAGGATTTCTCTTATCTTCGTGGGTCCCACAACCACCCTCTCAGATCTGCTGCCCTCAGCAGCCAGGGCAAACTCCACAGAGTTAAGCCTTGGCTGCATTTCTGGTATGCTCAATAAGTCTTGATTATTGGTTAGGGTAGGATGGGCCGTGCCCCCAGCTTATCTTTAATTACTGCGGTTGTATTTTTAGTGTTTTTATTGTGGTTCTGGGGATGGAACCCAGGGCCTTGAACCTTTGAGGCGGGAGCTTAACCACTCAGCTGCACCCCAGCCTTCTGTTCCTCTTCCAAATACCTCTGATCTTTTCTTCTGAGAAGACGGGGAGTTGACGTTCTTGCTACGGATGAGTGGCGCTATGTTTCAGCAATGTAGGACTGTAAGATCCCAGGACACTGCATTCTCCAGGACTTTCCCTCCATCCCTGGTGCTGATCTCTTAGGGGAAAAACTAGATGGCTGTCCTTGGCTCCGTCTCTCACAGGCCGTGTGTTCATGGAGAGGGCGAGGTGGCCCTGTTTCCTGGTTTTCACACAGGTAAATGCAGCAGCAATAGCCACGGCTCTGAAGTTGTTGGAGGAGCCAAACCAGGTCACACACATGTGAGAGCTCTGTGAGCAGCGCGACGCCTCACAAAGGCGAGTGACAGGGCAATGCTGTCAGGGACGGGTGACGGGTCTGCCCTTACTGGAAAAAAAATCAATCTCCTCTGGAGAGGGATTCCAGAATCCACATGGATTGCAGGCTGATACTTGTTGTCCAGAGACAACGAAGTTCCCCGTGTTGCTTTAACATAAGGTCTCAAATTTGGTTCTTTCTATAGTCACAAAGTTTGAATCTTTAAAAACACATGTTGAACTTTATCTTCTGAGATTATAATTGCATTATTTTCTCCCTTCTCTCTCCAGCTCCTCCCTTGCTGCCTCTCAAATTCATGACCCTTTTCTTTATTTGTTGTTGTTGGTGGTGGTGGTGGTGGTGTGTTTGTCTTTCTGTCTGTATATATGTACAGGAGATATATATATATATATAGATATAGATATAGATATAGATATATACACATATATATGTATATATATATACATATATGTATATATATGTATATATATATATATATATTCCTAAATATATAAATATAACTTATTCAGTCCATTTAATATTACTTGTATGTCTATGTATTCAGAGCTGAAATGATTTCTCAGTCTCAGAATTAAATAATCGATTGGTATTAAATAATCAATTAAAAATAATTGATCGGGCCGGGCGGTAGTGGCACACGCCTTTAATCCCAGCACTTGGGAGGCAGAGGCAGGCGGATTTCTGAGTTCGAGGCCAGCCTGGTCTACGTCTACAGAGTAAGTTCCAGGACAGCCGGAGCTACACAGAGAAACCCTGTCTCGAAAAACCCAAATAATAATAATAATAATAATAATAATAATAATAATAATAATAATTGATCGATGTGCTCTACCCTGGGGGACACTACTTCTCCCGCTCTTGCCATTCCTTAGTTACCTAAAGTTCTTTGTGTAGGATTGAGACCTTGTGAGCTCTTCACTTTCACATTAGCAAGTCTATTGGTGTTGTCTTTGTTCAGTTTGTTTAGGCAGCCATACTTGGGAGATTTTATGATATAATAAGAAAGAGGGCTCATCAACAAGAAAGCCTTCCCTAAGCCTGGTGTAGCTTTTCAGACCCAATTCCTAAGAGACACAGCAAACATCCTGTTCCCGCACCACTCCACACCACCCCCCTACCGTACCCAACCCCGCCCTGGCTCTTACCACCTTTTTTCTCTTCTGAAATGATCCTTCAGTCTCAGGGGCAGGAGTTGGGAACAAGTTCTACATCTGCATTTTGAGGGAGTTTGTGGCTTTCCCTAACAGGCTTCATCTGTTGTAAAGAGAAGTTTCCTTGATGAGAGGTGTCAAGTTGAGAATTACCCCCCAACATTATATGTGATGGTAGTTAGCTCTTTGTGAGGCCATGAGGGTGGGTACCCTATGATGGTGCTATGACTTTATAAGAGATAAAAAAAAAAAAAAGGGACATGCTCATCCTGTCTTAACCTGTAATGAGAGAAGCAAGCTCATGAACAAGTCAGTCTTCTCCAAGCACGGGCTCACAGCCTCACAACCTAAACGTACCTGTATTCTTTATAAATCATCCAACCTATGTCATTCCGTTACAACAACAGAAAGCAGACTGTTGTAGTCTGAAGAAAATTAGCAGAAATTGGTCATTGCTACCTTATAAAATAGGAATGAGGGAAAGTGTCCAGCCAGGGGACAGTGGGCCTCAGCCCAGGTTTCCAAGCCGTTTGTATGTCTCCTCAGCCCCACCCATCACAAGCAGTCAGCTCTCCCTTGACCAAGGTCTCCCTGCCGTCGTGTCATGGTCTTTTGTTCAACACCTGTTTAGTGAAGCCTTTTCTGTCATCTGCCTGTCTGAGGTATGGAGGTTATACCATTGAGAAAAGTGACTGAATATCCTCCAGATGAAACCTGTCAGGTCCTTCAAACTACAAATCGCAGCTACTGTTTCGTCTAATGCCTACAAGTGCGGTTACTTAAATAAAACATTTAAAGGCTTCGCAAAGCCACTGGGCTAGAGACATTGAGGTGGTATAGAGGGCACCAAAGGTACCCAGAACCCTGTGGACAATGTTCCCGGGGCGGGGGTGTTTACTTCACTTTGCCTCTTATTTTATCAGTGCCTACTCATCAGTAACATCCCAAAGGGATCAACTCCTGGAGAGACACCCAGTCTCTGGGATCCAGGCTCCTGGGATGTCCCCACATGGCAAGAACACTCTGGTTTGGATGTGGAGCTAGTGGAGGCTGGGGGTCCTGAAGAGGGTGTGGAAGCCCCGTATCTTCTTCCTCTGTGCTCCTCTCTGAGCAGCTCCTCATGTCTGTGCTTTGTAATACCCTTTGTCATCAACCAGGCCAGGCAGAAGAAAAGCTCTGGTCTGGGTGTGCTCTCCAGCCCCTCAACCCTGTCCCTCACTGATGAAAGCTCTCCTGGGGCATTCATCAATTCTGCAGAGTGTGTGGAAACACATATCTCACTTGGTCCCAATGCAAGCCGCATGCTCGAGTCCTTGGGATGGAGAAAGGCAACCATTTTCATGGCTTTCTGTATCTCAGACCCGGCCAGGCCAGGTCCCTCTGGAAATAATGGAGCCTTGCACCCTTGCCTTTCCCTTCCCATAATGCTAAGCCAGGTGGACAGCCTGGACTGTAGTCACAACCTCCCCTCCCACCTCCAGCAGCCCACTAAGGGAATCCTGAAGTCCGGGTTGGAGAACACCCAGGTCTCAGCGTGCAGCAACAGTAAGCAAGCCTTCCTGCCCGGAAATGCCATGTCTGGAGGCCAAGTCTCAGAAGTGCAGGTTTAACTGGCTGGTAGCAAGCTCCCTTCTGGGCCATTCTACTGGGCGGCAGGTGTGTGTGGGCGGTCATTTGCCAACCACACGGTGGGCTGGATGCTCCACCAGACCGCAAGTGGCGAGGAGCGGAAGCAGGGTGTGCATGAACGCAGATGGGAAATGACTGCGGGGAAAAGGGCAGGTAGAGCAAACCTGAGGTGGAAGGGGCAGCCTTTGTGAGAGCAAATAAGGGATAATAAACACCCAAGGTGACTTGGATGAGACAAAACACCTCCTCCCTCACCCATACCCTCCACCAACTCCACGCATCAGGGTTGGCTTTCTGGTTCCCGGAGAATCAAATGGTTGCAGTTAGCAAGGATGCTGAAAGATATATTTTGGCAAAGACAATTGAATCTCTTAAAGGTGTAGCTTAGAAAGGCTGAGGACATGGTTCTGGTCTAAGGTAGACTATTTGCTTAGCACGTTTGATGCCGTGGAGTGACAGAGGGAAAGAGAGAGAGAACCAAAGACTACCGGAAGGTAAATTGTTTAATAGCTGGGGATGTAATTAGGTATACATAGATAATCCAAATACATGGATTCTTTAAGACACTCAATAAAGTACCTTAGTGATGGAGACAGAGCATTATAGGTCTGTCCAAATGCACAGAACACGTACACATCCGAGGGTGAATGAGCTGTACGATAAGCCATGGAGTCTGGGAGACAACGGCAGCTATCCTGCACCATAAAGAGCGCACTGATCTAGTCTAGGAATGCAGACAGCAATGGAATCATAGACAGATGTAGAGGTGTGGGTGTTTAACCCAGGTAGGCAGGAAGAGTGGAATGAGCATGCCCATTATGACATTACTAGAATGATTACTAGTCAACCATTCCAGAGGCAGCAATGGTTGAGGCCGAGGCTGCAGGCACGAGATGAAGCATTTGCCTGGCAAAGGCAAGGTCCTGAGTTGGACCTCCAATGCTAGAACAACAGATAATGTGCTCTGTGACAATGTGCAAAAACATGTACAGGAATTACGCTAGTCCACCAAGAAAAGCACAAAGTAGTAGGTAGACAACGGTGTCAAAGGGCATACGTGTGCGTGTACCACTTCGGGCCTTGGCGATAAACTTGGAGAGCTATAAATACATGCAACTTTAACTCCGAATCACGTCCCTCTTAAGCATTTAAGGCCACAATACAAACCGAACTTACGAAGGAGAAGTGGGGATGTGTGTGGTATAAGCCAAGAGAACTTGGAAGATCCAGGATGGAGTAAGAATGGGTTTCCTAGTCTCTCCGCCCCCATCCCCCGCCCTTTGTTCCAGTTTCCAAGTTAACTCTGGTCCCTGGCAAACCCCTGACCCCACCCCCATCTTCATTTCTCATCTGTATTTTTCAACTTTAATAAGAAAGACCAAATGTCAGTGATGTGTTGACTGCTGCCTATAACACAGGTTCTGGAGATTTTCATGAGAGCTGGCCTCATATCTGATGGCCCATGTTCTCTCAGAGCAGAGTTGAGAGAGAGAGAGAGAGAGAGAGAGAGAGAGAGAGAGAGAGAGAGTCGTCCAGTCCAGAGTCTGGGTTCTCCACTGGCAGCAGGTCCCAAGGCCCCTGATCCAAATGTGGGATCCCCTGGTCCAGCCACAAAGCATCCGTAACCTCTCCAAGCAGCCCTCTGGCAGAGGGAAGCAACCCGTGAGCTCAGGAAGCTAATGACCTTGAAACTATCCATTTATCTTGGCCTTCCCCCTCCGCGAGAGATGCCACAAAAAGTGCCAGTCTCTCTCTTTCTCTCTGAAGAAGAATGAACACCGCCAGAAAGCCCTGCCTCAATCTCGCTTCTCCTCCTGGGCCAGGCCCAGGGCTGGAATATTGACGGAGCCAGAGGGGAGAGTAAATCATTCTCTATCATTCCTGAGCCCTCTACCTCGGGGAGAGCGCTCACCTGAGGTCTGCGTCAGAGCCTAATGTCTGTCGGCTTCTCCATAAATCTTCATAAGTAGGCAGTGTTGCTTCCTAACAAATGTGTTTAGAGCCAGAGACCGGTGACAACTCTCTGAAACAGAGCTGAGCTGGCAGCCAGCGGTGGACAGCTCAGCCCCAGCCACCTCCAACCTCCAACCTCCCACCAAGAGGAGGAAGGTGCCCACTGCAAGGAACTGGAGCCTCTGAAACCAATCGCTCCTCTCAGCTGCCCGGCATCTGTTTCGGTGGCTGCCCTCACCCTGGCACGGGGACTTCGGATTCCCGCTGGGCCCAGCTAAAGCCAAGAGCTGGCACCGCCAGACTCCCCTTTGTTCATGGCGCTGGCCACTTGGGTGTGGGATGTTTCCTCTACTCTCTCCCGCAGCATTCAATGGGATTTGGGTTAAACACCAATTCATGGACTATGACTGGGTTGAGAAGGCGACTTGTCCCAGCCTGGAATACAAACAAGCAAGCAAACAAACAAAAAAACCCAAAGTCAACAAAGAAAAATGAATGCTTGCACTCTCGGAAAGTCACCGCCAATTTGGAGATAAGGAATCGCCCCGCCCTCTAAGTCACTGTGCCTTGCATTTGGGAAGTCCTTCTTGTGCCTCCCTCTGCTTCCTCATTAAAGCTGTATCTGCCTTCTCTACTGGACTCATACCACAGAGACCATCCAGGATGCCTTATCTTCTGGGTCCTGAATACCTAATTTCCAGGCATCCAAAGAGGATGCTGGGGTGAAAGCAAAGAACCAAAAATTGAAGTGATGGTCTTCTCTCATTCAAATTACTAGAATGGTATTTATATCCTAAGTATGGATTTAAGGATTAAAACAATGGAGTACAGTATTGTCAGGGAATGCTACAGTTTTTTGTTCAAATTTCCGGGCTGCCTTGGGTACATGAAAAGGTGAGTCCGTGTCTGCTACTGTGCTGATGTGTGAAAGGGCTAAATTAATCCTTCCATATGATGTCTGAATAGGTTATTATAAGGTGCTTAGAGACTTGGCAGGCTAAGCCCCATCTTTCTTTCAAGATGCTAAGAAAATAAATGTAAATGCAGAAAGCCCGGCATGTGGGGCACCTGCCGCCCAAATTCATAATCTGAATGTCAGTGCAATATTTAGGAAAAGTTAAACACAAGAACAAGAGTACATCGCCCTTACTGTAGTTGGTTCTGCTTCTGATCTCTCCGGTCGTCACTGGATCCCAAGGGACTTGAGGCTTGGTCACCTTCCAGTCCTTTAGCCCCGTTGTCTTCTTTGAAGATTTTTTTTTTTAATGTCTTCTAATGAAAACCAACTTGACCTAATTTTGAACCAAGAGGAGAATTTATTAAAAAGTTACTGGGTCATCTCACAGGACCCACAGGCAGTGGGGCCTCTCCAAGAGCACAAATAAGAACTGGAGAATTGTCAAGAATCCAGGCTGTGCTCTTGTTCTGTTGGCTTTTCTCTGTTCCCTGTCCGTTCTACTCTTCTCTGGAGGTTGGCTTTCTGTCCGACCTCTTTCAATCAGGGAGGGGAAACCGAATGGAGTTTCTTCCTCCGTTCCATGCTACAATGAGAAGATGGCCACCCCCAAATTAGAGTTTCACTCTGACAAAAATAAAAAACAAACATTGACACCACTGAGCCACTTCTTGTGGACTTTGAAGTTTTGGGTTTTTGTTTTGTTGTTGGTGGTGGTTGGTTGGTTGGTTGGTTGGTTGGTTGGTTGGTTGGTTTGGTTTTTACTGGTTGCTTTTGTTCCTTTCTCAAAGCATCCTGTTCTTGTTCTGTGAATGTGATGTTTCTCATCTCCTGTTTAGGACACTAGTGTGGTGTTTGTATTGTTATCTAATTTTCAACTTCTATTGCATGCCTTTAATTCTCTCCTTTCCCTTGCCCCAACACTCAACCTATTGGGTTTCATTCCGCTTGTTTTAATGCTACTCATTAAACTGTAAGGTCTGGTTAACTTTGTCTATTTCCAATCAAAGGTAGAAGATGTATTGTCTTTGCTTATGGGTAGCTGGGTATCTTTTTCCTGCTGTGGTATGTATATGTCTATTCTTCTGTCCATTTACAAAATAGATGTTTGACTGGAGAAGAATTATAGATTTGAGCATCTGGGGTTATTTTAAATTTTATTATTTATTTGTGTTTACATGTATATGTCTGAATGTGGGTATATTCATGTGTGTGCACGTGCCCACAGAAGCCAGACAAACCTCACAGGATCTTCTGAAGCTGGAGTTACAGATGGTCACCACCCAATATGGGTGGTGGGAACTGAACTTGGGTCCTCTGGGAAAGCAGGATGCACTCTTTACCACTGAGCCTTCTCTACAGGACCATGAGCATTTGTTCAGTGGCAGGCTTCGTTCTAAACAAAGGACAAGGCAGCTTGCTTGCTGCAGCACCAGGTGTAGGGCTGAAAATACTTCTAAACAAGGAGTGAGAAGGCTGAACTAACTACAGTGTCCTATCATCCACTCTAGAGGCTCCAGTTCTCTTTAGGCTGTGCACCCCTTATCTCTTCTGAGCTGCCTTCCAGGAGATGGACAGAAGGAAGGACTGTGGCCAGCCAATCAGTGTGTACAGTTCTGTGCCTACCAGTTGAGCATAGAGGCTTTCCTGGTTTCTGTTGAGTAGGTAATGCTCACTGTGATAACAACCTCCTGTGTTAACTGCACTTGTGGCCTTTCATTCTTGTAGAGAACAGTCCCATGTAATCCCTTCTTTTTATCTAAAACAGGATAAGGTCCAACTGTGGTCTAGACTGTTTACAAATGGACCCTTTGTGGGGTAGAGGTTCAGACTCCTCATCAGCAGAGTTTGCAGCGTGTGGTGCAAGGACTCCTACTGTAGTGGATTCCAAGCTGTGTGCATGAAGCCAGAGAAATGAGAATGAGGAAAACATGCATGGAATTGATTCGGGAGCATGTGTACACATTCCCACCAGCATACCCATACCTAGGTCAGAATCTACTTACTTTACAGTCCTACCCAAGGTACCAGGAGATAACAAAGTCAATGAACTCTATTAACAGTCATTGGTTACAAGCTGGAGAGATGGTCCAGTCGACAAAGCAAGGTCTTGTGTAAAAGCCAAGCCCAGTGGGACATGTCTAGTTTGAAGGTTGAAGAGACAGAGACAGACAAATATCTTAAGTTCGCTGGCCAGAAAGTCTAGTAAAACTGATGAGTTCCAGGTTCAGTAAGGGACTCTGTATCAAAATTTAATGTGGAGAGAAATTATAGAAGACTCCCAATATTGACTTCTGGCCTCCACACATATGCACATGTATAAGTATTCACATAAATATCAGACACACATACAGAAAGAGAGAGAGAGAGAGAGACAGAGACAGAGACAAAGAGACAGAGATGGACAGAGACAGAGACAGAGAGACATTTGTTGATCACAAGGACTAGAATCTGAACACAATTAGATCAAGCACACAGAAATGCTGAAAGAGCCTGAAGCACACAGTGAAATCTTATAAAGAGCAGAATTATAGCAACTTGGGAAGCACCAATGGGCTCTGTGGCCCCCAGTGCAATATTTCTCTGTACCTCCTAGCCTGACTTCTACCATTTTAGATTTTGGATTTAGGATTTAACGTAGTTTAGTTTTAAACAGAGTCTCATGTGACCAAGGATACCCTTGAACTCACTGGCTAACGATGGGCTTGAACTTCTGGTCTTCCTTCCTCTCCCTCTAAGTGCTAGGATCACTGCCACACCGGGGTGTGCAGAGCTGGTCACGGAACCCAGGGCCTCATGGTTGCTTGACAAACACTCTATCAGCTGAACCACATCCCAGCTCCATGAGTCCTCCATTTCTGCGATCTGATTTCTATTCCCAATCTCCAACTCTAGAGGAATTTTCAGACAAAGGATGTGATAGCTCACAAACTAGGTATCTTAGGCTTGAGGTACAGCTCAGTAGTATAGCATGTTCATAGTATGCAGATAGCCTGAGGTTTTACTCCCAACACTAAAAGTAAATCTCTCATCTAATGGCAGTGATCTTTGGCAAAAATAAGGCTCTCAAAGGCAAAATTTACCACATAACCTATAGGATGCATAAGGAAAAGGTGTGTGGTCTCTTGTTTAACAATGACTATAAAATGTCAGAATGATACAGCAGGGGACTAAGTGAGGGTGTCAAGTCTTTACAAAATGAGACAGCTCCCTATGACAATGTAGGCCATATGCCCATGATGTCTTTGGCTAGAGACTTCCTTCTGTAGTCAACTGAAACTTCTGTATTTGCTTCTCTTACTCATCTTGAATTGTTTACCTGGGAGTGGCACATAAGAGAACAGTTGACTCTGTGCTAGATGGGGAAGTAAGGCTTGCCACCTACCACAGTGTGTGGAAGAAGATGGCACTCTCTTCTTACCCTACCCTCCCAACGAGCCATACCTACCCAGCTTTATGCCCTCTATCTTTTAAAACAATTTGTGTCGTCCAAATGCTCTTGGGTACGGGGCCTGCCCTAGGAAGTGGTTCACCAGTTGTGTCCAGAAAACCATTTTCTTGTGGCTGTGCACCACCCAGAGCACGATAAGAGCCAGAACTCTTGCTACCTTTCTGCTTCCTCTTCTTATAATGATCCCTGAACCTCAAGGGGAGGGGTGTTGATTTAGGACTAAGCACCTCAAAGTCTCGTTGACTGTACTTGACCACTTGTAGGTCCTTGTGTTGTGTGATCTACAAGAAGAAGCTCCTCTAATGAAAGTTAAGAGATGCTCTAATCTATGCCAATTAGTCATTAATTATTTTACTATTATGCTAATTGAGCAGAAAATAGTAGTAGTTCTTGCCTAGGGCTACTGACCCATGTAGTCAGGTTAGGATAGGCTGAAGAGGCAGAAGCAGAAGGAACATAAATAGAAAACATAATGTGTGTATTTTTTAAGTATTTGTCGTTAATTAGGTATATAGATTTTTACCTGCATGTACATCTGTGTATCATGTCATGTAGCATGCATCTGTTGCCCACAGGGGCCAGAAGAAGAGTTAGGTCCTCTGAATTTGGAGTTACAGAGGGCTGTTAGCAACCATGAGTGCTTAGAGTCTCAAATCTGGGCCTCCAGAAGAGCAGTCAGTGCTCTGAGCCATCTCTTCGGCCCGTTGCATGTCTTCTTAGGTCTGCTGTTCAGCCCTGTCGCAAATAATGCATTTATTTTCATTGATAACTGGTCTTCCTTTGCAGGACTTCCCAATTTATACAGGGAAAATATGATCTATATATAGACACACAGTGGAGTATTATTTCTACATGAAAAACTCATTGTCACTTTCAGCAACATAGATGGAGCTGGAGGATACTGTGTTGAGTGACATAAGCCAGAGAGATAAATATTGTATGTGTTTTTTATGTGTAAAGGTTAAGAAATTGATCTCATGGAAATAAGGAATAGAACGGTAGTCACCAGAGGTTATGAAGGACTCAGAGCAGAGAGGGATGGAGAAAGGGCCATAAATGGGTGCAGAGGTCCCATTGAATAGAATGCATGACTTCATGTAGGATGATTATGATTGATAACCATTAATTGGATTCTTTCAAAATAGCTTAATAGAAGGAACTGTGAATATTCCCAGCACAGATAAAGATCTGAAGGCTGGATACACCAGTTACTCATATCTAACCTTTACCATATCTTACATGGAATGAAACATCACAGTGTTTTTCCATAAGCAAGTGCAATTGCTACGTGCTAATTAAAATTTCTAAATGCATTTAAAAATAATATTTTAAGTGGTGTACTTATCCTTTCCTGTAGAAGGACATTTGGCCTGGTTTTCAGTTACGATTAACAATTTTACCTGGTACATAGGTCCTTGAGCACACACATACGTTTCTCTAAGATGAGAGTCCTGGAACTGCTGACTTATGGGTACATCTTAAACCATAGTGGGGGACATCCGCCTGTCTTCCAAGATAGTTACCTCAGCTTTCTCTGGGCCCTCACCAGCAGCTTGCAAGGCTTCCTAGCATGACACATCGCTACCAACTGACTTGCTGGCAACCTGTGTAGTTGAAATCACCCCTTGCCTACCTGAGAGTCCTTATCTCTTTGTGGTATCCTTCTGTTTTATCGTTTTGAGATTTTAATTTGCATTTCCATCATTAATAATAAAGAGCTTGACACATATGGATTGGTCATTTACATGTCTTCTTGAGTAACTTGCTGGGCTTTGCACAGTTTTTCAATAATTTTTAAAATTGAGTTGGAGTTGTTCTTTTATTGATTGGATATTTTCTTTATTTACATTTCAAATGTTTTCCCCTTTCCAGGTCTCCCCTTCAGAAACCCCCTATCTCATCCCTCCTCTCCCTGCCTCTATGAGAGTGATCCCCCTCGGACCCACCCAGCCACTCCCATCCTCCCACCCTGACATTCCCCTACACTGGGGCATCAAACAACCTCAGGCCAAAGGGCCTCTCCTCCCACTGATGTCCAACGAGGCCATCCTCTGCCATACATGTGGCCAGCAACATGGCACTCCATGTGCACTCTTTGGCTAGTGGGGAGTCATTCTTAATATGCTCAGAGTTTATTATATAAAACATTTACAGCTTGACCCTCCTTGACTTTGACTTTTTATTATGTTTATTGTACCTTTTGATGGACACAAGTTTCAATTTGATTTAATTTATTTAAAAATCATTTTACACTTGTTTATGGTTGGTGTGGGTGCTGGTGTCATGGCCCATATGTGGAGGAGAGAGGACAACTTCCAGGATTCTGTTCATTCTTCCCATCTTGTTGATTCTGAGGACTGAGCTCAGGTTGTCCAGCTTGGTGGCAGGTGCCCTTACCTGCAGAGCCATCCCACTGGCACATTCTAGCGATAATGTAATAAACTCACGCATGTCTCATGCTCAGTTCTCAAGGAGAGATTACACATACCCCTTCCATGCAGATTACCATGCAGTTATTACTCTCTAAAATCTTAAGAGTTATCCATCACATTAAAGTCTTTACCTAGACTGTTGTTGTAGTAAAGGCATTCTTTTCCCCTTTGACCAACTGTGACTCTCTGACAGGTGCTGAGTATTCCTTTCTGCCTTTCATGTTCTGTTCCACTGCTGATCTGTCTTCCCTCTGAGCTAATAAACAGAGTCTAGCTGAGATTTGTTTTAAGATTAGAAAACACGGCATCTACAAATCAATTAAAGGTGATCCACATACCTTTACAAAACCTGGTCCTCTCATTCATTGAGATGGTATACCTCTAGATTTCAGCTTTATTCAGTCATGATATCATAACATAATGTATTTATTTGGTTTTCATTTGTAGTTCCTGGCTCATAGATCCCTCCCCTCAGCAGGGAATTTCTCTTCCCCCTAAGGCAAATCATATAAACTCTGATAGTTTTGCATCTTTCTGTCTCAGAAATGGCCATCACGAACTTCTCTAGCATGCCCATGTAGGACAGTATGTCATAAGACCTTCCTCATTCCAGAGGAATCCTGTCCCATGCTTGGGGTACAGAAACACTGTGGAGAAAAGCCAAGAAGACTCTGAATGAGTAGACCTTGCTGGCCTTCCCTCTCTAAGCTATTTACAGTCACACCTGTGCAATGAAGTCTCTGTGAAAGCCAGGGTCCCTGTGCCTTGCTCCATCTGTAACCTTTGTGATGCCTTTTATACTGACCCGAAGACCATGAGCGCTGCCCTGAGTCACTCACGCAAATGAACTGAAGCCAAGGAGTATCAAGTGGAAATCTTAACTTACAGACACACCTGTAAAAGTCAAGGCGGACATTCCTCCCTCATAAACACTCAATAAAGCTCACCTTTTATGTGAAAGCAGAAAGAAATGTATTATTTCATAAACAACAACAACAACAACAAACCAACTGGTCCTGGAGGTGGGGAGGAGTCTGTCTCTGGGACTGGTCTCTTAGCGTGAAGGATCTGTTACTACCTCCAGGAAGGCAGAGTCAGAAATGAACTGGATTAGAGCACGGGCTGTGGTGTCTGCTGCAGGACTGCTTGCTTATTTGCTGGTGGGGAGAAAGCCCTACACTTCGAGAAGTCACAGAAATGAATGTGTAGTTGGACAAACCAACTCCAAGTTGTTCTTCTCTTCCATGTATCAGATCTCTCTCATTGTGCCTTTAAATGTGGTCCACGAAGGTCTCGTCTTTTTTAATATAAATATGAATACATATTCATGTTGTGCTTTATATCTTACGATATATTTTGTTTCTGCTTTCTGGAAATACAGCTGGCTTTGCATCTACTCTAGATTAGATCTTGAAAGCTAAAGATCAAAGATCAAAGGCCAGCATAGTAGTTAGTACGTAGCGTGGCTGTGCACCCCAAACTACCAAATGATAGTACCTACTAGCATGGCTGTAGGGGGTGGGTATGACAGATCCCATAAGAACTAGAGCCTGGTAGGAATTCTACTCATGGGTCATGTCCTGAAAGGAAATTATGGAATTCTGTCCTCTACCTCCTCCCGCTTCTGCTCCCTGACCATGGACTGGCCATGCTGCTCCCCCGTGTCTCCCACCACTCGTCTACTTCACCACAGGCCCGAACGCATTGGAACCAATGAACAATGGCCAAAAATCCGCAAAACTGTGACCCAAAGTCTACTCTCTACCTCAGATATCTGGGACAGTAACAGAGTTGGCTGACAACACCCTAGAGCCTCCGTGACCACGTTCATCGCCATATTCTTTATGCATGTATCTTCTACCTTTTCGGTGCTGTCAGCTCAGCGAGGAATGGTGCATTAGTTACTTTTCTGTTGCTGTGATAAGACACCATGGCCAAAAGCCACTTTTCAAAGAGTCCATTTTGGGTCACAAGCTGTTTCAGAGGGCTGGATCCACTGTGGCACAGAAGAGGCACGGCAGAGAGTGGCAGGTGTGCCAGCAGGAGCAGGAGGTCGAGAGGTCGCATCTGGAATGGCAAGTGTGGAGTAACAAGTGAGCTGGGAGTGGAGTGATGTCATCAACTCTCCAAGCCTGCTTCTAAGGATGTGCTCCCTCCGGCAAGGCTGCACCACCTTCCCAACTGATACCACCAACTGGGGGCCTAGTGTTCAAATACCTGAGCCTGTGGAGGGACGCTTCTCATTCAAACCACTTCAGGTCGCTTTCTGCTTGCTCAATATGCACTAATTATATAGTAACTGAACGACCTATTCCATCATCAAATGGTTTATTGTTGTAGACATAGTAAGTTGTTGTGGAAGCAGTTGACGATCAGTAGACTAGCTTAGGAATGAACAGGACAGACAGAACACACCCAGACAGACCAAGAAAGGTGCAGACTACAGAGACCAGCCAAGTAGAAAGATCTAAGCTGGGGCAAACAAACAAAAAAAAAAATGTGTGTCTGACATAATTAATTTTCTTAGGCCTCAGGCACAGCACAAAGTACTTAAAAATGCATACTTCTCCTCTTTAAATAAACTCTGTGTGTGTGTGTGTGTGTGTGTGTGTGTGTGTGTGATGTTCCTATTGCTCTTATCGGATAGCCTAAATAATATATATTCTTGCACTGCCATCCTGTCCAGTTCTGGTCTCAGGGTGTCCTTGACTGTTCTCTTGTGCTCCAAAAGAAGGGTCAAGATGTAGTTCAGGAAGAGCGAGACCTCTTGCCTAGCATGCAGCAGGCCCTGGGTTCAGTCCTTAGCACCCAAACCAAAACAATAACAACAAAGAAAAACAAACAAATGAAAACATGCTATTCCTTAATAGCACTTTCCACAATAGCAATGGAACTCCGATGTTCTTCTGGTCATTTGTCACCCTTCTGCTAGGCTGTAAACTCGACCAGCATAATGGCTTCGTCCACCCTGTTCACTAGTCTCCCCAAAACACAGCCTGTGTCTGGCCCTCATAGGCCAGAAATTGGCTGTCCATAGGACGTCCCAGACTTTTATGGCAGCTCTACTTCCCGTCTCCCCCCATTTCCCATGTCTCCTAGCACTCCCTCCTTGCCTTGTTCTTCATTCCGTCACACAACAAGCCACGCCCCATTTCCTTCCCTTCATTCTGTCACACAACAAGCCACGCCCCATTTCCTTCCCTTCATTCTGTCTCACAACAAGCCACGCCCCATTTCCTTCCCTTCATTCCATCACACAAGCCACGCCCTATTTCCTTCCCTTCTAGTCCGTGATCTGATGATTCCACCTTCATCTTCACATTCTCAACGCCTGCCGGCACGGGCACAAACACAAGGCAGGCACTGAATGAGTAAGGACTGAAAGCGGGCTACACGGGTGTGTTCGTAACAGGAATTTAAGAGATCTCTACCATGGAACATTCTCTGGGACGGAGCTAACTAAATGAGAGTTCTTTATGATAATTTGGTAATTGATCTCTCTCTGCAAGGACAACGCCTGATTGGGAACCAGGGCCTACAGAATACAGCAGAACAGGGAAGATCTGATGTGGTGTGTGCCACACATGGATGTATATGTCATAGCTCATATACATATTTTTCTTCCTCAAAAAAAAAAAAAGCAAAAGAAAAAAAACTTAGAAAAAATAAAGAAAATGTCAAAGCCTTTTAAAGGGCGTGATCACGCTGAGTAATAGGCCCTTCCTTGATTTTTTTTTTTTTTTTTTTACATTATTTCAGTGAAGATGTTTTTATGGCAGTGGTTAAAAATAAAAGACATTTTGGAGCTTCTCGGTAAATGAAGCACCACAGACTCTTGAGTTTTGCTGTTTTCCCCCTAAAATTAATATAATTAATTAAAGCCCCATGTTAGTCTGATCTACAATCTGTGAGTCAGTGAGTCACAGCATATTATGTTAATAGGGCTACACTTCTCAGCTCCTGACTGAAAACCGCAGAAGCCAGACGCTGTCCCAAGCGAAGAGGAAGGGAGGGTGCCAGAGATGCGGGGAGTGGGAGATCCCCCTCACCGGGCCGTCGTGTTTCTCATGGTGTGTTTGGAGTGCAGGAATAACTTGGACAGACAACTGCTTTTTATCAAGTGTGAGAAATTAGCCTAAGTGAATTTAAATGCGATCGCAGGAGCAGCTGGCAGAGGGTAATGTCTGTTCGGGTGCGCTCTCAGGAACGGCACCTCCGTTCTGTTCCCGGGGAAGGATGAGGAAATCTCAAGCTTCATGTCTCTGCTGTCAACGCCCACAGGCTGGCCTTGGCCTGAGGTCGTGCGTGCTGGGGACACACACACACACACACACACACACACACACACACACACAGAGAGAGAGAGAGAGAGAGAGAGAGAGAGAGAGAGAGAGAGAGAGACTGGTCCTTCCTTGGGAAGCTTATCTCCTGCTTCCCTCCACACAGCTTTGAAAACAACTCTAACGGACTGCCAGCATTGACCTCTAAAGCTCCGGGTCTTCGGTCGTCCATCAGGCTGGGAACTATTGTCTAGATAGCACCTGGTCTAGCATCCTGAACTCTTCCGATTCATCGTGGTGGGAATCTCATACCGACTTTAAGAATTAAAGTTCCTGGGCTGGGGATAGAGCTGAGTCGGTAGAGTACGTGCCGAGCATGCACGAAGTCCTGAGTTCAATCCCCAGGTATGGCGGTGGTACCTGTCTATGGTTCTAGCACCCAGGAAGTAGCAGTGAGGATGGGAGTTCACGGTATCCTCGGTTACACAGTGAGCTGGAGGCCAGCGTGGGCCACATCAACCTGTCTAAAAAGAAAGAAAGAAAATTGATGTGGTTTGTTTTTTTGTTTTTTTGTTTTTTTTTTTTTTTCGAGACAGGATTTCTCTGTGTAGCCCTGGCTGTCCTGGAACTCACTCTGTAGACGAGACTGGCCTCGAACTCAGAAATCCACCTGCCTCTGCCTCCCAAGTGCTGGGATTAAAGCCGTATGCCACCAACGCCCGGCTTTTTTTTTTTTCTTTTTTGAAGATTTATTTATTATATGTAAGAACACTGTAGCTGTCTTCAGACACTCCAGAAGAGGGTGTCAGATCTCATTACAGATGGTGGTGAGCCACCATGTGGTTGCTGGGATTTGAACTTAGGACTTTCGGAATGGCAGGCGGTGCTCTTAACCACTGAGCCATCTCTCCAGCCCGAAAATTAATGTTTTTAAGAATCTTCTTAGACCAAACCACTTGCTGTTTTAGGACCCACGGCCTCTGCAGGGATAGCAACCATTCTATTTAGGTAGAGGCTAATGCTTATAATGATCTCCTAGGATACACCAAACCACACAGGACTCAGGACTTTATTCGACACTACCCTAACTTCTTTTCTGTGGGTGAAGATTTTGCCCTTCTTGAAATCATGGAGAATGTCAGACCTGGAGGTGCATGCCTGCAATCCAAGCACTCAGGAGGCAGAGGCAGGTAGATCTCCAAGATAGTCAGGGCTGCATAGAGAAACCCTGTCTCGGGGGTGGGGGGGGACGACTTGAAGACTTATTTATAGGAGAAAGGATTTCAACAGACAAAAGGGAAAAGCTAGGATCCTGAGACACGGAGAAGGCTCTGGAAGAGGTGGAGCAGAGACACAACCATGAGACAAGGGATACCAATGTCACCTTTCAGGGTAGAGTTTGCCTCGGCTAACCCCAACCCGGAGCCTGTATCTTCTTGCCATCCCCAAAGCCTGGGGCCACCAGAGAAGCCATCAGGACCTCCTGGGAACCATCTGGCCTCGGCGCTGAGCCGGTGGCTCCAGCTTGACCCTGCCGCGTCCTTTCTCACGAGCAGCCGAGCTTCAGCCGGGGGAGGAGGGGTGTTCTTATCTCTAAGGATGACCCTGGGTGAGGAGAGCATCCAGCCCCTGTCTCAGATGTCCTCAATAAGATTGCTGGGCTCTCCCTTTTTTTTTCCTTCCAGTGAGGGCCTCCAACCAGCAACAGGGCTTTCTCTGGGTACTGGCTGCGAAGGCAAAGCCCCTGCCTACCCCGGCCCTGCCAATGTTACAGCCATGTTTTTACGAGCTGCCTCCACGGTGCAAGAGGGCATTAAGCTGGAAAGCATGGACTGGGTCCACTCGGCCCCTGGGCCATGCGGAACTGTGGGTCGTCTTCGTTCCCTCGCTGAAAGCCAGGCTAACACTGTGTCTGCTGTGGCCTTGTGGTGGAGAGGAGAAATCGCCACAGCAGGATCTGCCTGGGGGAGGGAAGGAAGCCAGCCAGAGGAGAGGCAAAAGGGCTAGGAGCAAAGCAGAAATCTGAGCTGCCCTCCTCTCCTCTTGTTCCTCGGCCCGCAACAACCTACCCAGACTTCTTTAGGTAACCATTGATAAGACCCAAGGCAAGGATCTAGGCTGTACCCCAGAGCCATCCAGCAGGAAATTTCTCCAACCCCAGCTCTCGCTGGCCTCTCCTCACACGCCTCAGTTGGTTTGTGTGTAGCGCTGCCCTGCCCTGCCCGTGTCTCTCCTTCAGGGACCCTCCCTGGTGGCAGAGCTCGGGGTTTCCTCTCTTCCATACACCAAGGAGGACTAGGAGGGGTGAGCACACGCTTCATGCCTGGCTGCCTGTCACCTTCAGGGCCTGCTCCCTCTGCCTTGGCACTGCCCTGTGACTCTATGATACCCAAGGGATCCTCCCGGTGGCTGAGCTTGTGAGTGACAAAGAACTGATCGCAGAAGGTGAAGGAAGAACCAGCCTTTTGCCCTGAGTCAAATCTCCCACCCTTCATCGTGGAAACTCTGTCGCCTCCAACTTGGAGCTCAGTACAAATGAGATTCAGAGTTGCCCTTATAGGGACCTGCTCATTTTTTAAATTCCGCAGTGGTTTGCCCCACTGCAGATCTATACAAATGTTAATGTGTGTTAATAAAATGTGTGGGAGGGGGATCCCATCAAAAACACCTGCCACTTAAAATGGGCCCGTCTGTCCCTCAGGAGGGGGAGGAAGCAATACCTTACCAGAAGGGTCCTCTTCAGGTTTGTGATTTTTAGCAACTGCCATTTGCCTAGAAGGTACAGGGCCCTGGTTGGGGGTGGGAATGCGGGGGGGGGGAGTGGGGGGGCATCTTTAATCTTGAAGAGGACCGTTTAGCTGGACGGCAGATCTTACAGCCACAGAGGACACTCTACGGAGCAGCCTGCAGTGCCTGCAGTGAACTTATTACCTGCCTCCAACACAACATCCTACTTTCTCTTCTCTTTTCTCAACATAAAAATGACTTCTTGATAAAATCTCTTTGTTCGGGGTCTGCAAAATCCATCTCTACCAGCCTTCCCAGTACGGAAGCTGCGCGCGAGACAATGGGTGGATGGGGGACAGGGCAGAGAGCCCAGTGGGCTGGGACAGAGTCTCGGTCTGCAGAGCAAGCGTGAGAGCCCTCAGGGTCGGCTGCAAAGCTCGGGCTTCGGGTTCAGCCCCTGAAGGCCTGCCCGGGTCTGGACAGTAGGAGCCCTTTAAAATCAGACAAGCCCGAGTTTTGTTCCGGGAGGACGAACTCGCGGCTCAGCCGCGTGCGAGCTGTTCACCGAGGTGTCTCGGCCAGGTGGTAATTTCTCCTGTTGTCCTGTAACTTGGCTTGAAGCGGAAGATGACCCATGTCACCTGGCGCCCTGATAACAGAAAGCAAATTCCAGCAAAAAGTGTCCATGCCTCGGTTGGCCATTACCATGCCCAGCAGGCCTCTCTCTGCCATCTGGCCACCTCAGAGAGCGCACAGCCGCTCTGCTCCTCGCCCACCTGGCTTCAGCTGCCTCCCAACCCCAGTGACAGGGCAGCATGGCCAACACTGGGCACAAACTGGGCTCTGATTTACCTGTTTTCCTGCTCCAGGGATTCTGGGTCCAGGTCTCCTAATGTGTCTGTGCCCCAGTTTTCCACTGAATTGATGTGTCCCTCTCTTGGGAGGGGCGATCTTTTTTTCAACTTTATTTACAAATACTGAGAAAGTCAAAGCTCAGATGCATTTGCAGAATTCAAGTTTAATTCATTGTCAGAGGACTTTAGCAGACATTTTCAAAGGTATTAAGTGCAGAAAATATGTCTTGGATACAGAGACCTTCAAGGGCAAGTTACATACCACACTGACAATCTAGACCATCCCTTATTCTGACATCATGTTACAAAGATGGGAACTGGGGAGAGACCATTCACAGCCACTGGGTAGGAAGTGATTTGACACACTATTGTACATGCTCTTTAGAGAGGACTTGAAATATGGCCAGGCAAGTTACTTGTGCTGTCCCTGCCACCGTGAGCACCCCACGTGGCCTCATTACACCAGTGGATTGCAAAAGCATATACGATAAAATAAAATGCTTAGTTACGTAAAAGCCAGAGGCTGAACAGTAAAGTAAGAGGAAAGCTCTAACGTCACACACATGGATGACAGGCTGAGAACCCAGAGGAGCCACGGGGAAGACAGGTGTGTGAGTTAGCTGGGGATAGCCCTTTTCTGAAAAGTTCTTCTCATCCGCCTTGGTGGTGTTAATCGATAGCTGCGTATGCAATGGATACTCGGCTCATGTGGAGTTTGTGGAGTTAATGTGTTTCTGCCCTCAAGAGCCTCAGGAACCCCTCCTGTCCCTCTCCACACCTGATCCGGAACCACCCCACCGTGGGTTGCCTGTGCGTGGGAGATGTTTGAGCTGGGCTGCCTTGTCTGGCCTCAGTGGGAGAGGTTGCACCTAGCCCTGCAGAGACTTGATGTGCCAGGGTGGGGGAGGGGGGATACCCAGGGGGCCCCCATCCTCTCATAGGAAAAAGGCAGGGGGAAGGGAAGGATTGTGGAAGTGTGACTGGGAGAGGGGCGGGGATCGGAATGTAAATAAGTAAAAATAAAAATAAAGAATCTCGGGAGTTAGAAGCAAATAAAAAGATTATCCTCTCTCTCTCTCTCTCTCTCTCTCTCTCTCTCTCTCTCTCTCTCTGTGTGTGTGTGTGTGTGTGTGTGTGTGTGTGTGTGAATGACAGGGTACACCTGGCAGCCCATGGCCATGTGTTCACTTACCCGTGCTCTTGTGAAGCTGCACGGTCTCTCAGCCATCCAGGCCTACCCAGCAGACGTTTCTCCCACCCCAGCTAGATCCTTCCCTTCCAACCCCAGATCCTAAGATGTGCACACGCGCGATGGCTGAGGCCAGCCTTACTGTAAAGTTGAACAACAAATTTGCTCGGGTTCCGCATGTGTTTGTTCATTTGCTGGATTGGTTTGAAAATATCCCCCCCCCAAGACTGTGTAAAGGTGGTGGGAAGAAGCCTGGAGAAATGTGGAATCTTCTAGGGGGATCCCCCTACACCAAGGCTCGGGATGTCTGGGGGCAGTCTTAGCATCCTGGAACTCATCTGCAGGGAAGGGGATTCTGAATGCCAGGGCAGGGAAGAACAGATGTTGCCCTGCTTCTCTGTGTGGCTGACGGCCACTGTCACGTAGGCAGTTACAGTCATTCCATTGAATGTGTCTGGATTCCATCCACCTGTCTCAGGCGAGACCCCTGGGACTTGGCCTCAGCACCCTAGCTTTATTCCGCATTCCTCTCTGTGGGTCCCTAACCCTGAGCACCCAAAGGTCTCCTGCTGTCTGCTGAATATTCAGTCTCTTCCTAGAACAGACCATGCGTAGAAAGGCTGAATTTCCTTTTGCCCTAATCTTAATTGGCATCAATGTGACTCCCAACTCCTAACGAAGGCAACTCGGAGAAGACATTCTTAATATTTTTCTAGCTAGCATGTGGTTGTTTTAGACATGACTTAATACTGCACTTTCTTTTAGTGATAAATTACTAAGGAATTTTCTAAATCAGAACCCTGATGGAGAGCAGGTGCTACCTCAATGTACTAGAGTTTAGAGCTTCCAGATGCTGGAACATCATATTGTGGTTGATGCTGCCGCAGTATGGATACAAAGTATCCCTCAATCATGCCCTTAGTGCAGGCATTGGTACCTGTCCCCTCTACCTCTTTGTTTCTTAGTAACAATGGTACAACTTAAGTAGTATTTTACAAGGGCCTACTGACCAGGGACTGAAACCTCTGAATCCATGAACTGAGACAAACCTTTTTTCTTTTTAACTTGATTATCTCAGGTGTTTTGTTACAGTAATGAAAAAAGCTAAGATGGGGGGTTTTCATCTATACTTCAGTTCTCCTCCTGCCACAGTGTATTGCTTCATCCTCAGAGAAAGAAAGGCGCAAACTCTGATGTAGACACTTTGTTCCTGTCTCTGAGCCTCCGTTTTCTCATTCGTTCATAACACCTACTTCATGGGCATTTTTTGGTAAAGGTTAAATAAAATAGCCAGGCAGTGGTGGCGCATGCCTTTAATCCCAGTACTTGGGAGGCAGAAGCAGGTGGATTTCTGAGTTCAAGGCCAGCCTGGTCTACAGAGTGAGTTCCAGGGCAGCTGAGGCTACACAGAGAAACCCTGTCTCGAAAAAAAATTAAAATAATAAGTGTGAACAGCACTACCACCAGTTCTATAATTTCTTTTTAGCCAATATCTTCTCGGTCAAGCCTAATTCTCAAAATCCAGCCATGTTTCTGGTTAACTTTTTCAACTCCAATGGAAGGTTGGCCCTGCAGGAAAGCAATAAGTCTGTCCCACTCCTGATTCTGGGTCTTGGATGGATTGATGGCTCTTCCAATCCTGACTCTCCATCTAAATGGGAAAATAGTCATCTCTATAGGGGATGCTACCAGAGCCCACGTGCAGGAATAGAAGACGCAGCCAGGTTCCCTGAAGACTACTCCTCTCTCCCCTCCCTCTCTTCGTCCCCTGTGATGAGGTAATTTTGTTGTATGTCCGATTGAAATGAGATAAAGCACACTCCCTAAAATGCTGGTAACACTGCGGGCAAAATATTTAGTCCCCTTCCATCAGACTCCATTCTCTTTGGGCTCTGCGAGTTCACAATAGGTATTAATCACCTAATCAGACAAGGCAATTCATACTCATCTGCTAATCAGTTAATGGCCCTTCCCTAAGCATTTGCATAATGTCTTTAGCTTGAAAAAAAATGTAATCTCCCCAAGGCTCCCAGGCCAGGAATGCCTCTGGGATGAGAGAACCTTGAGTGACGGGGACCACTTTCAGGTGAATCCAATGTCCCAACAGTAGCCTTCCTGAGCCCTGATCTGCTTGGCCAGCTGTCCTTTCTTGTCTGGCGGTCTCCCCCTACTTCAGATGCACAACAGAACACATACTTGCAGCTGGACCTGTGCCCTGGGGTGGATGAGGTGACAGAGAGGAGCAAGGAAACCTTTATCTCTTGAAACTGGGTACTTCTGCCTGAGACAAATGAGAGACAGAATGACACTGGGGCAATGGGTTCAAAGCAGGATGGATGATATTAAGGTAAGAAGGAACACGCACAGTGTGAAGTCTGTCTCCTTGAAAACCAACTCTGAGAGTCGCAGTTAAATGACCTATTGCCGTTCGCACTGTGGCCAAGGCATTAGAGCAAATGCCTCCTCCTTTGGTCTCCGAGTGCCCATTGTTACAGCCCTCATTGTACAGATGTATGACTCTCTGCTGGATGACAACTTGGCTTTGCTCAGTTGCTGGGGAAGGTGTGTTAACTCTTTCAAACAGAGAGGCCAGCTCAGTCCATTCGCAATCAGCTCAGACTGCAGAGATGAAAGTCACATCATGCTTTGAAGGAAGAAATGTGGCCGGAATCTGGAGGAAGGTAGGTCGAAGACTGACCCAGGCTGAGGGACGATAGGAAGGCCGGAGAATCTCTAGGAGGTTACACTTAATAAACTCTTCTCGTGTTAATACTTAAACGGCTCGGACTTTTGGCTGAGCAAACGCCGGGAAACAACGAGAGCCACAACAGCCATTGAAGGAGCACTAAACACATCTCCGTGTGGACTATTCTTGATGTGAGGGAGTCCTGCATGCTCTAAGATGGGCTTGGACCAGAATCTCACACAGTCCTTAGGGTTGGCGTAGTTGCTACTGTTAATTTTGCTATTAGTCCTGATGTTGTAGTTGTTGGGGCCACAAAGAGAGTGGCCAAAGGCCTGGTTCAGTCTTCAATCATTTCCATCACGCTGACTTGGGAAGCATTGGGTTCCAAGGATGGAAGTCCCTGTGGCCAACCGTCTGTTTCATGCTCATCACTCCAGCGGGGGATGCAGACAGAGAACATCCTCAGAGGAGGAAGTTCACAGCTTTACAGACAAGCTCCCCAGCACTGATTAGCTTATCCATTAATTCAACAATAACTTATTAGCAGCATATGACATGATGAGCTATGGAGAAAGTTAGCTTGGAAGGTGGAAGAGAGGGAGGAGACACGTCATTGCATGGGTGTAAGGAGATACACCTGCCCCTGTCATTATTAAGTTACACTGTGAAAGCGGAATGGTAGCATACCTTTGGTATATACTGGTTTTGACTACATCTGTGTCCTGTGAAGGAACTGCTATATAGTATGCACCTCCTGAGAATTCCATGAAAGCTTTACTGAAGAGAGAACATTATGTCTGCATCTTAAGATGACTAGAAATCCCAGCAGGCATAGGGATAGGGAAAAGTGGCAGCCTTTAAAAATCAGTCAGACCTACATCCTAGCACTAGAGCTGATTGTGTAAACTTGGTTTCTTTGATCAGACTGGGTGGGCCTCTCTTTTTCCATCTTCAAAATGCAAAGAATCACCACCTTGCAAAATAGTCATAGAAATTTGGGAATAGCCCATGGTGTTTGTCAAAGGGATGAACACAAAATAAACAGTAGTTTTACTGCATTTAACACCTTGGGCTCTGAAGTTGGCCATTTCAGGTAAAAGGTAAACATGTGGGAAAACAGAGATAGGGAAAAAATCGTATGTTTTGGAAAAATAAAATCTGTCTTGAAAGGAGAAAAGTATAGAGAAAGGAAATAGACTGGTCAGCTGGTATCTGTTTATAATGGGCCCAGTGTTGTCTAAGGAGAAAAGAAAGTTAGAACCTTCTAGATTGTTATAAATGGACCTGCCCAAGAGCTCTCTGTCTGCCTTGTGTCACAAATATCTCCAGGCCACTCTCCCTCATCCCTCTCCCTCCTCACCCCTCTGTCTATCATCTCAAAGACTCACCCCACTATCTCAGGGTGCTGTGATCAGCTTAGCCCTGCGCTGGTCCCTCTTGACTCTCGAGTAGCCACATGTATTTAGAAATTGATTGTAAGTCATCCCTCTTGCAGGTGTACTATGTGCTAACAATAGCCATTGGCAAAAAATCCACACAGACACACAGAGAAATAACAGGGAGGCTTGGGCCCTGTCATAAATTTGTCTGTAGCTTGCTAGACTTCAGTTTCTCCAGGAGTTGAGAGGAAATAATGATAGTGTCAATGTCACAAGGTTTAAATGAAATCACTTCACAAATCGCATGCTAAATACCCCAACTATCTCGGTTCTTATGATTATTATTAGCTTCATAAAGTAATTTACCATCCACGGCACAAGGGCTCGCAGCGCGCAAACTACAAGAGTTCCTTGACAAAGGCATATACCTAGAACTTTCCAGGCAGATGCATTCTGGGTAGAAGAAGGCTCGGCAGATGGGAGCTGCATGCTTTAACCATCACCTAATTAGCCAAAATACTTCAAACAGACCTCCCCGTGATGAGGCACACATTCTCACTTCTAAATGCCGGAAGCAGCTCCTTCCCCAAGCCTCTCTCCCTTGGAAAACTGTGACTCTTGGCTCCATATTGCCGCTTCCCCTCACCACGTATTTCATTTAGACCGGAGAGAATCTAGTCATGGCCCTGCTTTGCCGGTGAGCGAGACAAGAAGCGCTTCCGCCACTGTCTTACTCCATCTACCATGGCCCTGTGCTGCAGGTTGTCTTTTCTTTGGTAGTTGTGTCTGAGACAGTAAGAACGTTGGCTAAGACTTACAATGATTTAAACTCCCTCACAGTGAACCATCCCAAGGACTCTAGATTTAACACCATCAGCATCTTCATTTCCAGAAAGGAACAAAACTTCTAAGTGGCTGAGTCACCTGCCCAGAGTCTCCCAGCTGCAGGAGAGCTGGGATCCACATGAGGCAGTGCGTGCCCAGCTCTGTTCCGAGGCAGCATGCCCGCGCTCCAGCCCCAGAACCGTTTAGAGGATTTGCCATGAGCTTCATTAACCTAAAGCTTCTCACAGAATCTAGAACAATAGTCTCAGAGAGTCTCCACAGGGCACTTATGGAAAACCCAAGCCAGGTCAATAAGTGTTCAATAGACGATCTCTGTCGGACTGATGAAAATCTGTAATGAAACTGCTAGAGAGTTAGCACAGAGAGTTCACCGAACCTTTGAAGTCTTTGAAAAAGTGAATCAAAAGGGGAAACAGCTCTAAGTACAGATAAAGCTTGCCAATGGAGACCAAAGCGCAGGAAGGTTAGCGGGTGAATTCTAGAGGATTCGGGTGGTCAATAAACAACTGCACTCTGAGGTTTTTAAGGACCCCTCTAATCCCTGTGATGCCGGTGTTCTGTGTGTGAGATAATTTTTTAGGTTTCCAGTTCAGATGCTTTTGGCTTCCTGGAATGAGTCACGGCGGATCAGCACAGTGTTGTGTCTCCATCTGCCTCCTAAACATCTCTCCATCCAAATTTCACAGCGTCTTGATATGTCTGCAACCCAAGCCCAGCACACCGCTCCACTGTTCCTTTCTTTCCTGGGCACCTTCCCTCATATAACAGTGTCATTATCCCCAACCACCCTGGTTTGGCACTGAGTCCTCCCCAACGCCTCCCACGTCCTCACATCCAACTGGTCTACCAGTACCATCAACAGATGTCATCAGCATCCCAGAGGCTTCCTCCTTCCAATCCCAACTGCCCTGTCGGCAAAGTAACTCATGCCACAATTTCTCTTTTAAGCTAATTAAACATATAAAGATGTAAATTCGTCCTCATCTCCAAGCCTGGAAATGGAGGTGGGGGTTGCAAAAACCCCTCACTCGAGATGCTGTAACAAGAGGCAGAATGGAAGTGAAGTAAGTGTGCTGGAGATCAAAATGTAAAAATCACTGCCTACATCTCCAGAAACACAAAGCCTTCGAGCAGGGCGCCTCCTCTGTGGTACCACCATCAGTTTCCCCTATGTGCTGTTAGAATAGCCTTCCTGCTGAAAGTATGGCAGCTCACACTTCTTCCTGACTGTCTGTCTAGTTCATTGATGGGAGCTTATGAGCAAGTGCAGAGAAAGCATTCAGAGTAAGAAGAGAAAACATTGAGACGAAACCCTAGGTGAACAGCAGAGTTAGGAGACCAATGGAAGCGCGAAGAAGAGCCTCGGAAAAATGCTCCTGGGCGTGGACTGGGAAAGGATGCAAAGGTCATTGTGAACAAGAGACTGGAGACAGTGGGTAGCGTCAAACGCTGCCAACATCCAGAGCAACAGAACTGAAGGGTGCCCATAGAGTACAGCTGGTTGGTGGGCTCACCGCTCACTACGAGGTACATGACGGAACTGTGTGACCTCTGCTTTTAAGAAGGTGAGCACAAAAGGAATATGTTTAAAAACCTAGACTAATCTGTTGTATTCACAGGTCATTTGAATCCCTACCACTGCCTGTGTGCTTGTGTGTGTGTGTGTGTGTGTGTGTGTGTGTGTGTGTGCGTGCGTGCTAGAGTGTGTGCATGTATCCTCCTGCACTCACATACCAAGGCATGTGTGGAGGTCAGAGGACAACTTTCAGAAGTCATTTCTCTCCTTCCACTGTGGATTCCTGGGACGGGACGGACCTCAGGCTTGCACTCTGGTCTGCTGAGCCCTGATGCCACCCTCGCTGCTGCTGATTTTAAACACCGTCCGCAGGGCTCATCCTGTCTTTGCGGCTTCCCCCCCCCTCACCTCTACCCCGTGAGGCCCAGCATACGTTGGTTTAGAAAGGGCTTTTTTCTGTATTTAAGCTTTCTGAGATACTTGTGCAGCAGTCTTTTCTCCCATCAGCACTTTTAAATATTGTTCAAATGTTTTCCTCATTAGTGCTTATTCTCTGAGAAGGAGCAGCTAACAAAGGTATACTTTCATAGTATAGTATACATACATACATACATACATACATACATAGTATACATACTCACATTTGGGTTATCACAAATTCTGAACTTATAATAGACTGAGTAAAGGTTTAAAAAATATTGTTAATTTACACTCTTTTTGCCTGGCTGTGATTTAACCTGAGCCCTGTGCACTCTCGGCAAGCCCTCTACCGGTGAGCTACATCATTCAGCCCTGACCACACCCCCTTTTTACCCTTTACCCTTTGATTTGTCTTTCACTCCCACTTTACCTTTTAATCTTTTGGCTAAAAAGTCCAGCCCCACATGAAGACTTATCTTTTTGGCAATTCACGAGCCACCATGTAAGTCAACAAAAACAGGCTTTTTGGAAATTGAAAAATAAGCTAGCTATTCCTCAACAGAACAATAGATAAAGAAAATATGGACTGTTTACACAGCAGAGTATTGCTCAGTCATATTTTTAAAAAAAAATGAAATTTGCAGGCATATTGATAGAACTAGAAAAAAATATCATCTTAAGTTAGGCATCCCAGATCCAGAAAGACAAATAGATATGATATATATTCATTTATATGTGGATATTAGTTGTTGAGTCAATGATAACCTAGCTATATTCCATAGAAGCACAGCACAGAGGTTAGGGATGATGTAAGAGACTGGGCGGGGACATATAGATATCTTTAGGAAAGGAATGTAGAACAGATTGTTATAAATGCATGGGGGAGCACCAGAATGGGAGGAGGGTGACATGAACAGAGGAAGCAGAGATGGGGACAGGAGGGTATACCAAGAGAACTAAAGTTAAGAACCATTTGAGGGGAAATATGGAAACCTAATACAATAGATGCCTCCTAAAATACATACATATATGCAGGTGATCTAAATGAAATTAGTAAATAATGAAGGAGACAGAACCCCAACTAGACATCTCTTGTCACCAAATGAAGCTTCCCAAACTGGGGCTTGGGTTATATCTAATTGATTGACCTAATCCATCTCGTGGGAGTCTCCAAACAACCCAGGCTATTGACAAAGACTACAGGCTGCTCTCTACAAAGTGATGGCAAGGCCCCATGGCTGAAGACAACACCCAACTCATTGACCATGGAGGGACTGAGCTGGAGAGCCTTCACTGCTTTTTGGTATAGGAAGGTATTCTGCACACTACCAAAAGAAAACCAACACCACGAGGTGTTCTGCCTGCAAGATTTGCTAGAGCAACGGTGGCCCAAAGCTTGCAGGAGTAGCCAACCGACAGCCTACTTGAATTAAGGCCACTCCATGTGAGGGAGCCCATATCTGACACTGCGTGGGTAACCAAGAACCTGAAACTTAAGGTAAAACCAAATGCTACTGTTCTTAAAAGAAAAAAATTAGCAACAAGATGACACCTAATGACATTCTGCCAAGCTTGTTGGTCATCAGAGAAGCTTCCTCCTGCAGCAGATGAGGACAAACACAGAGACCCACAGCCAGACATTATCAAGAGAGTAAAAGACCTTGGAAGACTCATCCCTAAATAGGACGCTCCATCAATTCCCTCCCCTCAGAGCTCGGGGAACCCCTTGGGAAAGGAGGCAGAAAGAGTATAAGAGCCAGAAAGGGGTGGAGAACACCAAGAAAACAAGACCCTTTAAGTCAACATGATCAAAGTTCATCCAAACGCACAGATACTGAGGCCGCATACGAGGGCCGACGTGGGTCTGCACCGGGTCTTTCACGTATGTATTATGGCTTCCAGTTTAGTGTGTTTATGGGATTCCTCAGTGTAGGAATGAGTGGGTCTCTGATTCTTGTCCTTCTCTTTGGACTTTTTTCCTTCCAATTCCAATGTGTTAGTTTTTGTTTTATCTTTTATCATTATCCCTTAAAAGCCTGTTAGTTTTCTAAAGAGCGGCAGAAAGGGGGTGGATCTGTCTGGGAGGGAACGTGGGGAGGAATTGGGAGGAGGACAGAGAGCAAAAGCTGTGTCGAGATACATTACGTGAGAAAAATCTATTTTTAATAAAGGGGGAAAACACACAGGCTTTTGCTTAGTAGCTGGCTTTGCTCATAGACCTTCCACTCACTTATAAACACCTTTGTCAGAGACTCCTGTCTTAACAGCAAAACTGCTCCTCTGAGAACTTACCATCGGCCTCTTTTCCCAGCCCCCGATCCTGAATGTTCCCTTTAGTGCAAAACTCTGAGGATAACTTTTGGATTCTCCTTTTCAACCGCGTGGATCCCAGGGATTGAATTCAGAACGTCCGGCTTGGCAGCAAGTGTCTTTAGCAATCGAACCATCTCGTATGCCCCATTTTGGTTCTTCTCAACACTGGACCCCAAACAATGCTATTGACTCTGCACCCAGAGCTATTTGTGAGGAACGACAGTAACCGTGGCAGCTAATGTTTTCCACGTGTTGGTTTACTGCCTGTGTAAACACCATGGGCTTCCTCCTTCCAAGTCCTCAGAGTGCTTCTCCAGCCATTCCCTAGGTTAGCTCTAGAGCATTTGAAAATCCCTTTGCTCTTTGTCCCCCCCCCCCCCCGCTAGCCTCCTAAACCCATGCACTCATCACCAAATCCTAACAGGTAGGGCGGCAACGGTGTTCTGTGCAGGCCTGGCCCTCGGTGTCCCAACATTTCCTCACTCTCTGCAAAATGGAGGACTGTCACCCTGCCTACACTGAGCCAGCGCCCATCAAGCTTTGCCTGCTCTGTGGAGACTTGGCATGCCCCTGCTCCTACGCTGCAGCTTACGGGCCAGCAGGCAGTGCCAGCCCTTAGCAGCCGCAGCCTGCACGCAGGCTCTAGGCCGGCACTGGCTCATTCGCGTCTCTCTGGGACACAAGGGGAAAAGAAAGAGCACACTCACTGAAACCCTGGATCAGTGCGTCCATCGTTCATGGACAGAGAGGAAGCAACGGAGGAGAAAGAATGGGGACCCTCCTGACTGGGGACAGGCAGAGCCATGGACCACGCCCTCTGCCTCCTACTGGAGTCAGTGCAGGTCCTGTGGTGGTTCCCCGCCCCGAATACAGGCACCCAGCTTCTGTTGGTCAAACAGGTAGAAAGTCTTGCTATCCTTAGACACGGGTGAAATGTAAGCACCTTCTCTCCTAATTACGTCAAGAATCTTCTGAACCATAGAGTCTTGGAGAAGAAGTGGGAAAGGAAGGCTCAGGCTTGCTTCCCAGGGGGCACTGACTTTTTAACTGACTATGAAAAGAGCAATAACTTGAGCGTGTTGAAAACCTAAAGCGGTGTGTGTTTCTGCTTCCTCTCAGCCAGAGACCCACTGTATCATTTCTTCTCCTGTCCATCAAAGCGGACGCTGCATCCAAGACATTGCCCAACTCAAATCCTGTAATTCCCTCTAAGTCTACCCTAACCTTCCAAAGTAAGCTTGTTAGTTTAAAATAGACTTGTAAATAGCGCTCACCAGCTCACACAAAGCAAATAATGATTTATATATACCTGAAAAGGGGCGGAGAGGGACAGCACTTAGCGCATTGATGAGGAAAGAACCATATATGTTGTGGTCAGTTGTTTTTGGTAATCTGCAAAACACATCGTTATCACTTTTCTATGGAAATAAAATGTGAACATTACCTAAGCAATAAAACAATACAATAAAATTAACTGTGGTGCCGCCATGAGTGCAACCTGCCCTGGTGATTGGTTATGTTTTCTTCCAGTCCTGTTTGTGTCAACCTCATTCACGGGATGAGGTTACAATGCACACTGCCCTCACTTGCAAGGCCATTTTACATGACAAAATTAGTGTCAAGAAATAACTCTGAGCACAGTGGGCACTTTTAGTCCTGAAACCCAAGCAGCCTGGGGACGGATAGGTCATGCTCAGTAAGTTCAAACCACAAGAGCTTCATGGGGCGCTTGGCCACATTTAATTCCATGGCATAGCCCTGGGCACCAGGCAAGAGCAGGGGCTGGGAGAGCCAAGGGGACTTAGCATAAGTCAACATGTTTGTTGATTCTGGACCAGTTGCCAAGCCAGAGGACAGGGATGCCTCACAGGGGCGACAAAGAGCTCAGACATAGCTGGGCACTGCTGCCTCTCTTCAGCAGGGAGGAACCCCAAGATTCCTTCCATCTTGCTGATACCATAGTGGTCAGTACCCCCTCCCAGGCTCTGTCAAAAGAGGGTCCCTGGGGGTGGGGGTCACTGTTTATTTGGCATTTGACCAAGGCCATTGGGGCTCCCTTCAGAAACATTTGATAGAGGGCCAATTATTGTCACATGCGCAGGGGAGAAAGGAGGTCAGTTTAAAGAAAGTTTAGATACAAACACCAGCAGTAGCAACAAAGCAGGCTCTCTCCGGGGTGGCCATGTGGGCACAGTGTTTGTCGGGAAGGGACACTGACCTCATTCCCTTGCGAATGGACAAAGAAGCTCATCAAAGGCGCTCACCAGCCCCCGTCACTCACGAGCATGAAAGAGGCCCCCAAGCCCCCGCAGCCTGGCTGGGGACCAGAGGCGCCTGCAGCCATCGCACAATCGGCCCTGTAGCACAGAAAGGTCTTGGGACCGAGCAAATTCTTTTGGGTAGCCAGCTTGTGCCTTCAAGGATCTGCCAAAGTCTATCTGGTAATGTCTGTACCCTAAGTGTGTAAAATATGGATTCCTTAAGGGGTGGGGGTTGGGAGGGGAGAAGAACAAACAAGGAGAGAACTAGAATTTTCTTTTTCTAAGCTCTTGCTAGCTGTAGACCATTCCATGTGACCTCATTGTTTTTAACACTAGCCCAGAGAAGGCTGTTTCTGATTCTCAGAGGAGAAAGCTGAGGATGAGATCTCGCATCAGGGACTTGCCCAGAGTTCTCTAAGGAAGCAGCAAGCAGAGTCCTGTAACCTGATTTCATACCTTTTTAAGATTTATTTATTTATTTTGTGTATATGAGTACACTGTAGCAGTACAGAGAGTTGTGAGCTACCATGTGGTTGCTGGGATTTGAACTCAGGACCTTTGGAAGAGCAGTCAGTGCTCTTAACCGCTGAGCCATCTCTCCAGCCCCGTACCTCTTAACCTCTATGCTATTCTGGCCCCAAGTTCACGCTCAGCGTTCTTTTTGATTCATTACCCTGTTCACGAGGAAAATAATACGCTTTCCCGAGCGATCATAATTCACGCGGAATCTTACAGTACTTTTTCTTTTCTAATAGACTTGCAGGTCGTGCAGGAAAGCACTAAGTTTCTAGAAGAGTGACCTCTGATTATATGTAACTGTTTACATCTCTAGCTAACAAAGGAGAGGACGCTGCATAACGACCGTTTAACAAGTCCGTTGACCAAAGGCGGACTAAAGAGCAAAGAGTGAAAAGGGGGGCAAGGAGAAGGTGGAGAGCGGAGAAGACCTTAACGGCACCAGGTTAAAGACGAGGCTTGTCTTCCACTGAGTTCTTAAACACTGCCCCGCCCCGGGATGAAACTGTCCACTCTTCCTTCAGAGAGCAGGGTCTCTCTGGGCAGCGTGCTGGCTGTGAAGCACACCGTGGGACAGAGTCTGATAGTGCTTTTTCCAGGGGTGGAGCCCATGGCCCCGGGCCATCTATGCCCTCTCGGCCGGACCCCACGAGGTCTCACCATGACAGCTGAGCAAGGTTAAGATTCCAGCCTTCAGCTGGAAAGAAACAGCTGCCGCGGCCTTTGCTGGGCGGCCTGCTCGCCACCG
>OZ030017.1:16462500-16815000 GCA_964023405.1 Apodemus agrarius | reverse complement strand
TGTTTTCCCCGTTCCATAGATCCTGTTCTCATTTAGAGTATTGCCAAAGATGACCTTGAATTTCTGACGATCCTCTCTACATTCTCCGGGCGCCACAGCACCTCCGGATTAATGCATTGCTGGGGATCGCCCCAGGGCTTCATGCGCGCTGGGCCACCCTCAGTCCCAACGCCTCCGCAGTCTATCTCTTACAAGGCTGAATTTCTTTCTCATTTGCTCAATTTCCAGTGTCATTGTCACTATTTATTTCCATACTCTCCAGCTGAATCTCAAAACTCTTTGCAGGAGATTTTCTACACCCGTAAGCATCAATAGGCTAATGCCGGATTCTTCTGTTCCTACAGGAGTATCCTGGCTCTGTTCCTTTCTAGACTGGTGCTGTCTAGTGAAGCCCTGGCTTTACCCCCCCTCCACCCCTAAACCCCCCTCAACACACACACACACACACACACACACACACACAGAGTCTTATCTTATATCCCAACCTCTCTCTCCTGGCTCTGGAATCCATTTTACTCTTTCTGGGGTTAATCTGTCATCTGGGCAGAACACCCTCCTTGGTGACACCCTCCTTGGTGGCTCTAGAGGAAGGAACATGGGAATAAAATTGCACTTACACTTGATTAAAAGTGAAATAGATTTTTTTTTTTTTTTTTTTTTTTTTTTTTGGTTTTTCGAGACAGGGTTTCTCTGTATAGCTCTGGCTGTCCTGGAACTCACTCTGTAGACCAGGCTGGCCTCGAACTCAGAAATCCACCTGCCTCTGCCTCCCAAGTGCTGGGATTACAGGCATGTGCCACCACGCCCGGCTAGAATTTTAGGTTGGAAAATTATTTTCCAGAACTGTTGAAGGCTTTGTACCATTGTCTGCGTGTTTCTAATGTTTTTTTTTTTTTTTTTTTTTTTTTTTTTTTTTTTTTTTCTGAGACAGGGTTTCTCTGTATAGCCCTGGCTGTCCTGGAACTCACTCCATAGACCAGGCTGGCCTCGAACTCAGAAATCCGCCTGCCTCTGCCTCCCAAGTGCTGGGATTACAGGCGTGCGCCACCACTGCACGCTTCTAATCTTTTTTTAAGTTTGTCTCTGTCTCTGTCTCCTTTTCTTTTCCCAGTCTCCCTTTCCTTCCCCTCTCTCATCCTGCACACTCGAGGAGTGTGTGTGTGTGTGTGTGTGTGTGTGTGTGTGTGTGTATGTGTGTGTGTGTGTGAGAGAGAGAGAGAGAGACAGAGACAGAGACAGAGAGAGAGAGAGACAGAGACTAACTTGGTGAATCCCGGGGGTTGGACGTGCATGTGCTGTGAGCCACCCGGGAACTGAACTCTCAAGTCCTCTGGAAGAGCACTAAATGCTCTTTTAACCACCGAGCCTTCTCTCTAGCTCCTCTAACATTCTTGAGACCTTCCTGGTCTGCTGATTCCAGAACCTGTACACTTGCTGGTCTGTGCCCTTGGGTTCATCTGCAGGTTCAACCTAGCACAGGTTAGAGAAAAATAAGTGGCATGTGTTCTGAATTCATAGAGACTTTTTTGGTCATTATCCCCTAGGAAGTACAGGATAGCAATTATTGCCAAAACACATGTTCTAAGAAATCTAGAGGTAAGTATATGGGCAGGGTAAAGGCACAATACCACTCCATTTGATGTGAGGGATTTGACTCACTGGCTTTGGTATCCTCAGAGGTCCCAGAACCAACTCCTATTGCTACCAAAGGATGGCTATGTTCATGGGACCTTATACCCCCGTCAAAGAACCTTTAATTATATTTCTCTTTAGCTCTAGTGTTTTTATGTGATGGGAGATAACTTAGTCAAATGTGTTTATGCACCTTCCTACATAGGCTCTTTGAATCTGGAATTCTGGCCTTCTGCTCCAGGAACTTTTCCCCTATCATTTCTTAGTCGGGCAGTGGTGGCGCATGCCTGTAATCCCGGCACTCTGGGAGGCAGAGGCAGGCAGATTTCTAGTTTGAGGCCAGCCTGGTCTCGAAAAAAAACAAATCAAAAAAAAAAAAAAAAAAAAAAAAAAAAAAAAGAAAAGAAAGAAAGAAAGAAAAAAGAAAAAAACCCTATCATTTCTTTAATACTTTTCTCCTCCTAGTTTTCAGTTCTTAAACTTCTACTGATTGTATGCGAGACTCTCAGGATTAAATCTTTTAGTTTTAAAACTCTTTCTTTCTGTTTCCCGTTTCCTGCACTGTCTTTGTTGTCTGCATTTTCCTTCCCACTGGCTTAGTTTCTGCCTTTCGCATAGGAGGCCTCCTCAGGTGGCCATTCGCACTGAACACTGGTGACTCACCCCACAGCTGGGCATAGTAAGGCTTGGTAATATTAACCTGAGTCAGGCAGAGAGGGCCACCGTGCCCCAGCCAGCTACTCAGAATCTTAACCAAACAGTTCCCTCAAGGAAGGCTCATTCTTCCCTGGGAGGGCAGGAAGGACTGTTAAATACTTAATATCAGCACGCTGGGAGCATGGCGATGGGGTGAGATGCTCTTCTTCCTCTTGCTGGTAGCCTTCTAGGATGTCACCTATCCCTGAGTCTTGCCATCGTCACTCTCAGTGTGTGTGTGTGTGTGTGTGTGTGTGTGTGATGCAGGTGCTGTGTGTGTGTGTATGTAAGTGCTCTGTGTGTGTGTGTGTGTGTGTGTGTGTGTGTGTGATGCAGGTGCTGTGTGTGTGTATGTAAGTGTTCTGTGTGTGTGTGTGTGTGTGTGTGTGTGAGAGAGAGAGTGATGCAGGTGGTGTGTGTGTGTGTGTGTGTGTGTGTGTGTGTGTGTGATGCAGGTGCTGTGTGAGTATATGCAAGTGCTCTGTGTGTGTGTGTGTGAGAGAGAGAGAGAGAGATGCAGGTTCTGTGTGTATGCTTTTTTTGTTTGTTTGGTTGGTTGGTTGGTTTTTGGTTTTTCGAGACAGGGTTTCTCTGTGTAGTCTTGGCTGTCCTGGAACTCACTCTGTAGTCCAGGCTGGCCTCGAACTCAGAAATCCGCCTGCCTCTCTCCCAAGTGCTGGGACTAAAGGTGTGTGCCACCACGCCCGGCTCTGTGTGTATGTTTGTACAAGTGCTCTGTGTGTGTATATGTGTGTATGCAAGTGCTCTCTCTCTCTCTGTCTCTCTCTCTGTCTCTCTCTCTGTCTCTGTCTCTCTCTCTCTCTCTCTCTCTCTCTCTCTTGCTCTGTGTGTATGTGTGTGCATGCAAGTGCTCTCTTTCTCTCTCTGTGTGTGTATGTGTGTAGGACACTAGGTGTCTTGTTTTCCACCTCTCTAAAAATATTTTATGTGTATGAATGTTTTGCATGCATGTATCTACCACATGCATGCCTGGTGCCTGAGTAGGTCAGAAGGGGCTATCGGATCAGGTCCCCTGGAACTGAATTTAACATGGTTGTTGTGAGCCACTGTGTGGTTGCTGAGACTCAAGCCCAAGGTTTCTAGATGAACAGCCGATGCTTTTAACTGTTGAGACATCTCTCTAGCCCTTTTCTACCTTATTTTTTGAGGCAAGAGCCCTCCCTGAATCCAGAAGGTAACAAACCTGTTAGAATGACTGCCCAGCAGGTTCCAGGGATCCTTCTTTTTCTGCTGCGCCCCCCTCCCCCCCCATCCCACCCCCGCCCCCGACCCTGGGAGCACTAGCAGGAGCACCTTTCCTAGCTAGCTTTTCCATGAGTTCTAGGGCTTTGATCCCAGGTTTGCATGCTTGCCTGGTAAGCCGCCTCCCCAGCACACACGCCTGCGTCCTGACCTGTTCAGCCACTCACTCCAGAAATCAACTTCTGGATTCTTGGGGCCTTTTTCTTCTGACTATATAGACAAGAAAAAGCTAAATGGTGGGAATTCTATCACATCTTTCAAAACAGCGCCTCAGTTCCCACCACACTCGGCGGAAGTTGGTCCTTTCTGTCTCTGAGCATGGTCAAGGAGCATGCTGGCAGCCTCCTCTGACCTGGTACCACCAACCCACTCTCTTCATAAGCCAGACCCTTCACCTGATTCCACAGTCACAAAGCATACAGTCTTATTCAGACTGTTCTTTGTTTATGTGTCTGTTTCTTTCTGCAGTGTTTTTTACTAATTTGTGGAGCATTTCAAACATGCATGCAACGTATTTTGGTATTTTAAAGCCTCTCCCAGGCTTCCCTCTAACCCCTCTTAGGCTCACCCCACCCCCACTCCCCAAGTCAAGTCCTTCTCCAGTGTGTTATTATTTATTGGTATGATCTTTTTTTGCTTGTTTTCTTTGACCCTGTTGTTTAGTTCCACCAACCCCCTCGGTCTCTGTCTCTGTCTCTGTCTCTGTCTCTGTCTCTCTCTCTCACACACACACACACACACACACTTTCTCTCTCACACACATGTATTTTGGCAGCACTTCAGGAGGCCACTGAAAGAAACCAACATTGTCTGACCTTGACTCTGCCATGTCCTCTTGTTTGTCTGAGACAAGGTTTTACACAGTAACTCAAGCTGGTCTCAGACGCCCTGTACCTGAGGATGAGACCTTGAACTTCTGACCCACCCACCCCTTTCTGAGTGCTGGGATTACAGTCATGTGCCACTTTGGCCAGTGTGTTCAGTGCCAGAAATGGAAACCTGGTTTCTGTACACGCTAGACAAGCACTCTGCCAACAGAACTACAACTTTGTATTTGTATTTGTGTGCCTTTCTTTCCTCCTCCTCCTCTCCTCGTTTTGCTCTTCTTTTTTGAGACAGGGTTTCTCTCTGTAGGCCTGGCTATCCTAAATCTCACTATGTAGACCAGGCTGGACTCCAATATATAGGGACCTGCCTGCCTCTCAAGTGCTTCAAGGCCTCATGCATCTCAAACTGACCTCAGCCTTGCTAAGTAGCAGAGCCTGGCCTTGAACTCCTGATCTTGCTGCTTTTACTTCCCAAGTCATGAGACTATTTGTTCTCCAGCTGCTTACATTGGAACCTAGATTTGCTTGTATAAAGGCAAGTACTCTACTGCTGAGCTATACTTCTAGCCTGCTTGGCCATCTTTAAAAGAAAAGATTTTGAAAAATTATTGTGTATGTGTGTATGTGTGCATACATGTGTGTATGTCATGTCATGTGTGTGGAGGTCAGAGGATAACTTGTGGGAGTCCAGTTTTCCTTCCACTATGTGAAACCTGAATGGGTGTGATGACTATTTTGGTTGTCAATATCTGGAATCAACAAAAGCCCAAAAATGGCTTAATTGCTTAGTTAAATCATTTGAAGTGAGAAGACACACCTTGTGTGTGTGTGTGTGTGTGTGTGTGTGTGTGTGTGTGTTTGAGACAGGGTTTCTCAGTGCAACAGCTCTGGCTGTCCTGGAACTCTCTCTGTAAACCAGGCTGGCCTCCAATGATCCACCTGCCTCTGCCTCACCGCCTGGTGAGAAGATACATTTCTAATCCAGACCTTTGGGGTGGGAAGAACCACCTCTAATCTGGGCCACACTTTCTGTTATATAAGGACATGGAAGAAAGAAGCTTTTGCTATTTGCCTGCTTGTTCTTGCCCTCGCTAGCAAGTTCATTCCTTCATTGGCATTAGAGCTCACATCTTCAGGATTCTAGAGTCCACTGAAGACCAACTGAGACACCTAACCTCTTTGCCTAATCTACTACTGGATTCTTGAAACGTTTGTTCATAGGCAGCCATTGTTCATGCTGGAGCCTGTAAGTGATTTTTAATAAAACCCAAAGCCGGGAGGTGGTGGCGCACGCCTGTAATCCCAGCACTCTGGAAGGCAGAGGCAGGCAGATTTCTGAGTTTGAGGCCAGCCTGGTCTACAGAATGAGTTCCAGGACAGCCAGGGCTATAAACCCTGTCTCGAAAAAAAAAACCAAAATAATAATAATAATAATAATAATAATAAATCCACCCTTTTTTTTTTCCGAGACAGGGTTTCTCTGTATAGTCCTGGCTGTCTTGGAACTCACTCTGTAGACCAGGTTGGCCTCGAACTCAGAAATCTGCCTGCCTCTGCCTCCCAAGTGCTGGGATTAGAGTCAGACGAGTTCTTCATAACTATTTGATCCCTAAGACACCTGTGCAGAGTTTTCTGTTGTGATTTTACTTTTCTATGATAGGAACTCAACATCGTGCCCAGATGAGTTTCAAAGTTCTGGGCTCAAGCTAGTTTTTTGCCTCAACGAGTGTCTAGTTCCAGAAGCATTCATCCATCCCTCTGCCTGACTATAGATGAAGAAGAAGAAGGAGGAGGAGGAGGAGGAGGAGGAGGAGGAGGAGGAGGAGGAGGAGAAGAGGAAGAAGAGGAGGAAGAGGAAGGAAGAGGAGGAAGAGGAGGAGGAGGAAGAAGAGGAAGAAAAGATTGGGGAGTTTTTATCCTCTGTAAAGTCCAAGAAGAAAGCTTCATGTCTTTCTGACAGATTCTTCTTCTTCTCATTGAATTATTTGGTGGGGCTGGAGAGACGGCTCCACAGTTAAAAGCACTGACTGCTCTTCCAGAGGACCCAGGTTCAATTCCCAGCACCCACAAGGCAGCTTACAGCTGTCTGAAACTCAGTTCCAAGGCATCACCTTCAAACAGATACACACACAGGCAGAACACCGGTGCACATAAAATAAATCTTTTTTAAAAGATTATTTCACACACACACACACACACACACACACACACACACACACGGCTTAGAAGACAGCTTGTGGGAGTTAATCTCCTTCCTCCACATGGGTTCTGGGGATCACCGGGCTTGGTGGCAAGAACCTTTACCTTCTTCGCCATCTTGTCAGCCCCAAGAACCTTCCTTCATCTTCTCATGTACCGAGAAAAGAAGGCTCAAGAAATAAAATGCCAGCCCAGACGGCACCAGCAGCAGCAGCAGCAGCTCCACCACAAGTGCTAAATACAAAGGAGAGGCAGCGCGGATCCTGGCCGCGCTAGTCTATGAAAAACACCTGCTCCGTTGGCAGCCGGGAGAGAGACCCAGAATAGCACCGGCCCACCCACTCACAAAAACATAGGAACTCCCTTGACTGTAGACAAGGGCGGGAGTGTCAGGAGACTGGGCTTGGAAAACACGAACCTAACGCCATTAGGTCTTGTGTTTGCTCTTCAATAGAAAGGGAATGAAAGGCGATTCTTTGCAGAGATAGCAAGGCTTGCTCGGAGCTTCAGAAGCGGCTATGCGCACCTCCAATCGGCTTATTCACATGGAAGTAACTCCGATGGGACTAACGGCACTGGAAGGGCAGAGGGAAGCTGCCTTAGCCAGCAGTGTGGGACGCCAAAGGACACCCCACAGTGAGCAAAGTACCCAGAATTCCAGGTGAACAGGGCAAGCCTGAAGACAGTAGCGCTGAAAGGGGAAACTGCGACAACCTTAAACAAGCAAGCAGAGAGGCCTGTGGGTAAGGAAGCAAGTAGAGAGCGGAAAACCAAGCTATGAAGACCACATTAGCAATGACCTTGAATGACTCTTGTGAACCCTTTCCAAGAATGTGTCCAAAATACTCCGTCGAGCCTTGGCTGGCTTGGAACTTGTTGGTCTCAAAGCCAAAGACATCTGTCTGCCTCGGCTTCCTGAGTGCTAAGAATAAAGGTGTGTCCCCATGCCTGAGCACCTTGGAATGTTGTCAAGAAAAGCACCAATCAGCCTGGGATGGTTGTACATATCCATAACCCCAGCATCGGGGAGGTAGAAGTAGAAAGATCAGGAGTTCAAAGTCAGCCTTAGCTACATAGTGAGTTTAAGGCCAGGTGGGGCTCCATCAAACCCTATCAAAAGGAAGAGAGAGGAAAATAGGAAGGAAAGAGGATACCTACAATCATAGAAACTTGGGAATGCCAACACCAGTCAACCCTCTTGGCAAAGAACTTGAGCCTCTGGGTAGCCTCAAAGAGCTCTCCAAGAAAAGAAATGAAAACAACTCCTGAATTTCTCAAGTAATTTCCCAGCTAATATCCACCAATCTAATGCTCCTTGGAGCAGATATATATATCTTGATCTTGATTCTAGCCTTCAATCTTGAGTCAGACTCCAGAATTTTATTGTGAAAGATTTGGTTCCAGTTATAAAGCTTTAGTCATAAAAATTAGGTTTTATTTATTTATTTGTTTACTTATTAGACTAGGTTCACTATGTAGCCCTGGCTGGTCTCAAACTCAGAGATCTGCCTGTTCCAAGTTCTGGGATTAAAGGCATGCACCACCACACTCAGCAGATGATGGTAGAGATGGAAGCTAGGGTTTTGAGCATGGTAGGCTTCTTCAGAGAGTCACAAGACTGCTTAGATATTTACTTCTGACAAGCATTTGATTACCTAATATTTCAGTGGGTATCTATGAAAAATCCATTGCTAGGTATGGTAGCAAATGCCTGGAATTCTGGAGTAGAGGAGGAGTGTTCAGGAGGGTCAAGAGTTAGAATTAGAAGCCAGCATAAGCTACATGAGACTATTTCAAACAACAATTAGGCCGAGAGATAGCTCAGAGGTAGAGAGCACTGACTGCTCTTCCAGAGGTCCTGAGTTCAAATCCCAGCAACCACATGGTGGCTTACAACCATCTGTAATGAGATCCGATGCCCTCTTCTGGTGTGTCTGAAGACAGCTACAGTGTACTTATATATAATAAGTAAATAAATCTTTTAAAAAAAAAAACCAAAACAGGTTGGGCTGAGCTAAGGCTGTAGCTCAGTTGGGACTACATATCCAGATCTTGTCCCAGATCTTGTCTTGGAAAAGACAAGAAAGAAAAAAGATTCTTAACATTACCAGTCAGGGAAATACAGATCAAAAGCACCATGAGATGTTCGCTGAATATCCACTAGGATAGCTAGAAGAAAGGAGGGTAGGGGAAAATGAGGAGTGTTGGCAGCAATGTGAAATAATCAGAATCCTTGAGCTTATGGAAATGCAAAATGGTGCAGCTGCAGTGGAAGCAGCTTGGCAGCTCTTCAGAAACCAACCTAAAGTCACTGTGTGCTGCCGGGAGTCAACCGAGGGGGTCTTGAGAAAAGCTGAAAAGGTGCACAGATCCCCGTGCACAAAAGTCCGCAGCCTCCTTCTACGAAAGAGCGTTGTCTGTTGCTTTCCTTGTCGTGGTTGACAAACTGCCCGCCTGAAGCAACTTCAGGGCAGGAGGGTTTTATCTGGGCTGGCGAGTCAGTGCGCGGCAGCAGGGAAGGCATGGCCCAGCTTGTGGAGGTCACAGCACAGGCCCATCACACCCTAGCGGATCCCATTCTCCATCAGAGGTGTGTTAACATTCAAGGCTCAGCCTCAGCAGCCCACTTCTGCTAGGTTGATGTTCTGGTTTTGCTTTGTTGCTGTGATGACATACCTAGACAAAAAGCAATGGGGGTAGAAGGTGGGGGGTGGGAAAGGGGGAGGGGGGAGAGGGAGGGTTGAAGAGATGGTTCAGTGGTTAAGAGCAGGTGAAGAGCACTGACTGCTCCTCCAGAGGTCCTAAGTTCAATTCCCAGCAACTGCATGGTGGCTTACAATCATCTGTAATGGGATCTGATGCCCTCTTCTGGTGTGTCTGAAGACAGTTACAGTATACTCATATAAATAAAACAAATCTTTAACACACACACACACACACACACACACACACACACACACACACACACAGAGGCTGGTGAGATGGTTCATTGGTTAAAACCACGGGCTGCTCTTCCAGGGGTCATGAGTTCAATTCCTAGCAACCACATGGTGGCTCACAACCATCTATAGGGGGATATGATGCCCTCTTAAGGCAGGCAGATGTATGTGCAGCAGAGCACTCATACATTAAATAAAGTTTTTTAAAAAAAACCAACCAACCAAACAAACAACTAACAACAAAACACAAAAACAGAACAAAGAGCCAAAAAACAAAAAACAAACAAACAAAAATCCAGGGGAAGAAAGAGTTAATTTGACTCACAAAGGTACACTCCATCATTTAGGGGCAGTCAAGAGCAAAGAGGACGAGCTTGTTTTATTTATTTATTTATTTATTTATTTATTCATTCATTCATTTTTTTTTGTTTGTTTGTTTTTCGAGACAGGGTTTCTCTGTGTAGCTCTGGCTGTCCTGGAACTCACTTTGTAGACCAGGCTGGCCTTGAACTCAGAGATCTACCTGCCTCTGCCTCCCAAGTGCTGGGATTACAGGTGTTTGCCACCACCGCCCAGCTATTCATGTTTTTTGAGACAGGGTTGCTCCCTGTCACTCTGGCTTTCCTGGAACTTGCTATGTAGACTAGGCTGGCCTCTAACAGAGATCTGCCTATCTCTGCCTCCCAAGTACTGGTATCAGGTGTGCACCACCATGCCCAGCTTGATCCATGTTTTATTTTTACAATAAGCCTTCTCTACTCCTATACAGTCCAGGGCCCCAAACCAGGAAATGGTGCTGCCCACAGTGGGCAAGACACCACTTACATCAATTAACAATCATGACAACCTCCCACAGGCCAACCAGATCTGAATAATTCTTCAACCAAGACTGCCATCTTAAGATAATTTTAGGCTGTGGCAATCTGATATTTATAACTAACCATGACAGAAGGTCACATGTCCCAGAGGGGCTACCTCCCAAACTGTATCACTACTGAGGATCAAGTGTTCAAACACACAAGACAGCAGAAAACACTCAGACAAATGTCTTCTTGTTTGACATAACAGGGCCAGTCAACACAACTCTAAGGCTATTCCTGGATCAGGAGCTCTACATGAATTGTTAGACATCCATTTTCCCAGTCACCTGTCTATGTGGGAAAACACGCTTGAGCTGTACTTATAGAGGACACACACACACACACACACACAGAGCATCTTTTTGAAATGTTGATGGTTGACTAGAATAATCATGGCAGTAGTAGCAACTGCCATGGAAATCCAAGACCACGCCCAGGTAGGAAGACTTTCAAAGGCCATCCCATGTGCAGTGGGTGAGGCGCAGTGGTAGAGCTACCTGCCCAGCATGTACATGCCTGGGTTTCATGCTGAGCATTTAAAAGAAAAGAGCAGAAGGAAAGGAACTAGCTGGATATGGGAGAAAGGAGGTGGTGAGAGGAAGAGTTGGCACCAGCCTCATACTCTCCTGGGTTGGTTCTTGGCTTCTTCAGTGTGAAGATGGTCATTGTTGGATTACATAGACTGCATCTGTGACCCAACCTAATAAATCCCCCTTTTAATATACATTCATTCTACTGATTCGCTTCACAAGAGAACCCTGACTAATATCATAGATGACCTGTGCCCCACATAATGCACAGATATGCTTTCCAAATGCGGAACAGTGATGTGGGTAAACGGCTAAAGAAAATCTACGCCGACCTGCAACTTGCTGTCCCCCTCCCCCCTCCTTCCTGCCCTCCCCCACATGCACAGCATGACCACCAACCAATCGAGCAGCAGCTTGCATCCAAAGAGAAGGGCGTGTCCCAGGTCCCTCCCTTAGTCACTTAGCAATTGCTTTATTCTGGTTGTTCTTGGCGACACTGCGAACAGGTTGCTTCTGTCTCCATGAGGATGACAACATGACGGAGGAATAGAACTGCTGATGTCGTGCCTGGTGCCTGGTGAGCAGTCAACAATCACTGTCTGCTGTTACTATCATTAATGCACATGCAAACTGACCATTCAATCTTTCAAGATCATTCAGCACTTTCAGTAACACAGTGTTTTAGTGACTCTTACTCTTGGTGTGGGGGATCGAACTCAGGGCCTCATGAGCACATGCTAAGCAAACACCATCCTACTGAGCTCCATTCCAGCTCCGGGAATACAATGTTATTTTCAGAAGTGTCATAGATCACTGTTCCTGGTCACTGCCAAACCCTTTGGAGAGACAGAGCACTTTGGATAGTTCAAGTTTTTGCTCTCAGAGGATGAGACAAGAGGTTTTAATGCAAGGTTCAGAAGAACCTGGGATATATAATGTCTTGGTTAAGGATTTATTCTGGATCACATTTCAAGATATAGCCCGTCACGGCGGCCGGGAAACCAAGGCGGCTGGAGCTTGAAGCAGCTGGCTGCTTTGGCTTCACAGCCTGGAGGAAGAAAGAGTGAGCACAAATTCAGCTCACTTGCTCTTTATGCAAACTGTGATTCCCGCACGGGGAGCAGCGTCCCCTTGTTAGCTCAGTCAAGAAAATTCACCAGGACTATTCCCAGAGCCCATCTCCCAAGTGACCCGGCGTGGGGTGTGTGTGTGTGTGTGTGTGTGAGAGAGAGAGAGAGAGAGAGAGAGAGAGAGAGAGAGAGAGAGAGAGAGAGAGAGAGACAGAGAGAGAGACACAGAGACACAGAGACACAGAGACACACACACACAGAGAGAGAGAGAGAGAGAGAGAGAGAGAGAGAGAGGAGAGAGAGAGAGATTGAGAAAGAGACTTCAGAGCCTCAAACAGGCCCCATGGGACCTATCTGTTATCCTCAAACTAAGAAGACTAAGGCCTAAGACCCTCAAGTTCAAAACCAGCCCCGACCACATCATGATTCAAAGGCTAGTGTAGGCTACAGAGCAACTGTCTCACAAAAGGAAAGGAGAGAGGAAGAGAACCCTGTACTGTATGATCTTCCTTATCATATGTAAACTTTCTACAAATTAAGGGTATTCTCCAACTATTTGTTACCATTATGAGCTAGAGAATCCCCAGATCATGTATGTGAAAAATATTAGAAAAGGAAAAATAAACAAAAAGCCAGGTAATAGAATTATTTAATAATTAGCATAGCGCGCGTACACACACACACACACACACACACACTGCCCCCCCCACCCCCCAGGAAGCCTAAAGATTGTGGTGCAGAACAAGGGAGGTGCTGGGGTTCTGCCCAGAACCCTGTCCATCTGGGAGCATCACGATGGCTCTTTTTTTTTTTTTAATTTTTATGTTTTCTTATTAAAAGAGTAGAGAGAGAAAAGGAAGAGAAGTAAAGAAAGAGAAGATAGAGAGCTGAGGGAAGGCCATGAACACGTGGGAAGAGAAAGAAGGGAACAGACAGAGAGATGAAAGAAAGATAAGAGAGTGTGGTGAGAACCAGTCTGGGTCTGCTGCGGCTCCTTCCCTCCTTGGTAAACTGAGGGTGTTGGAGCCTGAGATTTCACTCCTTCCAGTTCTAAAGGCTGATATTTTTGCATACGAAAGTACCTCAGGGGCTCACTCAGAGACATGAAAAAATTGCTAGTTAATTATCAGGTACAGAACAATGTTGTAGACTGGTATATGTTAAGGTTATTTTTTTCAGAAATTAACTAATTCAGCATGAAAAGTATCTACATATGTGTAAATAAAAACAAGTAATAATAATAATATCAAAATTATTGTTATTTATTGTTATTATTATTATTATTATTATTATTATTATTATTATTATTGGTCCCGTGTAGCCCTGGCTGTCCTGGAACTCCCTCTTTAGACCAGGCTAGTCTTGAACTCAGGGATCTGTTTGAGTGCTAGGGTTATAGGCGTGCATTACCACCTCGCTTTCATCCTCCTGCCTCTCTGGTGTTGGGATGACAGGTGTAAGCTAACATGCCTTGCTCAAAACAAATTATTTTAAGGGAAAAACAAACCAAATTATTATAGACAGATTCCTTTTCTTTCCTTCCCTATTTGGTTCAATGATTCTGGAGATCAATCCTGTCGCTTCAAAGATGCTCTGCCAATACTCTATCACTGGATAGATGCCCAACCCGGATTAGGCCTTTTGTTTTGAGACTGGATCTAACCTGCCTACCCAGGCCTCGAACTCCTCCTGAGTAGTAGAACCTCCAGGTGCAGCCTGGTTTGTTTTATTGTGTTTTGAGACAGGGCACAACTGACTGAGGGTGACCTTGAACCCCATCCTCCTGCCTCCGCCTCCTAAAGCTAGGGATTACAGGCTCGACAGACTATACCAGCTGTTTTTTGGGAATGATAAATTAGCTCCCTGCCCTGGAATACAGCACAGCGATAGGGCAGTTTGGCACTGCGCTGTGAGATCCCCTGAGGAGCCAGACTGTGGTGGGGCAAAGGGAAAGGGGAAAAAGGAAACTAGCTCATTGTGAGTAAGGATGGTCCTCGAATTAAATGAAGCCCAGCATTTCTCCATCCTGGGCTTTCATTCTTTGTTTTGTTTGGAGACTAAGTCTCATGCATTCATGCTGAACTCAGACTCACAAGGCTGCGAAAGCTGACCTTCAACTGTCTTCTGATTCTTCTGCCTCTGCCTCCCAAGTGCTGGGATCACATGCTTAGATCTTGTGTCTGTTTTACCACTGTTTGTTAAGGGATGTAGGGGAACTTTTCTTTTTCTTAGTAGGCCTCTCCTCCCACTTCCACAGCAGAGCAGGGACCTTAATGCTGCTTTTTATAGCGTTGCTTGTAATTTCTCATCTAGCTGTTTGCTTATAACAAGAATGAATGAAGCTGAGTCATGAGCCTCCTTTCGTGTATCTATCGGAACAAATTCTGAGCACTTGTAATTGTAACAGTGCATCAGGATACTGGAATCAAAAAAGGGGTCGGGTGGCCATGGCCTTGACAAGCGTACTGCCTCCTCAACGATCCAGAACAAAGGGCCGGGAACTATATCCAGTATTTAATGGATGATGGTTTAGGGTGTGTGTGTGTGTGTGTGTGTGTGTGTGTGTGTGTGTGTTTGAGATGGGGTTTCTCTGCGTACCCTTGGCTGTCTTGGAACTTGTTCTTATAGACTAGGCTGTCAATGAACTTAGAGATGTTCCTGCCTCTGCCTCCTATGTGCTGGAATTAAAGTGGATAATGATTTTAATGAACTCATTTTTTTTTATACATATGAGGGTATGTGTAGTGTGGAGCTCTTGTGTGTGTGTGTGTGTGTGTGTGTGTGTGTGTGTGTTTATGCATGTAGAGGTTAGGTATCTTCTTTTGTGGCTTTTCCAGCTTTCTTTTTTTGAAACAGATTCTCACTGTGCAGCTCTGGGCTGGCTTACTATGTAGATCAGGCTAGTCTTGAACTCAGAGGTATCAGCCTCTGCCCCTGCTTCCTGAGTGGCGGCGGGATTAAAGGATTACAAAACCACACCCAGCTCCGCATTATTGTTTGGGATGGGACTTTGATGGCTAGGCTGTCTGTCTGTCCAGCCCCAAGGAACTCTCTGCCCCGCACTGGGGTTGCAGACAAGCACTGCCACACCTGAATATTAATGGGTGCTGGAGAGCTGAGCTCAGGTCCCGAGCCCACACAGCTGACCAGCTCTCTAACTCCATAATTTAAATTTTCTGGGAAAAATTTCTTAGCCACAGTTGCTTCTAAAGTATTAGCTGGAAACTTCAAGAATCATTATATTGGCTTGAAGCAAAGCCCTAAACAATATCACACCATGGTTGTCAAAACAAGGGTTTTTGTTTGTTTTTGTATTTTGATTTTGTTTCATTTGTTTGTTTTTGTGTTTTTTGTTTTTTTTTGTTTTTAGACAGGATTTCTTTGTGTAGACCCAAGTTGTCCTGGAACTCACTCTGTAGACCAGGCTGTAGAACTCACAGCGATCCACCTGCCTCTGCCTCCTCAAGTGCTGGGATTTAAAGCATGGACCATCACTGTCAAGTTTTAAAAAACAACAAGATAATGAGCATTTTGAAGTAATTAATAATATCTTGGTTATGGGCACCACTAGCAAAGCAGCAAACTGGACATTCTAAAAGAGAGTTGTGGGGTGAGGCGACTTACACAGAGAGAGAGATGATTGCCCATGCAACAAAACAAAAGGAATTCTGTCTTTTCACTTCATCCAGTCTGCTCTTTGCTTAGAGATAGCAACATAGAAACCATTCCCAGGAGTTTAGATTCCACTAGGCTGGGTAGTGTAGCATATGTAAGGACTATTGTTCACAGCTAGCCTTGGGTTTGCGTGGTTCAGGGTCTGGGGAGCTCACGCTAACTGCATACACATGGTTCTCTTTGCTTTGCTGGTTTGGCCACCTGCCCTGCAGTCTCTCCCATCCCCCATTCCGCCCCTCTGTTAAAGAGATACCCACAGGTCTTTTATTTACCAGAACCTCACAGCTCTGCCCCTCATATGGGACTTAAAAGTTAGACAATGCTGGTCGACTTTGTTGGGGAAGCGTTCCGTTGCAGTATCGGTGACCGCGGGACGGTATTAAATGTCCGTCTGGAATAATTATTCTCCTCCCAGCTGAAGGTAAACAAGGAGAGGATCTGTCGCCTTTCATCCTGCACAACCAAGTGCCCCTTTGGATTTATCTGGTAAGGCTGAGAAATCTGAGCCTGTTCCCAGTGTCTCCCAGACTAGCCCCCTAACACAGAAACAGAAAAGGGCAAATCCAGGGAACTTCAGAACTTTGCTTTTATTTCACCACTCAGAGGGAACAGTGACTCCAGATTTCTATGAGAATGACAAAAGTGAAGGCCAAGGCCAGGACACCCTGTAGATCCATCTTTTCTTACCAATTTGTCCGGCTGTGTTAGAAACCCGAAGAGCAGAAAACAATGTGAATTCTATTCTTATAAATCAAAAAAAAAATTTTTTTTTTTCCGAGACAGGATTTCTCTGTATAGCCCTGGCTGTCCTGGAACTCACTCTGTAGACCAGGCTGGCCTCGAACTCAGAAATCCGCCTGCCTCTGCCTCCTAAATGCTGGGATTAAGGGCGTGTGCCACCACCGCCCGGCCAAATAATTTTTTTCCAAATTATTTTAAAAGCACTATTTGGTCTTTCATGCATTGGAAAAGAAAGCGAGAAAGATAAATGAATCCACCATGTTTGTAATCTTCCTGGTGCCTAATGAGGTGGCTCAGAGGGCAAAGGTGTTTGTGCCAAGTCTGATGCCCTGAGTTCGATCCCTAGGCCCTACACAGTAGAAGGACAAAACTCCGGTGAAATACACATCTCCCTCCCCAATAAAGTGTACACGTTAGTGTTCTTAAGTGGAACATCAGTACTGATTGAGTCAATATGCTAGGCCCTATGGACTGGTGTGTAATCTCTGAGATGGGCATTTAGGAGTGTGTGTAAATTATTTGTTCAAGTGCTTTGTGGATCCACGTCGCCTTTTTTGGGGGGGATGGCTGGCGGGGTGGGTGGGGTGGGGGACATGGAACTGGATCCTGGAGGGAAGTCAGCAAGCCTAGGAGGCCTAGGCTTTCAGCTAGGACTATAAATACGCACAGGCCCCAGGGAGTCGTGAGACAGGCTGCGCGGTGCGCAGTGCACTTCCTGGGAACTGCGAGCCCAGGGCGGCAGGCGGGGCCAGGCACCAGCCCACTTGACAACTGCGCGGGGGCCCAGCGGGCGCGCGTCCACGCCGCGTCACGTGCGCGCGGTGGCCAGGCACAGCCACCTCCGCCCTGCTTGCCGCACGGGAGGGACTCGTGACGCCTGCTTCCGCGACAGATGCTTGCTGTTTTGGAAAGCCTGGTCATGTGCGGAAGACAGGTTCACCTTCTAGATGAGGATAGGGCATGGGGGCGTAGCTCAGGGATCCCCAGCAACACAGTGGATGGATGAATTAAGTAAAAGAAATAAAATATCCGGAATTGTGGGTGGAGCAAAAAAAAAAAAAATACAGTGCTGGGGGTGGAGGGGGTAGCTCAATGATGCGGAGCTTACCTAAGCATGTTGTGCCTGGGGGACAATGCTCTGCGCACGGAAGGATTGGGGTGGGGGTGGGGGTGGGGTGAAAGGTCTAGAAGGGAAATAACCCGGATGCACAGCCCTCTGCATTTGCTGCACCGTACCCCTCCTCCATGGCTTAGCACACTGAGGGTGAAGGCCTGGGTTTACTTAATGGGATTAGGGGCCATTCTCATTGTTAAGAAGTGCGTGGGTTGACCCATGCCCCTTGATTCTACTGATTCTACTGACCTTTTTATTTAAACGTTTGAGGGAGATGTACGAACTATTTTGAAGCTGTTATTTACATATAGAGGCTTAGATCCTGATTTATCTAAAGTTCTTATTTATATTTACTTATTTGGGGTCTGGAAATCAGAGGACAATGTGTGGAAGTCTGTTCACGCCCTCCATCACTTCGGTCTCAGGAAATGAACTCAGATCCTCCTACGTGATCGTCACGTACCTTACTGAAACCTCTCACAGCTGGGGATTCTGACTTAATACTTCAGCCACTTGACAGGCTGCGGACTTCCTAGAGCATCAGAGGAAGAGCCTATGTTATCTTTCCTCCTGTGATACCAAGGAGGTCACTGTGTTCAGGTGTTGCCCACCTGGTGTAGTCCTTTATAAGGTCATCTTAATTGTGAATGTAGCCTTCGCTGACAGTCATTGTTGGAGATTTTATTTCATTAGAAGTTGAAAAGCAAAACTAATTTTATCATTTCCTCTTCTCTAAGGAACAGGATCTTTCCTGGTGAGTTATTTAGTTACCCAGAGTTACAGTGCATCCAGGACACACTGAATTGATGCTCGATTCTTTAATTTTTGGATGAAAAGTTGTATCCCCACATCCTCCAGAGGTGACCAAGGGATTTATTTCTGAATGCTTATGAAAATCACCATAATTGGTGTGTCTCAATGTGCTGCAGTTGTTATTATATTCATTCATTTGATGCTCAGGATGCCTTCCTGTACTGGCTGGTTTTGTGTGTCAACCTGACACAAGGTGGAGTTATCACAGAGAAAGGAGTCTCAGCTAAGGAAATGCCTCCGTGAGATCCAGCTGTGGGGCATTTTCTCAATTAGTGATCAAGGATGGGAGGGCCCATTGTGAGTGGTGCCATCCCTGGGCTGGTAGTCCTGGGTTCTATAACAAAGCAGGCTGAGCAAGCCAGGGGAAGCGAGCTAGTAAGTAATATCCCTCCATGGCCTCTGCATCAGCTCCTGCCTTCAGGTTCCTGCCCTGCTTGAGTTCCTGTCCTGCAGTCCTCCAGTAATGGGCTGGGATCTGGAAATGAAAGTCAAATAAACCCTTTCCTCCCCAACTTGCTTTTGGGTCATGGTGTTATGGTTTTTAGTCATGGTTTATTGTAGCAATAAAACCCTGACTAAGGCAGCTGCCTTCAGCCATCATTTCTATGTTCTTCTGCTACAGCCTCAGAAGTCTCCACAATACAATTCAGGGATCAAGGGAAAGCAAGCAACAAAATTTAAAAGGTAGGAAACTTAATGGGGGTGGGGGAAGAACCACTTGGGTTCTTCAACAATAAAGGTCAAAGAGGAAAAAGAACATGAACCTACAGAGTATAAGAAATGAGATGATGAGTTCCATGAAAGCCAGGACAGTTAGAGAAACCTTGACTCAAAAAGCCATCTCCTTAGACAACAACAGTAACAACAAAGAACCCAGAGAGACATCACGTGACTGTCCTGTCTAGCTCTGGTTTGGACCCTCATCTTTCTTTTCTCTTTTATTAATTAATGGATTTGCTTTTTTTGGGGGGGAGGCTGGTACTTCACACGTTAGGCAGGTGCTACAGCTCAGAGGATAAAAGGACTTGCTGCACAAATCTGACAATCCGAGTTCGATCCTTGGACCCCCATCGTGAGAGAAACCCAACTTTCAGAAGTTGTCTTCTGACCTCCACATGTATGTACCGTGGCATATGCACCGCTGTACACATGTGCACATTTACACCCACACAAAAAATAATGTAATAAAAACTAACTTACAAGAAATACAAAGGAAATTTGACAACTGCCACTTCATTGATGGTATTAAACAATAACCATAATTTTATTCTAGATATGTTAATATAATGTAATAAATTGTAAAACTATTCCCGGGGCTGGAGAGATGGCTCAGCTGTTTTAAGCACCGGCTGTTCTCTCAGATGATCCAGGTTTGATTTGAGCACCCAAATAGAAGTGCAACCGTCTGTAATGACAGTTCCAGGGGTTTCAATGCTCTTTTCTGACCTCTGAGGGTACCAGGTACACATGTAGTGCACATATGTACAGGCAGGCCAAACAAAACTCATTCATATAAAATAAAGACATCTGAAAAATAATTTTAGAATTTCCTTGTGATGTTAAGGTTTATAGCTCATTAGTACAGGGTGAGGCCTACCACACTGCATTGGACCTTCAGTGGTGCATACACATTCAAGTTGTTGCATTGTGTGCTTTTAAGGACAGAATATAGCCAGGATGGCCTTGAACTTCTTATAGAGTAGAAGCTTGCCTCAAACTCCTAGTCTTCCTGCCTCGGGTTGCTGAGTGCTGAGATTATGCCCCGGCCACACCAAGCCTACATGTTTCTAATAATTTAAAGATAAAAAGCTAAAATATCATAGATAAAATTATTTCTGAGTTCCCCCCCCCCAAAAAAAAAATAATCTAGTTGAGGTGCAGAAAGCAGGTACAGCATGATGGAATTCCATCTGCTTCAAACCGACAGTTATTGAAGTGGAGTCAAGAGCCCTGGGAAAGGGGGGGGGCACTAGGATAATTTCTCTGATTTTCTATTGCTTGAAAATTGCAAAAGTGTATAACATTTATTTTAAAGTGCAGAGCGCCTTAGAAGGAAGCCGGAGAGGAACTGATTGTGGCAGAGCCACACCGACTCCATAAATATAGTCTTGCCTAATTGAGAAATGTGTTAGCCACCTGCCAGCTGCAGCAGCAGAGTCTGAGGAAGAGCCATGTGACCAAAGCGAGCCCGTGGTTGGGCTGCTCACAGCCTGTGCTGGGGGCTTTGCACACAGTCAGCATACTTCATTCTTTCAATAGCCTGAGGGATTGGGGCTGCCATTATAACACCCAATTTACAAAAGGAAGAGCTAAGGGCTGGAGACACTGTTCATCTGAGAAACTGCAGATTTATGTCTCACAGGGATAGGAGTCTCTCTGGAGCCCATACATTTTTTTCCTCGACCAGTGTGTGTGTGTGTGTGTGTGCATGTTCAAGCATGCACATTCTTAAACCCAAAGCCTCCAGGAAGTTAGGTACAGCCCCACTCACAGAATTCCTATGCTTGAAACAAACAAACAAACAAACATACATCTCTCTTAACACATGACAGCACTGTCTGTCCATTCTCTTAAAGTTCATTATAGTCATCCTGTGTGAAAGAGACCGCCATGAGCTCCATCACGCAGATGAGAATGCTGAGATAGGAAATAACTTCCAGATTATACAGCTAGCATGCTGCAGAGTCGGACTGCCAAGGGCTAGGTATTGAGGGGTGGGGATGGAGAGATGGCTCAGCTGGTAAGAGCACTGGTCGCTCTGGCAGAGGACTTGGATTTGGTTCAGTTCCCAGCAACCGCATGGTGGCACACAATCATCTGGAATGGGATCCAGTGCCCCCTTCTGGTGTGTCTGAAGACAGCCACAGTGTACTCATCATATACATAAAGCTCACAAGTGGCTGCAGTTCCAGTTGCAGGAGCTCTGATGCCCTCTTCTGGCCCCCAAGGGCACCCACACCGTGTTGTGTGCATTCACTGCCAGGCACTCACTTGGACATCATTCTGTTCTGTGGCCTCTCACAGTGTCTACCACTCAGCCACACTGACAGCTGTCTACAGAGTTACATCTGTGTGTGTGTGTGTGTGTGTGTGTGTGTGTGTGTGTGTGTGTAACTGGTGCTGAGGATGGAACTCAGGGTTTTATGCATGCTAAGCTCAAACACTGAGAGTCACCCTGGCCTTATTGAGCTTGTATCGAGCACCTAAAAGAGACAATGTGTTGAGATCTGGGGTGTGGTGATTTTGCACTCCTTTGTTAACTTAAAGGCTTTTAGCTGCAAAGTCTCTCAGGAGATGGCAGAGTTAAACTCAGGCTCAGGCTGGTGAAAGTGCAATCGGACTGAATGCTGGACTAGCACCCCACAAAGGACTCTGCTGAACCCCAGGCCTCGAGTTCTGCATGGCTCATGGATCTTACCACATTGCAACATGGTCTTTACCCTGGAACAACATGCTTATCCCTGCCCTAGAACATTCTCCCTCCTAGTGGAGTCATTTAACCTGACCACTAACTCTGCCTCCACTCCCAGAGCCCCCTATTCTGGAATCTATCCCTTAAAGGTTTTTTTTTTTTTTTTTTTAATGTCTGTGAGGGTTTTTTGTTCACTTTCATTTATGTCTGTACACCACATGTGTGCCAGGTGCCCATAAAGGCCAGAAAATGGCACCGAGTCCTCTGGGACTAGAGTTATAGACAGTTATGAGCTGGCATGTGGGTGCTGGGAATTGAGCCCAGGTCCTCTGGAAGATCAGCCGGTGCTCTTAACCACTGAGCCAATTCTCCAGCTTCCTTCTTTGGAATCTAAATGACTTTTTGATTTTTGTGAATCCGCTTAGTGCTTAATTATCTACACAATTGTTATCTAACAATCTTAGTGTGTGCATTACATGTAGTATACACATGTAATTTTTTTTTTTTTTTTTGGTTTTTGGGAGACAGGGTTTCTCTGTGTAGTCCTGGCTGTCCTGGAACTCACTCTGTAGACCAGGCTAGCCTCGAACTCAGAAATCCACCTGCCTCTGCCTCCCAAGTGCTGGGATTACAGGCGTGCGCCACCACGCCTGGCTCACATGTAATTTTTTAAAAAGTTTTTAAACATTTTATGTCACTGTCTAATCTAATCAAGACTGGCTTTAAACTCAGTGTTAATCTAATTCTAGAATAGTTTGATTATAACTTAATTAATTAAATTTAATTTAATTAAGATATAATCTTAATTAAAGATTTTTGTATGTTTGATTTGTATGTGGAGGTGCATACATGCCATGGCATGTGTGTGGAGATTAGAGGGCAGTGTCATGGAGTTACTTCTCTCCTTCCACCTTCATGTGGGTCACAGGGATTGAACTCAGGTCTCCAGGCTTAGGTACAAACACTTTACCTACTGAGCCATCCTGCTGGCCTCTTAGGTTGGTTTTTTAGTTATTTTGATCTCTCTTCTGTCTCTTCTCTCTCTCTTTCTCTTGCGTGATCGCCCCCCCCACCTGTGTGTGTGTGTGTGTGTGTGTGTGTGTGTGTGTGTGTAAGTCAGAGGACAACCTGTGGGAATTAGTTCTCTCTTTCCACCACGGAGGACCCTAGGCTCAAAGTCAGATTGTCAAGTTCAGTGTCAGCTTCCTTCACCTGCTCAGCCATCTTGCTGACACTAATTCCAGAATACTTTAATCATCCCCAAACAAATTAGATATCCGTGAGCTGTCAGTTCTCATTTGCCCCTCCCTTAGGCTCCTAGCAACTACTTTCTGTCTCTATGGCTTTGCTCTCTTGTATAGATTCCATCATCATGGACCATCTGCCCCTCTATTAACTCTTCCTGGCCTGCTTATCAAGCCTGTGGTGCACCAATGACTGCTTTTATTTTTTATTGATTGGCTTCTTTTTTGTTTTTGTTGTTTGTTTTTTTTTGTTTTCCAAGACAGGGTTTCTCTGTGTAGCCCTGGCTGGCCTCAAACTCAGAAATCTACCTGCGTGCGCCACCACTGCCCAGCTTGATTGGCTTATCATGCCCTCAGAGAACACCCTTCTCCAGGTGCCAGCCTCCAGCAGGCCTTTGCGTCAGGCAGGAGAGAGAGGGCAGAGCAGGCTGGGTGGATAGTTGTGAAGGAGTTGAGGAAGCTAAAGGGAATGGCTCTTAACATTTTATTCATTGTATGAGTGTTTTCCATGGGTGTGCGTCCGTGTTCTGCCCATGTGTTGTACCCAAGTAGGCTAGAAGAGGGCATTGTATTCCCTGGGACTGAAGTTACAGATGGTTGTGAGCCACCATCTAGGTGCTGGGAGTTAAACCCCAGGTCCTCTGGAAGGGCAGCCAGTGCTCTTAACCACTGGGCCACCTCTCCAGTCCAGAAATAGTTCTTTTTAATTTTTGTTTGTTTGTTTGTTTTTTGAGACAGGGTTTCTCTGTGTAGCCCTGGCTGTCCTGGAAAACACTCCATAGACCAGGCTGGCCTTGAACTCAGATATCTGCCTGCCTCTGCCTCCAGAGTGCTGGGATTAAAGGCGTGCTCCACCACCGCCCGGCCCAGAAATAGTTCTTAACTGACACCAAAATTACAGATAGAAACAAATCAATTATTATGCTTGTAATTGCAGCACACAGGAGGTAGAGATGGGAGGATTGGTGTTTTGAGGCCTGAAGAGCGTGTCAAGTACCAGATCAGGCAAAACTCCGTGGCAAAGACACTTTCTCAAACAAACACAAAAAACAAAATAAAATGGGTGGAAGAAAGTGTGACTGTGGCCTCAGCAAATGTCAAGGGCTTGCCTGGCATGCCCAAGGAAAGCCCTAGATTTATCCCCACCTCCACCCCACCAGTGCTGGAACAGAGAAACAACAAATTTGATGGGGGAAAGGTGGAGAGAGACTGTGGGGAAACTTTATGGTCACTGTCTTAGTTTTATTGCTGTGAAGAGACATTATGACCAAGGCGACTCTTATAAAGAAAATGTTTAATTGGGGCTGGCTTACAGTTTCAGAGATTCAGTCCATTATCATCAAGGCAGGAGGCAGCATACAGCCGACACAGTGTGGGAGGAGCCAAGACACAGTGTGGGAGGAGCCAAGAGTCCTACATCTTGATCAGAAGGCAGCAGGAGACCATAAGTCATGCTGGTGTCATCTGAGCACAGGAGACCTCAAAATCTGCCCCTACAGTGATACACTTCCTCTACCAAGGCCACACCTTCTAGTAATGCCCCTCCTTATGGCCAAACAAATAAGTCAAACACATAAGTCTATGCAGCTATACCTATTCAAAGCACCATAGTCACCCTGGAAATTTTTACTTGATATATTTGATAACTGGAAAAGTCAAGACATGGTTTACATAAATTATGTTCATTTAAAATTCTCTTATTTTCTGTGTGTGTGTTTGGCTCTGTGTGTGTGTGTGTGTGTGTGTGTGTGTGACTCTGTGTGATTGTGTTTGTGTGTGTGTTGACATTTGTGTTTCTCTGTGTGTGTGTTTGTGTGTGTGTGTGTGTTTGTTATTTGTGTCTGTGTGTGTCTGTATGTGTGAGTGTGTGTGTACACCATGGTATCCGTGTGAGGTCAGAGGACAGCCTGAGGGAGTGGTCTCTCTTTCCACAGAGGTCCTGAACTTAAGTTGTTAAGCTCTCTTTGCTCCCCAGCCTCCCCAGCTCTCAGCAGTGATTTCATAGCAGTTATCTTCTTCTAAGACTGAGGGAAAAAGTATGATCTTAGCATTATTGATCAGGGCAAAGCCTCAGCTAATTAAGATGGTAAACACACCAGGAAGGGATGGGCGGAGACTTACTGAAAACAGGAGTTCTGTTGGCTGCCGAGGCTTAATGCTAACTTTAACTCTAGTTCTCCCAAGACAGCTGCCTGGTCTCTTTACCTGTCATACAGAGGTCAGTATGATTGATTCCCGGTAGGCCATGGATGTCCCTGGCAGTGTTCCTGACATGAAGTAAGTGATAAACATCAGTTTTAGGGACTGAAGAAATGGCTTAGTGGCTAAGAGTACAAACTGCTCTTGCAGAGATCTCAAGTTTGGTTCCCAGCACCCATGTCAAGCAGTTTGGACATATCTGTAACAGGGAAAGCTGAGAATCTGTGGCTTCTGCAGGGATCTGTTTACACATGCACAGACCCACATAGTCACATGCACACAAACTCACATATGATTAAAAATAAAATAAATCTCTAAAAATTATTAGGTCTGTCTAGAGATAGCACACCATTCATCTACTTAGAACTTCTTTTTTATTCTAGCTGTCTAGTGACCTTTATTATGGAAGGAAGTCCTATGTCACTGAAAACCATCCCCAGTATTTCAATGCTCATTCTTTTTATTTGATTCTCTAAGTGCCTGATTAAGTTAAGTGTGAAGATGGACTCAATTGTTTACTTGGGCAAGTCATTTAATTGATTCTTTTTCTTGTTTTCTTTCTCGTGTCGTGGTGCTGGGGATGGAACCCCATGCCCTGTGCATCCGAAGCAAGTTCTTTACCACTATAGCCCCAGCCCCTAATGTCTCTCCTCCCTTTTCCCAAAGAAATGGAAGACCAGTCTCACGGAGCAGCTGCGAGACTGAGACCATTTACATAAGCACTCAATGTATGTAGAATATATAGTGCTTGTGGCGCTAAAGCATTATGAACTTTCTACGGTGACCAAAGGACCCAGAACACAGAAGCTAAAGTGACCCTGTGCAAGTGGCTTAAAGACGGCCACCGACTGCCACAGTGCAATGGCCAGAGATGATTTGTATCTTGTACAAGTCCACATGGGAACATCCAAATTCGTATCTGATAAATAGCAGACATTCGTACGTGTGATAAATAAACTCACGTGTACACAATGGCCTTTAGAGAGTTTAGTGAAACAAACTGATATTTCAAATAAAGGAGCTGAGATCTAGATATTTTCAGGTGAGCAAAAGGCATATTTTGTGCTTGTTTTTGTTTTCTTCTTTATGCTTTTTGTTTTGTTTTGTTTTGTTGAGACAGGGTTTCTCTGTGTAGCCCTGGCTGTCCTGGAACTCACCCTGTAGACCAGGCTGGCCTCGAACTCAGAAATCTACCTGCCTCTGCCTCCCAAGTGCTGGGATTAAAGGCGTGTGCCACCACCGCCGCCCGGCTTCTTTATGCTTTTTTTTCCTGATTGAAGCTTATGTGCATTTTAATTTTTTAGCAAATTTAATTTTGTAAAACTGACTTTGGGACTGGAGAACTGGGCGAGCAGTTGAGGGTGTCACTGCTCTTGCATGGTGGGTAGCGTGGCTCCATCTGTGGCCGTGGGAACCTCCTTCGGGGATGGTTTGCATCTTGGTGGATAATGACGCCAAGCCTCTGACTCTGGTCCAGATGTGGGCATCACCATTAAGTCCACCGCTGCAAACCACACCTGCCAGCTACAGTTCCAAATTCACAGGAGCCACAAGCTGAGGACCGAGGGTTCAAGTAAAAGACCATGTTGTGGACAGTTCATATTCAAACCACAAACAGAAGACAGAGTTGACATCAGTGATCAGGGTTCCACTGAGTGAACATTTCAGTCAGTTTGTGTGTCTTTTAGACCATTGCCTTTCAGGAGGACAGACACCAACATAGAGCAGTTCTTTGTTGTTGTTGTTGTTGTAATTGTAATTAAAGCGGATTCAGCAGCTCTTTGCCATTTACTTTGGATCTTTTCTGCTGTGTATGGTTCTTACCCCAGACCGCCCCATGGATCAGCTGACTTCTTGGGTAATCTGGTTTGTCCTACAGACACCCTCCCTCCCCGTTTGCACCATGCCTGTTTAAGATCAACAGAGTAAATTCACAAAGCAACTTTTCCATACTATCTGAGGTTTAGAAATGCTTTATTTTATTTATATGTGTTTATATGTGACTGTATGAGTGAATGCTCTTTATATGTGGGTGCCAGTGGAGGCCAGGAGAGGGCATCAGGCGCCCCACAGCAGGAGTTAAAGGTGAACTTCCTGACCAGGTGCCCCACAGCTGGAGTTAAAGGTGAACTTCCTGACCAGGTGCCCCACAGCTGGAGTTAAAGGTGAACTTCCCGACCAGGCGCCCCACAGCTGGAGTTAAAGGTGAGCTTCCTGCTGTGGGTTGTAGAAGCCAGTGCCTTTGACTGCCGAACCATCTCTCCGGGGCCTGACATTTTCTCTTTACTAAAAGATCGATAGTACACAAAATGAAACAAACAAACAAACAAACAAACAAACAAAAATGCTGCTCAAACCATGAGGGAAACCCCAGTATTTCTATGGCTGGAAATACAATTAAAATTTCCATAGAATCTGGGATTCCCAGGAGGTTATTTCTTGGAATATTTTTAAAACCTTCTCTGGGCACCTATTTAAGCTGTAAGCTCATTTCAAGCCTTTCGGAAGAGTGCACAGGCATGGGGGAAGGGGCACCTAGATTTATTCATTTTAACAGGCAGATCGTGGCTTTTGAAATGTGGATGCTTTCTTGTTTTGTTTTGTTTTTGTTTGTTTGTTTTTTCGAGACAGGGTTTCTCTGTGTAGCCCTGGCTGTCCTGGAACCCACTCTGTAGACCAGGCTGGCCTCGAACTCAGAAATCCACCTGCCTCTGCCTCCCTAGTGCTGGGTTTAAAGGCGTGCGCCACCATGCCCGGCATGTGGATGCTTTCTACAGTGTCCCACAGCTACCACTGACAGTTCTTTCCCTCTTACTGATATACAAAATAATAGTCTGTGTGTGCATATGAGACTATTATTTGTTATCTTTGTGTGTGTGTGTGTGTGTGTGTGACAGACACACACACACACACACACACACACACACAGAGAGGGGGGGTATTTTCTTGAGTTCCTCCTTCTTCACTTTATCTTTTAGGTTGGGATAGCTCACTCACTGAACCTGTATCTTACTGGCTAGGTGACTAGCCGTGACCTCCAGAGTTCTGCCTGCCTCTATTTTTTCCAATCCTGGAATCCTAGCTTTTTTTTTTTTTTTTTTTTTTTTTTTTTGGTTTTTTGAGACAGGGTTTCTCTGTGTAGTCCCGGCTGTCCTGGAACTCACTCTGTAGACCAGGCTGGCCTCGAACTCGAACTCAGAAATCCACCTGCCTCTGCCTCCCTAGTGCTGGGATTACAGGCGTGCGCCACCACGCCCGGCTCTTGGATCCTAGCTTTTTATGTGAGTTCTAGAGATCTCATGCATGCTCAGCAAGCACTGTACCGACTGAGTCATGTCCCCAGGCCTAACGATGTCTCTTCTAATCAATTAAATCACTGGATGTGAGCTGAAGTCAAATGAGGACAAGGAAAGAAGGTGGGGAAGGGAATCTTCCCCACTACCTTTTAAAAATGGCATTAAGGCTTGAAGCCGGAGCCTAGCACATAATAAATGTATTAGTCAGGGTTCTCTAGAGTCACAGAACTTATGGAATGTCTATGTTGAGGGAATTTATTGTAATAACTTACAGTCTGTAGTCCAACTCCCCAACACTGGTCAGCTGTGGATGGGAAGTCCAAGGATCCAGTCGTGGCTCAGTCCCCCGAGGCCAGTTGTGTCAGCTGGTCTCCTGCAGAAGGAGGTTCCAACAGATGTGCTGGCGAGTAAGAGCAAGCAGGTGAGGAAGACCGAGTCTCCCTTCTTCCAGTGTCCTCAAGTCGGCCTCCAGCAGAAGGTGTGGCCCAGATTAAAGGTGTGTGCTTCCGTGCCTGGATCTGGCACTTGCGTTGTTCCAGGCTGACCTTGAACTCAGAGATCTCCTTGCTTCAACCTCCTGGGATTAAAGGTGTGTACTGCCTTGCCTGGCATTAAGCTTTTCATGGCTTTTACTATGCCTCAAGATCTCCATGCCAAGATCCAGGTCAGAAACTTGTGTCTTTCATCTTCAAGATCTGGATCACAGGTGAGCCCTCCAATTCTGGATTGTAGTTCATTCCAGATGTAGTCAAGCTGACAACCAGGAACAGCCATTGCACTAAGAAAGTCTTTACCACTGAACTATATTCCAGCCTTTACTTTTTTTTTTTTTTTTTTTGGTTTTTCGAGACAGGGTTTCTCTGTGTAGCCCTGGCTGTCCTGGAACTAGCTCTGTAGACCAGGCTGGCCTCGAACTCAGAAATCCACCTGCCTCTGCCTCCCAAGTGCTGGGATTAAAGGCGTGTGCCACCACCGCCTGGCCCAGTCTTTACTTTTTTAAAAAAAAATATTTTTTAAAGATTTATTTATTTATTTTATGTATATGAGTGCTCTAGCTATATGTGTACCTATGTGCCAAAAAGGGCATCAGATCCCAGGATAAATGGTTGTAAGTCACCATGTGGTTGCTGGGAATTGAACTCAAGGCTTCTGGAAGAGCAGACAGCTAAGCCACCTCTTCCTGCCCCCATGCCTTGACTTTTTCTTTTGAAATACTGTCTCACTGAATCACCCAGACAGAACTCACTCTGTAGCCCAGCTCAGTTTTGAATTTGCATCTTCCTGCCTCAGTCTGAGTAGAAGGACTTGCAGGCCTGTACACACACACAGCTCAGCAATGAGGTGATCATTAACTCAGGTCCCTCTCAAGTATATGAATAGAACATTGGCAGCTGGAATAACAATGTCTTTAGAGTCAAGATCAAAATCCTAACTTCAGACTCTCTGGGCTGTCTTTTGCTTAACAGTGGCCATGTCCTGACAGCAAAGCCCAGGTGACAGAAATGAGCTTCATGTGCAGTGACATGTGCACTGTGTATCTGCCAATGATCTAGGAGCTGTAAACCTCAAAAATAACCCTGGAACATAAATTGCCATCATTATCCTCACTTTAAAGATAAGGAAGCTGAGGTTAAATTAATTGCCTAAGGTTCCATAGCAAGTAAGTGGCAAACCAGAACCCAGGAGCTTGGCTAGAAAGCTCTCAAGTGACTGTTTACCATGAGGCTTTTCTCTCTGAACTGCTATGCCTGTCACAAATGGTGGAGAGTATCTGAAGCACGGCAGAGAGGGTAGAGCACGGAGAGGGAACAGCCTGAGAAAAGCAGTACAGCGCAAAACCATCCAGGGCTCCTCTTCACTATAGTTTCAGGAGAAACACTGAGGCAGGGCAGGAAGCTGGGACGTTGTCTCTATACCAGTTTAGAAAATGAACGAGGGACTGGTGGGATGGCCCAGTGGGTAAAGGCACTTGCTGCCAGAGTTCCATCCCTGGGACCCATGTGGTGAAAGGTGAGAACCAGTTCTCTGCATAGGAGCTCTGTGGCAGGAGTTTGTAGCCCCCAGCCCTCACCCTCTAAAATGAATACATTAAAAAATAAAATTGGGCTTAGGACCAGGGTCTGGTGAAGGGGCTGGAGGCGCCATGTCGGGCCGGGAAGGTGGCAAGAAGAAGCCCCTGAAACAGCCCAAGAAGCAGGCCAAGGAGATGGACGAGGAAGATAAGGCTTTCAAGCAGAAGCAGAAGGAGGAACAGAAGAAACTCGAGGAGCTAAAAGCCAAGGCCGCGGGGAAGGGCCCCTTGGCCACAGGTGGAATTAAGAAATCTGGCAAAAAGTAAGCTGTTCCTCACATCTGAGGTGATGGTGACCCTCCTCTTCTGTTCCTATTTAAACATCTGAAACCCCTGCCATAAATAACATCTTTGCCACTACAGCTAGAATGAAGCATTATCCTGTAATCTGTCCAACATCTGGATTCCCTGTCATAACATCTTTGCCACCTAATAGCTAGAATGAAGTGCTATCCTGGAGACTGTTGTTGTACATTGTAATAAACTTTTGTATAAAAAACAAAACAAAACAATGAATAAAGTGAATAATGCAGTAAAAAAAAAATCAAAGAAGAGAATGTGGGGGTCTGGCTGGTTGACTCTGACTCATTGTTTTCTTTGTTTTAATTTTGGTGCTGGCAATCACTACATTGATCAGAGTCACAGGCATTCGCCTCCTGATAGCTGGGATTAAAGTCAGGAAACCATCATGCCTGGACCACACTCTTCCAAAGTAAAAAAAAAAAAATGTGTTTGAGATCTGATTTATAAATTTGCTATTACAGCATAAACGTCAAAAAAATCTAAATCTTAAGAAACAAGCATTATGAAGATAGAAACAGTATATATATCTAACTAATAATACTATTGGGGGTGGAAATTCTGAAGAGATGGCTCAGTAATTAAGTATTTAGCTCTTGAAGAGGACCTGACTTCAGTTCCCAGCACCCACATTTGGTGGCTCACAATCCCCAGAAACTACAATTTCAGGAGATCTGACCTTTGAAGGTACCCAAACACACACCTAATTAAAAATAAAATAAGATTAACATTAAAAACCCTCTCCAGGCAAGGGAATATAAGTAGTTGATTATAAGAAGATTATCAATCAAAGAGAAATATGATCTGTTCTTCTTTATTTCTTTTTATTTAATTTTAAATTTTATTTTGGAGACAGGTTCTCACTATGTAGACCAGGCTGGTCTTGAACTCACAGAGACCTACCTATCTCTGCCTCTTGAGTGCTGGGAGTAAAGGTGTATGCCACCATGCTTAGCTCCAGAAAGGAAAAAATATTCTGAAATGAACAAAATATCAAAGTCACAAAGTATGCTCCAGAGAAGAGAGAAGCATTTCCTGGTACTGTGCTGACAAATTGGTGATTTTAAAACTCCCAAGGGACACTGTAGCTGGACTTTTACTATTTTGTGGTTCCTTTCCCTGACCTTTATCCCTGCTGGTTTCAGCCCCTATCAATAGATAGGAGAGAAGGGGTGGGGGAAGAAGGGAGAGGGAGGGAGGAAGGGAGGGAGGGAGGGAGGGAGGGAGGGAGAGAGAGAGAGAGAGAGAGAGAGAGAGAGCTAAATCTAGTTTCTTCTTTGAGCATGGCTACTAACAAACTGCAAACAATCCCCCTGAATGACCAACAACCACCCACTCCACCTACGGGCTCCTAACATTTATAAACCATCTCTAAAAAATTCCCAGAATTCCAAATGTCACATAACTGCAAAAACTATCTGCAGCTGACAAAACCACGCCTCAGCTAGAGCACGAAGCAAATCATAGTCAGCTGCTGTAGGCAATCTGAAGCAGCCCCATATCCCCGCACCGCACCTGGGATTAAAACGAAAACAAAATGTGCTCTTATAATATTTCTTTCTCTCTCTCTCTCTCTCTCTCTCTCTCTCTCTCTCTCTCTCTCTCTCTCTGTGTGTGTGTGTGTGTGTGTGTGTGTGTGTGTGTGTGTTTAAGAAGCCAAAATTCCAGAATTCTCACTAGTGGACACAATGAGTTAACTTACCACCTTTCAACTAGTTACCTGCAAAGATGGCTCAGTGGGTAGAGGGGAGTGCTGCCAGACCTGACAGCCTGAGTTTGAACTTGGCCTCTGGGAGACATTTGACACCAGCACACGCCCTTTCCCTGGGCTGGAAGAGTAACTAGCTGGACATTTGGCATCAGAGTGTGGGACACTTGGCCTCACCTTGTGACTCATTAAATGCATGGTGAACCCTAATCCAAAGGAATCTGAGTGCTGTGTAGCCCCAACGTTAGACAAGTCCCAGTTTTTCAGGCTGAGTTGGATTGTTGGCTGGACCAGTTCAAAAGATGTGCACAGGCACATAGGCATCAGGGAGAGGTAGGCTCTCAAATGCAAGGTGTGGTGGCTTAAATGACAACTGCCCTCTATGAGCTCTATTTGAACACTTGACCCCCAGTGGGGCTGTTTGGAGAGATGCTGTAATCCTGCCTGAGCGAGTATGTCGTCGTCGCTGAGGTCTGGCTTTGAGAGTTCCCAGTCTCACCCCAGTTTCCGTTTGCTCTTTCTGCTTCCTGTTTATAGTTGGGAGATCTCTTAGCATCCTGTCTCTGCTGCCTGCTGCTATGCCTTCCTGCCATAATGGCCTCTCACCCCTCTGGAACTGTAAGCCCAAACCAAACACCAAAACAAGAAACCAATACTCTTTCTTCCATAATTCGCTTTTATGGTTATGGTACTTTACCATGGCAACAGAAAAGTAACTTGATACATAAAACAATCCAGATTTTAGGTTCTCAGGACTGCAACTCACTATGTACACCAGGCTGGCCACTCTGTAGACCAGGCTAGCCTTGGACTGATGAGCATCCATTTGCCACTGCCTCCTGAGTGCTGGGATTAAAGGGTGTGCCAACCAGAGAGAGGAAGGTACTTTTTTTTTTTTTTGTCTGAGACAAGGCTACTCCATGTAACTCAGACTGACATTTAACTAGCTATATTCTCCTGTCTCAGCCTCCTGAGAGCTCCTATTATAAGCCTGACACACCAAATCCAGCCCCAAACATACCCAGGTCCAAATAAGAGTTTTTTTTTTTTTTTTTTTTTAAGATTTATGTATTTATTATATGTAAGTACACTGTAACTGTCTTCGGACACCAGAAGAGGGCGTCAGATCTCTTTACGGATGGTTGTGAGCCACCATGTGGGTGCTGGGATTTGAACTCAGAACCTTCAGAAGAGTAGTTGGGCCGGGTGGTGGTGGCGCACACCTGTAATCCCAGCACTCTGGGAGGCAGAGACAGGTGAATTTCTGAGTTTGAGGCCAGCCTGGTCTACAGAGTTCCAGGACAGCCAGGGCTATACAGAGAAACCCTGTCTCGAAAAAACCAAAAATCCAAAAAACCAGAAAAGTAGTTGGTGCTCTTAGCTGAGCCATCTCTCTGGCCCCTCTTGTTTTTGTTTTTGGTTTTTTGGATTTTTTTTTTTTTTCCGAGACAGGGTTTCTCTGTATAGCCCTGGCTGTCCTGGAACTCACTCTGTAGACCAGGATGGCCTCAAACTCAGAAATCTGCCTGCCTCTGCCTCCCAGAGTGCTGGGATTACAGGCGTGCGCCACCACTGTCCGGCTTTGTTTTTAAAATGTATCTATTATATGTGTATGTGTGTGGGTGTGAGCACTGCTGCTTGCACACGGAGGTTAGAACACATCTTTGTGGAGTGCATTTTATACATTTTCCTCTTCTCCTTCCACCTGTATGTAGGTTCCAGGATCAAAGTCGGGCTGCCAGGTTGGCATGGCACGTGCCTTTTTATTTTTTTTTTTTAACCTACCAAGCTAAATCGCTGGTCCAGGCGTTTAAGACATTTTTTGTCTTCTTTATTTCTTTAGTCCTGAAACTTGAACCTGGGGCCATGGGGCCACCAGGCAAGAGCCCCAATCACTGGGTGGCTTCCCTGTCCCTTACTTGTTAGTTTTGTTCTGAGACAGGATCTCCTGAAACATAGGCCAACTTCAAGATTGCTGCAGAACAGAGCATGACCTTGGCGTTCTAATCTTGCCTCCACCACCTGAGTGCTGGGATTATAAGCAAGAGAAAGAGACAAACTGTATCAGCCATCTCCAAACATTTTTTTTTAGATCACCCAGTTTATGCTGCAAAACAAAAGTTCTCCAGTTTGTAATAGTTCATGCTGCTTATTTGAGAAACATTTCCAGTTTTGACATGTTAAACACTGCTGCAATTTCTGTTGTCCCAGCAACTGCTATGAAGCAGAGTGCGTGATGTAATTTATGACATGCCAGAGGATAGAGGCCTGAGCTGAGTTGGCTCAGTGGTAGAGCACCTGGCTTGCGTGTATGAGGCCCTGGTTCTACCTCTGGTACCAGAAGTAAAACCTGAAAGCCCAAATCCTTTGAGGAGCGGGAGGACCAATAAACCCTCAACAACACAGTGCCTCCTTGAGAGAGCCCATTAGCACCTGTGAGTGCCAGAGCCCGAAATCTCAGCAACATTCTGCAAATATTAGGTATGTTGTATAGTAAAGGCATGGGATATGCCCTCACCCAATGGGAGTTGGCTCATGCATTTTTAAGTGTGTTTGGAGAAACAAGAGAAAATGACTTATTGTCATATAAAACGATTTGTTTTATGGTGAATGTGTGGGGGCAGTGGGGGGGGCAGGTCCATGCACTACAGCAAGTGTTTGTGGAGGTCAGAGGAGATGCCAGACATGACCTTTTAAGACATGACCTCTCACTGAACCGGAAGCTCACCTGAGGTGAGGCTGTGTGGCCAGTAAGCTCCCAGGATCTACCTGTCTCATTACCCCAGTTCTGGGCTTCCAGCTATGTCTGGCATTCAGTTTGCTTTTAGACTACATATGTTTTCTGGGGGAAAACACAGCAGGAAGGGATGGAATTTCTTCCTCACTTACTGGTGCAACAGTTTCTCCCTTGTGACGTTTCTCAGGATATGTAAGACTTTTTGCCTCCTTTCTCAGCAGCCTAAGCAGTCAAAAGTTCTCAACTTCCACCTGAGATGGATAGCCAACATGGTTATCCAAAAGCGGCCTCAGTTGCTAAGAGTATAACAGGCTGGATGCCATCTTGGACGGGTTAACCAGATACAGACAGATGGAGCCAGGAGGGATTTTCTCACAGGTCAGCTCTGGGCTGCTGCTTCATAAGCTGTGCCCAGGCCAGCAGGAGAAGCCACACCTGTCCTGTGAAATGACTACCAGCCTTCACACATGACATCCCAGCCGCCATCTGAGGGCCCTCTGGAGCAAAGGGACCCACTAGAAGAGCTGACAGTTGTCCAAAGGCCACACTAGGCTATTGTAGCAACCTCACAGCACTTAGGTTGAAATTGTCCAGGTTGGAGTTCAGGGAGCTATGAAGAGGTCCTTTATCTAGCACATGTCTCCCAAATCTTCGAAAAATCTTCTCCAGGATGAAAAAAAAAAAAAGAAACAACAAAAACAAAACAACAAAACAACAAAACCAACACCCTCACAAAGAAAAACCAGAATAAAAACAAAAACTAGTAATTTCTCTTCTTTCTTTCACTTTCTCTTCCTTCCTTCCTTCCTTCCTTCCTTCCTTCCTTCCTTTCCTTTCCTTCCTTCCTTCCTTCCTTCCTTCCTTCCTTCCTTCTTTCTTTCTTTCTTTCTTTCTTTCTTTCTTTCTTTCTTTCTTTCTGAAAAAGGGTGTCAACTGGTCTGGCTGGTTTGGAACTTTCTCTGCAGACCAGGCTGACCAAATGCCTAGATTAAAGACATGGCCTCACACACCCTTTCAGCACCCACAGAGACCAGAAGAGGGTGTCAGAGCCCCTGGAACTGGAATTACAGACAGTTGTGAGCTGCCTTGTGGGTGCTGGGAACTGAATGTGGGTCCTCTGGAAGAGCAGCCAGTGCTCCTAACCACTGAGTAATCTCACCAGCCCCAGAAATTGCTTTTTTTTTTTTTAAATCACATTTGCTACAGTGTGGTCAGCTACTTACAATGACTTCATCTCAGAAAGAAATACTTGAGTAAGGCTAGGGGAAATACATCTTTAGTTCCAGTGCTCAGGAGGCAGAGGTAGGTAGATCTCTATGAATTTGAGGCTAGCCTGGTCTACATAGTAAATTCTAGGCTAGGCAGAGGCTATAGAGTGAGGCTTTGTCTCAAAAAATTATTTATGAGTTTTTATTTATTTTATTTATTTGGGACACACATGTGGAGGTCAGAGGACACCTTTCAGAAGTCATATGTTTCTGTTCAACTTGGTTGAACTTGGGTCATCAGGCTTGGCTGCAAGCACTCTTACCTACTGAGTTAATTATCTCACACAGTAACTGCCTTTATTGTGTGGCTGCTTGTACCAGACTCCGTAGAATGCCTAACATACTGGAAACTCAGTGAACATTACAGCCTGCAAGGAAGTATTGTCCTCATTTTAACAGATGAGAAGCTGATCGAGACTCAGAGGGGGTTAAATGACTTTCCCAAGTTCATCTAGCCAACAAGAGGCAAGACTAAGACTTGAACACGGGACTGCCTGTCATGCATGCCCACTGTGTTGTAATTTTACGCAAGGTTTTAATGTGTATAGCAAAACAAGAAGTCTATACCAACACAGAATCAGGTGTGAGGCTTAACTGAGAAACTTATGTAAGTATATAATCCAGGCAGATGGCAGTTCAGTAAGAATTATTTATTTATTTTTGAGATGCTCTTACTATGTAGTTCTACCTGAGACTAAAACCAGGCTTGCCCGGAGGTTCCCCTTTTACCATTGTCTCTTTAGTGCTGGGGTTAAAAGGCATAAGATGCCATGCCTGCCTAGTGTTTATTATTATTATTATTATTATTATTATTATTATAAGTATTATTATTATTATTGTTATTATTATTATTATTATTATTATTATTAACTAGTGGCTTACAAAACTGGGCAAGGTAGTAAATTCCTAGTTTCTGGGATAAAGGTATAAAGATCACAAGTTCAAGTACACAGCTGGGATACATGAGATCCTGTCTCAAAAACAAACAAACAAACAAACAAACAACAAACAAACAAACCCTGGAACATGTGCTGTAACGTGAGACAATGCTTTCCTGTTAGTGGATTTCAAGGGCAATTATTATTTATTTAAAAATAGCAACACTCACATGGCTCCCTAGTAAGTCAGTTGGCCAAGTTAAAAATAGCTTCCAAACACAGCAAGAACAGAAATTCAATCTTCGATATCATAGGAAGCCGTGATAGTGGCTGCAACTTAAAAAGAGCTTGAGTGAACTAACTATGCATTTGCATGAAATTAACCCATCTCCAGTTCAGTTTCAGTTTGCCTTTTCCCACAGCAGAAAGAGCATGCATATGCAGACACATGCAAATCAACAGACTAAAGATAAATTCCTATTTATCTGCAAGAATACATACAAATCTCTTAATGTTGAGGGTTGATACAAACACAGGCACGGTGCAGCAACATTAAGATCCTTAAAAACATCTTTAGGTGGAGGACAAAGGACTTATTTATTTATAAGATTAAAAAGAAGGACTAGGTCTCACTAGGTGGATGGTACAGCTTGGCCTGGAACTTGATATGTAGAGGAGACTGATCTCAAACTCACAGCAATGCTCCTGCCTCAGCCTCCCAATTGCTAGGATTATAAATGTGCATCACCACACTCAACAACAGGAATGATAAATGTCTAAAGTATCTGAGGTGCAGATGCCCGCGAGCCTAGGTTGGTAAATAGCTAAATGAGGCGGTAACTGTTCCCTGTGTTCTTTGCCAGTTCCAGTGGTAGACTGGAGAGCTGGGCTAACACTTGTTCTGTCATTTGAAACCCTGAGAGTTGGCATGGCAGGCAAATAAGAACTGTGTCCACCGTGCCAGGCACTCACTCTCCAGAACCTCTGCTGACTCAGAAATTGCACTCAGTGACCACAGTGGTGCACACATACCTTTAACCCCTCACACATACCTTTAACTCCAATGCCTAGGAGGCAGAGGCAGGCAGATCCTGTGAGTGAGAGGTCAGCCTGGTCTGCATAACGAGTTCCAGGACAGCCTCCCTTTCAAATGTAGTGTGGACACTTGGTTCTTTTCTCTCAGTTTCTAGGGTTCTTCAGCTATGGACACAATTATTTCGTGAGAAAGCCATCAAATGTATACACTTAGTCCACATAATCTTGTCCTATGGTCATCAGGAAGACAATGGGAAAGCCAGGTGTGGGTATGATGGCACCTGTTGGCAAATCCCAGCCCTTGGGAAGTCAAGGGAGAATTGCAATGACCAAGGTTGGCTTGGTCTACAGAGTGAGAGCATCTCTTAAGACATCCTCCCCAACACACACACACACACACACACACACATACACACACACACACAGAGAGAGAGAGAGAGAGAGAGAGAGAGAGAGAGAGAGAGAGAGAGAGAGATTATGATAGATGGGTGTGTATTATAATTTAAAGTAATAGCAATATAAACCAATTTGTTCTGAGCCAAGCATGGTAGCTGGCAGATCTTAATGAATTGAAGGCCTGCTTGATCTTCCAGGACAACTCACTTCCAGTGAGTTCCAGGACAGTCAGAGATACTTTAGACAGTAAGGCCCTGTGTAAAATTAAAAAAAAAAAAAAAACCTGACAAGAATACAGATAAAAACAGGAATGAGTTTGTTGGGTGCCATAAAAAGAATGAGAAAAAAAAACAAAACAAAAAACCAACAACCCTAGAGTGCTCTCTTTGATAGCACATATTCTAAAATTAGAACAATACAGAGAAGATTAGCGTGGCCCTGTGCAAGTCTGGCAAGCCAATTTATGAAACATTCCATATTTAAAAAGAAAAAGAAATCTTACAAAAGGACTAGAACAAAACTGATTTACAAATTCATGAACATTATTTTCTCCTAAAAAAGAATTTGAAAAAGCTCTACACTTGTAAAGTTCTGAGGAAATTAAGAAAATTGGCGATTACAAACACAGGAGAGTGGAGTAGCTAATAGTGTAGAATTTGGAGTCAGCTTGCCTGCATTTGGTCTTTGGAGGAGGGACCTCACTTCTCGGCACAGCTTTTTGGACTGTTAAGTGGCAGGGATTAACTAGTGTAGTTGTGAACGGTAAAAGTCCTTCCTGTATGATACATATGATGGAACACACAGGTTGTAAGTACTAGCTCTTACAACCTTCTGAAAGTAAGAGAGGCTGTCAGTACTATTGAATACTTGAGGTAGGGAAGAAAGAGAAAGCCAGAAGAGAGCAAGTGTTCCTTTCCTGCCTCCTTGCACCGTGATGTGCATACTCTCTCTGCTCTACCAGGCCATCCCCATCAGAACCGACTGAACCCTCTGAAATCATGGACCTAAGGAAATCTTTCCTTCTTAAGGAAATATCCAAGAGCTATTTTGTGACAGCAATAAGGAAAGTAAGGTGGGATAGACTTGAAAGGAAGAATGGCAACAAAATAGGAAGGTCTCGGCCAGGAACATTTAAAACTCACACATGGAGTTTTGGCTGGAACAGCCATGCCTCTGACGTCAGCATCATATACCACAGAACCAGTTGCTTACATGATGCTCCTTTGGTCCATTTCCTGAGAGAGTTGAGTAGGTATCTCACTTTTTGTTGGGGATTGGTTTCAACGCTTTGAAGTAATCTGGGCCCCCAAATTGGGTATCTGTGTGTCCAAATGCTGAAGATTCTTGTCTCCAATTGGTTTCTGATGGATTAATAAAGAGCCAATGGCCAATGATTAGGCAAGTATACTAAGGCGGGAATGTGGGGACTTGCGCAGGCTAGGAACTGGAAGAAAGGAAGAAAGGGAATCACCATGATCCGGAGGGAGACAGATCAGATTTAGAGCAGCAGCTGGAAAATCATCCGAAAAGTAGGTGAGAAGGAATGTGGCCCCTGGAAGGGCTGCCCAGAAGGAGCCAGGGCAACAAAGATAAATGTAGAATTAGAGGATGGTAAGCCAGGAGTACTGGAAGGAAATGTGTGCTAGCCACAGGGAGGATTAGAACTGCCCAACCTTTGAGCTAGTCAAGGCATATTTAAAATTAACCAGTGTGTGTGTGTGTGTGTGTGTGTGTGTGTGTGTGTGTGTGTGTCTTTCATTTGCAAATCCAGAAAACTCTTGTACAAGTATGCCCATTGGGAGCACAGAGTGGTTAGCCAACTACTGCTACAGCTTTCTATATGTATTTTTTTTTTTCAAGACAGGGTTTCTCTGTGTAGCCCTGACTGTCCTGGAACTCACTCTATAGACCAGGCTGGCCTCGAACTCAGAAATCCGCCTGCCTCTGCCTCCCAAGTGCTAGGATAACAGGTGTGCGCCATGACCGCCCGGCTTATATGTATTTTTTTTTTAAAGTTTTATTTTATGTGTATGAGAGTTTTGCCTATGTGTGTGTATGTCTGTGTATCACCTGTGCGTCTGGTGTTGGCTGAGGCCGGAAGAGGGGGCATCTGATCCCGGGGAGCTGGAGTCACAGCCAGGGTTGTGAGCTGCCGTGTAGGTGCTGTGAACTTGAACCCACGTCCTGGAAGAGCAGTCAGTGCTGAGCCCTGTCATGGTTAGTCTGTCAACTTTCACAACCTGGGGGACGATTGTCGCGCTTCCAGTAGGTCTACATCACTGTGGGTATATCTGAGGGGGTTCTCAGCTGAGGAGACCCACTGACTGAGGGCTGCACCATTCAAATGCTGATTTCTGTGCCCCCATATCTGGTTGCAATCCTTATTCTAAGTATCTCCTGTCTCAATGTTGTGTAAGCTTTGCTCCCCATTTATTCTCTGTTTTGTCAATAGAAGCTGATTGGCCAGTGACTAGGCCAGAGAGATACTTCCAACTAGTGGAAGGGAGGAAGGGGAGAGAGAGAGAGAGAGAGAGAGAGAGAGAGAGAGAGAAAGGGGGAAGTGGGGATTAGTCATAGGGAGAGAGTCCAAGAGGGACCTTGAGAAAACACCTGTCACCCAGAGAGCCAGATCAGTACTAGCACTGGGATTTTGACTGGGAGGTAGCCAGATTAATTTAGAGGATTAGTTGTTGTGTCCTCAAAGCTTGTTAAAGAAATATTAATAGTCCAGTCTCAATTGTTTGCGAGCTAGCTGGGTTAAGAGAAAACAACAAACAACACTTATTAAAGAGCTACTGACAGTCCTGTGTAAAGTACAGAGCGGATCTGAACAGATAAGGATTTCTTCTTTCTGCTCTTGCAGTGGGTGTGACTGGTTGCCTCCGGTTCCTGTCACCTTGACTCCTCAGTGTTGGATTACATCCATGGTAAGCAGAATAAACCTTTTCTTCCTTAAAGTTCCTTTGCTTGGGTTTTTTGTTTTTGTTTTTGTTTTTTTGTTTTTTGTATTTGGTTTTTTCGAGACAGCGTTTCTCTGTGTAGCCCTGGCTGTCCTGGAACTCACTCTGTAGACCAGGCTAGCCTCGAACTCAGAAATCCGCCTGCCTCTGCCTCCCAGAGTGCTGGGATTACAGGCGTGAGCCACCACCGCCCGGCTTTGCTTGGGTATTTTATCACGGCAACAGAAATGTGAGGCCACCCTCTGCTACAGAGCAAGTATAAAGCTTGCCAGAGCTACATGGAAAAGTTTTGTCTCAAGGAAAATAAATAAATAAATAAATAAATAAGAGCTGTCTTAAGAGTGTCTTGAGATCATTTCATTTAAAATTAAGGAACATGGGCTGGAGAGACGGCTTAGAGTCAGAACACTAGTTGTTCTTGAGGAGGCCCTGGCTGGGTTTGGTTCCCACCACCCATATGGCAGCTCACAACCATCTGTAACTCAAGGAGATCTGACGCTTTCTTCTGACCTCTGTAGACACTGTACACATGTGGTGTGTATACATACATGCAGGCAAAATACACACACGCAATTTTAAAAATTCTTTAAAAATAAGGAACACAAAGAAAGAGTTCACAATCTTTTTTTTTTTTAAAAAATCATTTAAAAGGAGATATTTATGATCCTTCATTCTGAATAGGTATTTAACACCATTTAGGAAAGGCTTTCTATTTGTGGGGACGTTAGCCTCTAAGTCATAGTTGTTAGCCTCAACTGATTCCTGTTTGCTAAGTGGCCACAGTGCTGGGCTGGGCTTACACAGTCAAGGTGAAGTGTGGCACTACGGCATTTTTCTGCTCAACTTTAAATCGAAAAGTGATAGTTGGTTGTCCTTAGTCCAGAACACTGTAACAAATCTCCTTGTTGTGTGAGAGACAGTCTCTGTATGAGATCCAGGCTGCCCTCAAAGTTACATACAATGCTGCTCTCAAGTTTACGATCCTGACCGTGTGGCCATACACACTTCTAGTCTCAGCAGTCTGCAGGTAGAGGCAGGCAGATCTCAGATTGGCCAACAGATGGGGTTCCAGGTTAGTGAGATCTAGGATCAAAAAGCAATTAATTTATGACCTTCCTGCCCTTTATAACGCTGTCACCCACCATTGCCACCTGGGACTACAGGTGAGTGCCACATGTCTAAGAGAAGTTCTCTTTTTAGTGCTCCATTGTTTATTATACCTAAACAAACAAACAAACAAACAAAAAAAACCCCAGTGTATGTGGGGCACCCCTGTAATCTCAGTTCCTGGGAGGTGTAGGCAGAAGGAATTTCAGCTGTATATCAAATTGAAGCCAGTCAGGACTATCTGAAGCCTTGTGTCCAAAGAGTCCCAGCAGCACAAATTTGTCTTTGGGTATCAGTGGTGAGGGGCTCAGAGATAGCATGCATCGGGGTAGACCTGAACTCTGTCTCCAGGACCACAAAACACTACTCATATATGTGCCTCTCTATTGCTAAAGACACATTACTTAATGCCAGGGACACAATCCCTCCACATGGCATCGTGATGCAATCCAGAGATCTGGTAAGGTGTGACACCTGAGCTTTCACAGCGTTGTGTGGAATGTGCCTTCCTCAGACCTTATTACGACACAGGCGTTTTGCTTTTCTGTGGTGGAGAAGAAGACAAAGGAGGAAGAGGAGAGAGTAAACTCAAGATGGACGCTGCTTCTATTGATAGAACATGCATTAGTTACTCTTGTGTTGTGATAAACCCCACGACCAAAGGCAGCTTACAGTTCCAGAGGGACAGAGCTTAGGGTGACAAGACTAGATGTAGCAGTGAGAGCTGGAAGCTGGCTGATCGCGTGTTCATCCTCACACAGGATGTATAGATAAGCGGAAGTGGAGCCAGGCTATAGCCTCCCAAAGCCCACCCTTACTGTCCTGCTTTCTCCCTCAAGGCTTCACCCCCTAGAGGTTCCATGACCTCCCCAGACAGTGCCCTAACCTGGGAGCAAACGTTCAAATACAGGAGCCGGTGGAGGGCATTTCTCGTTCAAAACGCAACCCATAGCATTTTGCCACACTTTTTATAAGTCGGAGTTTACTGTAAAATAACAGTAAATACACAAACTTGTGTGTTTGTTATTATAAAGTATTCGACAAGTATAAACAAGCATCATGTACTATACATAATTGTTTCGTAATACCTTTGTCCTGTTGGCATGCTGTAGATTCATTTACCCCAGTATTATGATCATAATCATCATAATCACTGTGGGTTGTTTTACACTGATACTCATTGCTAGGAGACAACAAATGTTCATCTCTGTGTTAGACTTCTTACTGATGTGACCAGACCTCTAACACACAAGCCTTTGGGGGTGTGTGTGTAGGGGGGAGTAACCTCATATCCAAACCATAACAGACTGCACTATAATCTTATAGGATCGCTGTGATATAAGGTTCTGCCACTGTGCAGTGTGTTTTTCATTATCTAAAATATTTTCCCCTTTGTCTCTCAAGAGTCTCATGCACTATCATTATTTCCTTCACAAACTTAGGGTAGAGAAATTCATCGTAGTCCTAGCAATCCTGAGCTATCAGGGAGAAGAGCTATACAAACATGTGCCCAGGACACCTTCTTACCATCTCAGAGAGTCAAGAACGTAATGCGTCAGGGGCCGTGCCTGGGAAGATTTTCTATGATTCCAGAACTTGGATAATGCCTGCGAGTCTCATCATACCAGTTCCTTTCTGTAGACCAGCGGCTTCAATCCTCCAAATGTTAGCAAGCAGATACTTAGCTGTAGTTAAGGGCAGCAAGGAGAGTGGAAGTTAGGAAGGCTGCAGTACCTAGTCCCCTCAGAGCATCTCTCTCTACCTCGTGGGGTGAATAACACCTGAGAGGGTGGCAAGCTAAGTCCCTAGGCATGAAACATGGGGAGGTTGTGGGGGAAGAGAATTCCAGATTGAGATTTTTTTTTTAAAGATTTATTTATTAGCCTGGCAGTGGTGGCACATGCCTTTAATCCCAGTACTTGGGAGGCAGAGGATTTCTGAATTCAAAGCCAGCCTGTTCTACAGAGTGAATTCCAGGACAGTCAGGGCTATACAGAGAAACCCTATCTCAAAAAAAAAAAAAAAAAAAAAAAAAAAAAAAGAGGGCATCAGATCTCGTTATGGATGGTTGTGAGCCACCATGTGGTTGCTGGGATTTGAACTCAGGACCTTTGGAAGAGCAGTCAGTGCTCTTAACCACTGAGCCATCTCTCCAGCCCCCTCTCCCCACCATTGAGATTTTGAGCACATTTTCAGGAAAGGCTCCAGGGGCTGAGTGGTAAACAGAGAGAAGCCCATCCTGGTTTCCTCACTCGTAACTTAGGAGTCACCTTAATATGAGGAATGCCTTGTAAGACTTGCTATGATGAAGCAAGGCCATCCATGTGAAATGTGCTGGCATGGTTCCTAGAACACTACACGTGCTCCAGATGTTAGTATTCCTGGCCTTGGAGTCATGTGAGGGTCGTGTGGATGGAGTCCAAAGAAATTAAACTCAGCTCTATGTAAAGGGAGAGCTGTAGATTGCATCCATATTTGAAACTGAGGTTATAGGTTAGAAAAAGTTATCTATCTAAATTTTTATAGCTGGGCTACGGTCATCGCTCAGGGGCATAGCTCACTTGTGGATGAGTCTTCAGACTCTGTTTGTTTTTTGTTTTCTTTGTTTGTTTGTTTTTTGTTTGTTTTTTTGTTTTTTGTTTTTTTGAGACAGGGTTTCTCTGTATAGCCCTGGCTGTCCTAGAACTCACTCTGTAGACAAAGCTGGCCTCAGACTCACAGAAATTTGCCTGCCTCTGCCTCTCAAGTGCTGGGATTAAAGGTGTGTACCACCACTGCTTGGCTAATCTCCAGGTTCTGGGTTTGGTTCCTAGTATACAAGCAAGCAAATAAAGCCAAATAAAACCAAAGCCAAGTGATGTAGCCGGTGAGCAGCGTATTGGGATCCACCCCTAGATTCCTTTGCCCCATGAGACAAATTTGTTAGTTTTCCTTGGAGTGTTTGCTATCTCTCAATACACATGTTAACATAAATAAAACTTTATTTCGAAGATCCCAGTTTGGAGCTTGTTAACATGTTCGATAGCTGTAAGAAGACACCATGACCAAGGCTTGGAGAAGAAAGCATTCAACTGGGGTTTTGCTCACAGTTTCAGAGGGTGAGTTAATGGCCATCATGGTGTGGAGCACAGCAGTGGGTAGGCAGAAACCAAGTTGGAGTTGGAAACCTAGAGACTGGGCGTGGCCTGGACTTTTAAACCTCAAAGCTCACCTTGAGTGACACATCTCCTCCAACCATGTTACACCTTCTAATTCTTCCTAAACAGTACTACCAACTAGGGACCAACCATTCAAATATATGAGGCTCTAGAGCTGTCTTAGTTAGGGTTCTGATTGCTGTAAACAAACACCATGACCAAGGCAACTCTTTTTTTTTTTTTTTTTTTGGTTTTTCGAGACAGGGTTTCTCTATATAGCCCTGGCTGTCCTGGAACTCACTCTGTAGACCAGGCTGGCCTGGAACTCAGAAATCCGCCTGCCTCTGCCTCCCAAGTGCTGGGATTAAAGGCATGCGCCACCAGGCCCGGCTGCCAAGGCAACTCTTATAAAGGACAACTTTTAATTGAGGCTGGCTTACCAGTTGAGAGGTTCCATCCATTATCATCATGGTGGGAAACATGGCAGTGTCCAGGCAGGCATGTCTAGGGAGAAGTGGAGAGTTCTACATCTTGATCCAATGCAGCCAGGAGAGGTCTGTCTCTTCTGCACTGGGTGGAGCGTCAAAGCCCACTCCTGCAGTGACGCACTTCCTCCAACAAGGCCACACCTCCTAACAGTACCACTCCCTATGGGCCAAGCATATTCAAACTGCCACAGAAGCCATTCTATTCCCACCACCAAAGAGATGCAATCAACAAAATAATACACAGCCAATTAGCACTGTGGGTTTACTTTACATTTTCACGTTAGAGGGGAAACCATTGTGTAGGCAATCAAACAGTCATTCAACTTTTGGGTCAGCCATTGCCCTTCTTTTTTAAGGTCTGTTAACTGCTATACTTTTAAAACAGAAAAGTAATTGTGTGTGTGTGTGTGTGTGTGTGTGTGTGTATGTGCGCTCCAGGGGTTACCCAACACAAAGTCATGGATCTGAGCCTAGGACATACCTGAGCTGATCAGCCCACCAGCTCACCTGTACCTGAACCCCCCCAGAGTCATCTCTCTGGCACTGCCCCAGCTAGCTCACCTAGTGCTGCAGGGGACAGGGCCAGCTCTCCTGTTCTCATGTTCTCGGGCCAGCTCACCCTTGGCCTTCGCTTCCAGGGCCCACTCTCCAGGGCTGCAGCCAGTGAGGGGGCGGGGCCAGCACTCCTACTCTCTGACCTTGGGGCTAGCTCTCCTACCTGCTGGAGCCATCAGGGGGCAAGGGAGCATCTTTCCCTTGCCCATGCCACAGGTCTTCTTATTCATCTTCCTCCTCCTCTTCTTCTTCTTCCTGTTCATTGCTGTGCTGAGAATCAAACACAAAGCATTAAGCCACAACCCCAGACTTGTTACTATTTAAAATAAAAATAATTTTAAGTATGCTTTTGTGTGGTGGTGGTGGTGGTGGTGGTGGTGGTGGTGGTGGTGGTGGGATGTGTATGTGTGTGTGCGCACGCGCGCTTGGCACTCCTGTGAAGGCTGGAGAACAACTTACCGCAGTTGCTTCTTGTCTTCTGCTACCTAAGTTATGGGAATTGAATTTAGGTCATCAGGCTTGAGATATGCCTTTACCTTCTGATCCATTCTGCCAGACCCATTGTTACTGTTTCATAGTGCCCTGGTGTCTTTATCGAAGAGCATGGGAAGCCATGGTGAGTTTTGGGGAGGAAAGGAGCAGCTGATGTTGAACTCCTTAGGAGCATCCTCCCCCAGGTCTCCCTGGGCTTTGGCTGGGAGAGCAGAGCAGCAGGCTCTGGTAGACCGGGAGAGTCTCCTTCTCAGCACACAAAGGACAGAGTCTTAGTCAACAGTCCTTGAAAAGCGCTGCTTAGGGACCAGGGCTGCATAAGCAATGACTTAAACAGCCATTTTCTGTGTCAGTGCTGCGTTTTAAAGAGAAGCGGAGAGAACTATGCCTTGACAGGGGAGGAAAGGCTGGGGGCATGGCTGCCAGGGGTGTGCCTGCTCCTATAGGCCATGGTTCTGTAAGGCTTGCTTTTTGTTTTTTTTTTGTTTTTTTTTTTTGTTTTTTGAGACAAGGTTTCTCTGTGTAGTCCTGGCTGTCCTGGAACTCACTCTGTAGACCAGGCTGGCCTCGAACTCAGAAATCCACCTGCCTCTGCCTCCCAAGTGCTGGGATTAAAGGCGTGCGCCACCACGCCCGGCCCAAGGCTTGCTTTTAAGGTGCCCACAGCCTGGCTTTCTGTGCCCACTGTCTCAGATCAATGATGCTACTTCTGGTTCTGAAAATATTATTTATTTATTTATTTATTTATTTATTTATTTATTTATTTATTTTAATTAATTAATTTACTTATTTATTATTGGTTATTTTATTTATTTACATTTCAAATGCTATCCCCCTTCCTGGTTTCCCCTCTGCAACCCCCTTATCCCCTCCTTACCCCTCCCCCACCTCTATGAGGGTGCTCCCTCATCCACCCACTCCTGCCTCTCCACCCTGGCATTCCCCTACACCAGGGCATCGAGCCTTCCCAGGAGGACCAAGAGCTCTACCTCCCATTGATACAAGGCCATCCTCTGCTACATATGCAGCCGGAGCCATGGGTCCCTCCATGTGTACTCTTTGGTTGGTTTAGTCCCTGGGAGCTCTGGTGTGTGTGTGTGGGGGGTCTGGTTGGTTGATATTGTTCTTTCTATGGAGTTGAAAACCTCTTCAGCTCCTACAGTCCTTCCTCTAACTCCTGCACTGCAGTTTCCCGTGCTCAGTCCGATGGTCAGCTGCAAGCATCCGCATATGTATTGGTCAGGCTCTGGCAGAGTCTCTCTGGGAATAGCTATACCAGGTTCCTGTCTCTGAAAATATCCCCGTCCAGGGCTATAACTTTCAGTTCTCCTTCATGACAGAGGCCTGAGATCTAAGTCAGCAGCAAGGTGGGGAGGAGAGAGGAGCCACAGTCTGGCCAGGCCCTTAGTGTAAATCATCATCTGTCCAGACAGGACAAAGAGCGCACCTCTGTGTGCCTCCTTCAGTATTTCTGAGAGATTCTGCCACATGTTCTGCTTCATGTTTCGAAGCAGATTTTTTTTAAAAAGAAAAAGAAAAAGAACCCACAAGGAGAGGTGACTAATTCTGGGGAGAATTTTCGCCTTTAATGTTCTGCTGTAAGTACTCTGCTTACTAAGTTGGCTCTCCCAATGGCACACATGAAAAAGCTGAGTTCAGATGAGCTGTAATTCATTCCAGACACATAGCTATCTACAACACAATATCTGAAGGCAGACAGGCTCTGGAGAGGTAGCTGAGTTCTACATCCAGATTGGCAGGCAGCAGGAAAAGAGCCTTGTTGAGCATCTGAAACACCACAGCAGACCTCCGGTGACACATTTCCTTCTTCAAGGTCACACCTTCTAAGGCTTGTCACTGAGCAACCGCTCCCAAATGACCAAACACTCAAATATATGAGCCTATGGGACCATTCCTGTTCCAACTAAAGCATTGTTGGTCTCGAGTCTTCGCTGATCTTCATTGTGAGAGGTACGGCTGAGAGCTTCTCCTGCCATCCCAGACGGTCCTGGTCACACACACACACACACACACACACACACACACACACACCCGCCGATTTGGAGAGGGCCTGGCTATGTCTGCTGGGTTGTGCTGACACTGCTGGTTGGTGTTTGCTCTCTTGACTCTACCGAACTGGACTGCTGGTGTCTTCGTGAAGTGTTTTCAAGTGGATAGAGCTGCCACTGCCAATTCCTGAGAACTGAACTGATGACTTCCTGACAACGCAGCTGGGATCCTCTCCAAAGAACAATTTCTGTTTAGGTCCACTTCCCACATATCCTAATAACCATTCTTTTCCATTACTCTGTTGGGTGGTGGGCAAGAAGGAGGTTAAAGCATTTAAGAACAGTAATAAAGTAGGTTTTGTAAAAAAAATTAAGCCTACATTAACCAAGTTGAAGAATTATATTAAGTACCTAAAATTTGCTCCAATGAGACTAGGTACCATTGATATGGGTAACATTTGTCTCTTGTTTTCAAAGTTGGAAGGGGAGTGTTAGCTAACATATTCTGTCTGTCTGTCTGTCTGTCTGTCTGTCTGTCTGTCTACCTTTGTTTTTTACTACCTGCCTTAACAGTTTTTTTTTTTTTTTTAATTTGGCTTTTTTTTCGGGGGGGGGGGTATGTTTCAAGACAGTGTTTCTCTGTATAGCCCTGGCTGTCCTGGAACTCACTTTGTAGACCATGCTGGCCTCGAACCCAGAAATCTACCTGCCTCTGCCTCCCAAGTGCTGGGATTAAAGGCATGCACCACCACTGCCCGGCTAAATTTGACTTTTTTGTTATAGGGTCTTAGAATATGATCTTCCACACCTGATTTGAGTGTATTGTTTTAAATTTTCAAGAGGAATTCAAAGAAGTACAGACTAATATGATATAGAATAACTAGATTGAAATTCTTTATTAGTTTAGTAGAATGTACAAAATATTGGGAGGGGGGTTACAGAGAAATTTGCTTAACTTTAAAATGTTAACTAGGTATATGAACAAATGCTTATATAAGGATTCCATTTTATTACCATGTGCTGCCAATATTTTTATTGATACAAGAATATAATGTAAGTGGAAAATCTGTTTTCCATTTACATTGGAAAGTTCATTGGATCTGAGCTTGTTGGAAACATCATTGAGAACATTAACGTGTCTTCATTTTTAAGACCTATATCATTTCAGATTAGATGTCAGCATGTACATGTAAAGTTCTAGATACTCATGAAAGCTGAACAGAAGCATCATTTGAACCCAGGAATTTAAGCCTAGACTGGGCACCTAGAGAGAATCCTTCTGCATACAAAATGCTAAAGCAAAGACACAAACAACATACATGCACACACATCTTTCTCTCTCACACAATTCCAGTCAGAATGTTCCAGTGTATAGCACAATTTTACTGGCTGGAAATGCATGAGGTAGAAACAAGTAAATAAAATAAAAAGCGCTATAAACTATTTTGAAAACGTTGCCTCTGGGACCACCGAGGAAGACTTAGGGGCAGGTGACCTTCAGGATCATCTGCACTCAGCAAGGGACAGTTCTCTTCCTCCCCACACTTGCTGCAAAGTCCTTCATCTTCAGGGAGAGTAAGAGGGAACATATACAATGTAAATATTAATATAAATGAGTGCTGATTACTCTTCCATATTTTGAGGTGATAAATTGGTGATAAATTTACAGTGTTATTACTTGAGTTCATCTTAGAAGTATTTCTTTTCTTTTTCTTTTTTCTTTTTTTCTTTTTTTCGAGACAGAGTTTCTCTGTGTAGCTCTGGCTGTCCTAAACTCATTTTGTAGACCAGGCTGGCCTCGAACTCAGAAATCTGCCTGCCTCTGCCTCCCAAGTGCTGGGATTACAGGCGTGCGCCACCACCGCCCAGCCAGAAGTATTTCTAAATATGCACCATTTTTTGATTATTCAAATTGAAGTTAGACACCTCATCAAGTCGTTATTTTCTATAGAAAAAAAATGTTTTAATGAAGAATACAGTTGCCTGCTTTGAGGGTTCATCCACTGAGATTACATTAGTTCAATGAATAAAAACTAGTAATAAAAATTAAAATACTGAGGTGTAACATGAATAAACATTAATGAAAAAATCAAGACAAAACAAAAATTAAATACTACCTTGAATTTTAAAGGCCTCAAGATTTAGTTACCTTTATAAAAAATATTTAAATAAGTACACATATACCATGAAATATTAAAGATTACAACTAGATATGCATTTGAGTCACATTGTTAGACATTTTAAAACCGTTTTCAAGAAAGAGTATATCCTAGTATTCTGAACTTATCTATAAAATAACAAAACATGCGATAGCCAAGTTTCTCAGGACTCAAAATTCTCACTGGAAGGTCACGCCAAATTGCACCATCAACATATCAATGTGTGCAACCCTGAGAACAGGCTGTCAATTTATTTGTTGCTATGAGAACACTATTTTGTATCAGAAATTGCAGCCTTGGCGACGAAGTGTTTGAGCCTATTTTGTACATGTTTTTCTACGAGTCCTCTCCCCCAGCGATCCGGGGGAGAGGCTTGGCTTCCTCCTGCACCCGGCCCACGTCCGTTTTCGCTCCATTTGCACAGTGGCTCCGCTTTGGAGAGGGGGACGCCAGAGAGCCACAAGGCCTGGCCCGGGTGGGGTAGGGGTGGGCGGAGGCTTTTCGGGGAGGGACCCGGGTAGCGCGCAGGGGCTGCCAGGTCTGCATCGGGTTCTGGGGCGCACCTGGCGGGAACAACAACAACAAAGCCAAATAAAATAATGAATTAAATAAATGGATGAATAAACAAACAAGGCCACGCAACGTCCTTGACAGTCCCAATCAGGCCAAGGCTGTTCCGGAGCCTTATGAATAAATGACTCCCCTGGGCCCAAAGAACGCGGGCCTCGGTTGGGGTTGGGGGGATCGGGAGGGCCGCCGTGCGTCGAGGGGCTTCTTCCGCCGGGTCCCGCTCGCGTGTCCCGCAGGGTTTGTGATGGGCATCTCCCAGGCGACGGGCTCCGCACCAAGATGGCGGAGGAAAAGGACGCGGAAGGAACAGGTAGGGCCGTGCCTTGGGGTGCCACGACGTCTCGCCTCTGCGCCCGAGGAAGCGCCGCCAGGCCTCCATCTTGAGCCCCTCGGCGGGAAGGACAGTGGGCTGAGGAGCGGCGCCAGCCCGCGTCCCTACCGTCCGCCCAGCCCGGCTCCTCCGCCCTCGGCCGCCCCGCCCTCCCTTCCCTTCCCCTTGAGAGGTCTGCGCGGGCTGCGGCCGTGGCCCCCGCCGGGGAGGCTCATAATGGCGTCCTTGTCTGTGATACCTCCACGCCCCGTGAGGGCGCCGACCGCGGTCCAGGCTGTGGGTACCCGGAGGGCGGCCTCACGGAGGACGGGAGCTGGCGCTAGAACTGGCGGGATCCTCTGCGGCAGGACTGAAACCCCGCCCCGCCCGGCCCGGCCCGGCCCCGGGCGCTGGCCTCCTCCATTTTGCCTCCTGTTCCGCCAGGCGGAGCGCGGCCTCCGGGTCAGATCCGGCCCGCCGCGCTCCCGCCTTGCTTAAGGAACACGTACTCAAGTAATCACTCTAAGAAGGATGGAAAGAAAACCCAGCCGGGGCCTGTCGGGCCGCTCGGACCGGTCGGGTACCCGAGAGGCCTCCGGGGACCCGAAAAACTAAAGATCCACGTTGAACTGCAAGACCTTTTGAATTGTTGCTAACCCAGAGGAATGACTTAAAATCGGATCCGTGGTTAGCATCTAGTGACTTCAACAGCCTTTACGTGATAAATTGACTTCACAGCTAAATAAATAAGCCAAGCAAGCCCTAAAACAGTAAAGGGCTTGTTTACTGTAAAAAAAAAAAAAAAAAAGTGAAAGTAACACTCCATTTTTGTTGCAGTTTTTGATCGCCACACACCCTAATGAGCCTCCCCCTTCCCCCTCCTATTCCCCTGTTTGGAACAAAGTAGTTAGCTTAACAACTAATATTTACATGAGATGTTTAGTCTATCGTCATGGTGATCACAGAAAACCAGCAGGGAAACACGAGACCGTGCTAGAGAACTTATTGATAACCGGGAAACCTTCGATTTATAGATGGTAAAATTAATCTCAGAAGTCGGGATTGTAGTAGAGTTTTAACTCTAAGGTATAAAGATTTTGAAGTGCTGCTTTAGAAATGGAAGATTTATTCTATTTTTGTTGTTTTTACAAAGAATATGAAGGTAGAGGGCAGGGAGTTTCAGGGAGGTGTTGGGGGAGGGGAAAGAATATGATCAAAATATGTTGTATGAAAAATGTTTTAGATAAAAAATAAAAAAGCTTCCCCCGAAAGTATTTTTATTTAATTAAACTTTTATATATCCCCCCCAAAAGAAAGAAAAGGAGAAAACCATTAGGAAATGAATTAGTTTTTAAAATTATTTTACATGTATTGGTACATTATGGCCTTCATGTATGTCTGTGTGAGGGTGTCTGATCCCCTGGAACTGGAGTTGTAGACAGTTGTGAGCTGTGTTCTGGGAATTGATCCAGGTCCTCTGGAAGAGTACGGAGTGCTCTTAACCTCCGAGTCATCTGTTTTTTAACAAAATCTAAATCATTTGATTTTACCAATGAAAACCCCGGGAGCCAGAGTCTGTGGCGAAAGCTTTCTAGCTCAGAGAAGCAGAGAAAGCACCAGCTGACCTTCCTCCTCAGCCAGTGAACCAGCCATTGCTTTTTCCTTAATAATTCTGTTTTCTCCCTGTCAGTTGGTTGCTTGCTCCACCTCTTAACTTATGGTTGACTTTATTTAATTCTGTTCACAGTATTCAAGCAGAAAACTCTTAGATAAATGTGTCTGCTGAGGCTGAGCCACACCACAACTAGAGACATTTTCCCAGCAAATAACACCATAGGGGTCACAGTGCCATCAAATGTCCAGCTCTCCGGCCCCTACTTTTTATTTTAGTTAAAGACTTATTTAGGGTAGCATTGGTGTATACCGCAGGGTTTTACAATTTAAAATTTTATATATATACACACACAGACACAGATGCAGAGAGAGAGAGAGAGAGAGAGAGAGAGAGAGAGAGAGAGAGAGACACACACACACACACACACACACACACACACACTCTGTAGCTCTGATTGGTCTGGAACTCCGGGAGATCCACCTGACTCTGCATCTGAGTGAGTGCTGTGACTAAAACTGTGTGATTTTAAACACCCAGCCTGATTTTTACAATTTTTTTGTTTGTTTTTTGAGACAGGGTTTCTCTGTGTAGCCCTGGCTGTCCTGGAACTCACTCTGTAGACCAGGCTGGCTATAACTCAGAAATCTGCCTGCCTCTGCCTCCCAAGCGCTGGGATTACAGGCATGCGCCACCACGCCCAGCTTGATTTTTACAATTTTTTTTTCTTTTTTTTTATTGGATATATTCTTTACTTACATTTCATTTCTCTTTTCCTGGTTCGCCGCCACTCAAAGGTCCCCTATGCCCTTTTCCCTCCCCCTGTTCCCCCATCCTCCCCTTCCCACTTCCCTGTTCTGGTATTCTACACTGATGCATTGGCCTTTCCAGATCCAGGGTCTACTACTTCCTTCTTCTCAGACATCATTTGGTATGTGGATTGTGTCTTTGGTGTTCCAAGATTCTAGGCTAATATCCACTTATAAGTGAGTGCATACTATGGGTATTCTTTTGAGACTGTGTTACCTCACTTAGTATGATGTTCTCCAGCTCTATTTTTACAATTTTTATCGCTACTTAAAAGACAGAGACAGACAGAAATTCTGTTTCTTTAGTTTCTGAAACATATTTTAATATTTAGTGTACGTTTAGGAGAAGAAACAATTCAGTCTGCACCTAAGTGTGGAAGTGATGGCTGCTGAAAGCTGCATTTCATCTATTCAGTTTCTTATCTATTTAATGCTTGCTTCATGGAAAGTGCTCTGGTGAATGTTAAGCCTGAAAATTGTGAGGAGAAAGACCAAATCCATGGCTGTCCAACTGAAGCAAGCTTTATTAAATACTGGCCAAGCCCATATGTGGGATTCCCACAGAAATGGTGATGAGTCTGTTGGGTGCCCGTACAGGCCGGACCCACGGGGTTCCTTACTTCCCACCTGGGTTCACTGGGGGCAAGCCTCCTCCTGACTGACTTCCTGCCTATGTGTCTCCTGCCTGCGTTTGATCAAGCACATCCTGTGCAGTTGGGACAACAAACTTTGTTTATTGAAGTTAAACAAGTGATTTATTATCCTACAAAACCAACAGACCCCAGCATTCCGGGGAGTTATCTGTCCTTGGGCAAGTGGGGTTTAAAGTTTAGCTTTAGCCCTTACGTGAGGGCAGAACTTTAGTGAATAGGGAGATGAAGAAGGCATTGTCTTTGTTCTCCCCCAAAGGGAGGATATCCGTAAGGGCGATAAAAGAGGAAGAAATGGAAAACAAGAAGCCAAGAGGAGCAATAGGAGGGAGCCAGGGCCAAGATAAGGTCCTCGAGGCATGCCCTCCAGCACCCTCCCTCCTCTAGGAGAGCTTCCTTTTCATGGTTTTGTTCAAAATTTTGAATCTATCAGTGGATTAAAATGGATTAGGTTGGTGCCCTCAAGATCCAGTTGTCTCTGGGAAAGCCCTCTGAAATACATCCAGAGGTACCCAAGTCAAGTGGATAATATAGATTAAGAATGGACTGGGGGTGGAGGGGCTGGAGAGACAGCTCAGCAGTTAAGAGCATTGACTGCTCTTCCGGAGGTCCTGAGTTCAAATTCCAGCAACTACATGGTGGCTCACAACCATCTGTAATGGGATCAAATGTAGTCTTCTGCTGTTTGTCTTAAGATAGCTACAGTGTACTCATATAAATAAAAATAAATAAATCTTTTTTTTTTTTTTTTGTTTTTTTGTTTTTTTGTTTTTGTTTTTTTCAAGACAGGGTTTCTCTGTATAGCCCTGGGTGTCCTGGAAGTCACTCTGTAGACCAGGCTGGCCTCGAACTCAGAAATCCGCCTGCCTCTGCCTCCTAAGTGCTGGGATTAAAGGCCTGTGCCACCACCACCCAAAATAAGTAAATCTTAAAAAAAAAAAAAAAAGAAAGAAAGAAAGAAAGAAAGAAAGAAAGGAATGGACTGGGGACTTGGAGAGATGGTTCAGTGGCTAAGAGCACTGACTGCTCTTCCAAAGGTCATGAGTTCAAATCCCAGCAACCACATAGTGGCTCACAACCATCTATAATGAAATCTGACGCCTTCTTCTGGAGAGTTTGAAGACAGCCACAATGTACTTACATATAATTAATAAATCTAAAGAGAGATGGGGGGCGGGTGGGGAGGAGGGAGATATTTAAAGAAAGAAAGGAAGGAAGGAAGGAAGGAAGAAAGAAAGAGAAAGAAAGAAAGAAAGAAAGAAAGAAAGAAAGAATGCACTGGGGCCTGTCAGTGACACAGGACTTTAATCTGAGCCCTCAGGAGGCAGAGCCAGGTGGATCTCTGAGTTCGAGGACTGCACAGAGAAACCCTGTCTCAAAAAATCAAAACTTAAAAGAAAAAAGGAATGATTTGGCATTTTCATATACTTAAAAAAATACCATGTGGTTATATATGTTGATGTTATGTTTCCCTATAGCTTATTTTGTGTTTGAACAACATAGATTTCCTAGATTATTTTTTTCCTAGATTATTTTTTCTGTAATTAGCTAAAAAGAAAATGAATTAAAAAATTTAAAACCAAGTTAATTTTAAGTCACTTATCTTTTTTTTGCACTGAATGTTTGAAATGTGATAGAAAAAGCTTCTCTTTGAAGTTTTATCATTTCTTTGAAGTTTCCTCAGTATTTTTTGTTTGAAGTTTTTTTTTCCTTTCCTGTTTGTTTTGTTTGTTTAAGTGGATGGTTGATGAGGTTGTTAATTGGTTGGAGCTTTTAATACCAACATTCATGTTTCCTAGAGAATTTTACACAGTGCTAGAAGGCTCTTCTGTTTATAATCAGAATCAGGAAGCCAACTGCTTAGGTATAGAGTTGTAACTTTAGGCAGACCAGAGAGATTTAGAAGATGTGTCAGTTTTCTAACAGATCCCCTTTCAAGTTTATTTTTTGTCTGTACTAAATTATTACTTGCTATTTTGCACTCTTTGATATCATTACTTGGAAAAATGACTAGTCCAATTATAGAGGAGGTTTTACATGTTTTGTGTTTTTTAAAAAAAATTCTTTGTATGGTACCACTCTGGAACCAAAACATTTAGAAATCTAAGTTAAGATGTTGGAGAGAGAGCTTCGTGGGTAAGGGTTCTTGCTGCACACGAAGGAGGACCTGAGTTTGCATCTCAGGGCCCATATCAAAGGCAGGCCATTGCTGCACGTGGCTTCAAACCTCAGCAATAGAGGGCAGGGCAGGAGGAGCCCTGGGGCGGCTGTCCACCAGCCTAGCTCCATTCAGTGAGAGACCCTGCCCTGTCTGAAAAGATGAAGACATGCTTGATAGCAGAGTCCTCTCCTGGTCTCTACATATGCACATAGTTGTACACATATAATAACACACACACACACACACACACACACACACACAGGCAAATTGAAATAGAGGAAATAGAGAAGGTAAAAGTGAACTTTGTGTGTGTGTGTGTGTATACTTATTTTTTTTCTTAGTGACTGTTGTTTATATGCTAAAGACTGAGGAATAGTACAGTTAACAAAGGTGAGCTGTGGATGGAGACCTGAATTTGTATGTTATCTTTCCCAAGCCTCAACCATCTGATCTTTGTCTGGGTGCTAAACCTGAGGAGCCTCAGACCCCTCAGGTATAGAGCAGGGAGAATTATACCTGTTTATGCTGTGCTGAGGATAGTATCTTCTCCTTTCTTCTTTTTTGAGACAGTAGTCCCACTTGTTCTACAGCTCACTATGTAGACCAGGCTAGCTTTGAGAGCTTCACAGAGCTCTGCCTGCCTCTGCCTCCCTAGTGCTGAGATTAAAGGTGTGCAGGATGCCGCACACCTAGTGGATGGTGTTTTCCTGTTCCTCATTATGGTTCTAGCACCCTCGGTGCCTGGCATGAGAATGCTGAGAAAGCAGGAAGCATTCTGCATTGTAGGGCCTGGTGGTTACTAGTATGTGCTTGACATGAAATCTGAGGGCAAGAAAAACAAACCTAAGGTGATCATACATGCAGCATTTGTGCATATTTCTGACGCTACTTAATAACTATTCTTCCTGTTTTAGGCAACTAAACAAAGAAGAAGAAAATTTTTTTAAAAGTTCACCCTTCTATACACTTCAGATCAGGACTTGAAGATAGTTGGCCTAGTAGGGATGGCGTGCCACAGGATGGTTCTTGTCTCTCCAACAGTGGGTGGCACATTCTGAGGTCAGTTCTGTCAGTTGTCAGGAATGTCTGTTTCTGTGGATAGCTTTCAGCTGAGAGTCCCTCATTGCATAGAGCCGACTCCGGTTTCTTTCTTTCTTTCTTTTTTTTTTTTTGGAGACAGGGTTTCTCTGTGTAGTCCTGGCTGTCCTGGAACTCACTCTGTAGACCAGGCTGGCCTTGAACTCAGAAATCCACCCGCCTCTGCCTCCCAAGTGCTGGGATTACAGGCGTGCACCACCATGCCCGGCTTGACTCTGGTTTCATTTGATCTAAAGTAGTATTTTTGGGTTTCTTTGTTATATTGTCAACACTGGTTCAGAAAGGGTTTGCATCATTAGAAATTTATAGGTTCTTTCTATCGCTACAGTCCTCACCTCTATTTGGAGCCAACTTCTTATGTGGCAGAGAAATGATAAGCCATAAAATACAGAATGCATTCATCAGTCTGTGTCATTCCCTGTCTTTTCAACAGGGTCTTACAGCCTAGGCTAGCCTTGAATTTGATGAGTGGCCAAGGATGACCTTGATGCTCTCATCCTCCTGACTCCCCCAATCATTAAGTATTAAGTATTCCCCTAGTATTTCATGCACATTCCAAGTTACATAGTTTTAGTTTGTGCGGTGATGGGGAGCCAAGCAGGACTTCAGGGACTGTAAGCAAGTACTCTACCGAGAGAGCCCAGCCCTAGCCCTCCAGTGTCTTGACACATTTCTCTGCATCTATTGGATTACTGCAAGCACCTCTAACTAATTATAACCAATTTACTGTTTTTCATCTGGATATGAATTATTTACCCAAAACTCTTACTTGCATTGTTTTAGAATAGCCAGAACTCTCTAGCAAAGCAAATGAAGCAGTCTGTTTTTCTTTCATATTTTTTTTTTCTGGCTACATGGTTAGTAGCACCCTTTATGTATGCTTTGTTATGGGGAGTGAATTATTTGCTAGTTTTATAAGCAACATTCTAACCTGGGCATGTATTATTTCTTCATCCTACACTTAGTAAATAATACTTGTTCGTAGCTCAGGTCATGAACTCTACAGTAAATGCATGAGTTGGGAACCCCAGGATTCCAACCTCTTCACATGCCAGGCGAGTGTAGCAGAACTACTTCGTTCACTGACGGAACATGTAGCAAGAACTTCATGTGTCACTAGAGCTTTATAAATGTCCTTACTGCCTTAGCACTGTGCTCAGTGAGGAATAAAAAGATGCTGGCCTTGTCCTCTTTGAGATTACTTACTGTTGAGAGAACCATTACAGAATTATGTAATTATTTAATTGCATATAGGATAAATTGTTCAAAAACCTCAATGCTACAGCAAAGGAACATAGATGTAGTTTTTCCTTTCTTCAGGAGCTTTGAATGTGACATTTCCATCTGCTGAAAAGCAGCTGGCTGAAATTCAAAAGCTTGACGAAAAAACAAAAACAAAACTCATGAAAAAAAGCAGTAAGCCAGAAAGGAAACTGGCTTATGAGAGGAGCTAAGCAGGCTTGGATAGTTGGGTGGGTCGGGGGGCAGGGAGAAGGGGAGGGATGGGGGAGAGGGGCAGGGGAGAGGAGGAGAGGGAGAGGTGCACGGGGAGAGGGGAACGGGGAGAGGAGGAGGGGGAGAGGGGAAAGGGGGGAGGGGGAGAGGGGGAAAGGGGGAGGAGGAGAGGTGAAATAAACTTATAACAGAGGTAGACAAGCCCTCCCTGAAAACAGGCCACAGGAGCTAGATCTGTCTTAGAATAACAGGAAGCCATTGGAGCGTTTAAAATGGGGACAGTGCAGCGTCTGCCTGCCGCAAGAGGTCAGTTATACCTGACTCCTCTTTCATCTGTTGCTGGGATCGCAGGCCCCTTCCTTTCAGCTGTCTGGAGTATAGACTTGATGCTGTAGTCAGTGCTCTGTGTGCTGGTACAGCACAGCGTGTACCTGGGTAATGGTAATGGTAGCTTAGTGTCCATTGGCCAGTCCTCACATCTTTCCTAATCTCTCTGAGAAAACTATTATTTCACACCGTGTAATTTAGGTGTGGGTTTGAGGAGAAACACAAAGTATGGGGTGAGTTTTTCATATCTAAGGCTCAATGTTATTAGTGAATCTTTTTATCTATATGTTGCATACAAATTTATTTTGACCCTTGGACTTTTTATTATATACATTTCTAGAAAATATTTTTAAAAAGCTGTGCTGGCAAGTTTTTATGTCAACTTGACACAGCTAACATTTGGGAAGAGGGAACTTGAGCTGAGAAAAATGTCTCCTCCAGATTGGGCAAGCCTGTGGTTTTTGTTATTGAAGATTTATGTGGGAGGGCCCAGCTCATTGTGGGCAGGCACTCCTGGACAGGCGGTGCCGAGTGCTATAAGAAAGCAGGCTGAACAAGCCACGAGGAGCAAAGCAGTGAGCAGTGTGCTTCTGTGGCTTCTGCTTCAGTCAGTCCCTCCCCCAGGGTCCTGGCCCACTAGGCTTCTCTCAATGGACTGTGACCCCTGACATGTAATCCAAATAAACCCTTTCCTCTCTGACTTGCTTTCTTTGGTCGCGGTCTTTATCAGAACGGCAGAAACCAAACAAGGACAAGTTCTAACAGAAATTAGCAGAGACTTTAGTCTAGTGCATCTAGATTTCTTGGAATTGGAGGAGAATATTTGGAGGAGAGCTAGGGGTGAGTTAACACCTCTCTAATATGAGTCAGACTTTGAATTTCTAGGACCTGTCCTCAGGTCTGAGGTGGAGGCTGCTCGAATTTCTACAGAACCACTTACTCCTTGCTGAGTTTTAGTATTGACCTGTTATGATTTATTGTAGCTTATCTGTTTTCCTTTTAAATTAGATTGGACCTACTATAAGTGGAGTTTTAGTACTGTGTGTGTGTGTGTGTGTGTGTGTGTGTGTGTGTGTGTTCTCATTATTGAACTCAGGACCTCAAGCATGCAAGGCTTGTGCTCTACCACTGAACTATACTCCAACCCTCGATAAACATTTCATATAAAAGCTCAGTGTATAAAACTAAATGATTGACATATTTTTTTTGTTGGGCGTTTGTTAATATATTCTCTTTGGGAAAAGTTATTCATAAAATATGAATCACTAAGAACTTCCTCCTCCACACAGGCAAGAATTGCTTCCTTGGCTGTTTTTAAACGCTGTGTGTCTGGAATAGATGCTGGCATTACTTGAGTCAGGCAGGACAATAACACATACCTCCCAGTTAATTAACCCTCAGGGCGTTCTCACCTTCTCCCTTGTACGCTTTGAACAGTTCTCATGGTAAATGCTTCTCTTGGGATTTATTATCTTGTCTTCATTTCTGCAGGTTAGGGCTTTGAACACCTAGTTAAGCATTTGAACATGTACACAGATACCTAGGTATCAGAAAAATCTCAGCTGCATTTTTACCCAAAACTCTTGTATTCTTTGGTGATTTGACTTCTGCTTGATTAGGACTGCTTTCTCCGTGTAGAGTCCCATTAATTTCTTCCTTAGAAATTAAGCTTACTTTCCCCCTCCCCCCCCCATTTGATTTTTAACCTGTTGAAACACTTTTAGTCTTCTTAGCATTCTGGTTTCCAAAAAAGAAAATATTTCTATTCCCCAGAGCAGTTCTGAGGCCAAGTGTATGGATTTTCTATCCCAAACAGTCTCTAGTTCTTTGTGTACACCAGTGGGTATTCTGGTACTACTGGAACTAGTGTAGACTATACTGGTTAAGTGTTAGCCCGCAACATTGTTCCCATGGAAGTATGCCAGCTGCAGGCAGAGGCCCCCCATCCCTCTGACTGACTTGGCTACAGGTTGGGCATTCCTACCATCCCCTTCTCAGTCTGCTAATGTGCTGTAGTCGGTCTCGGAGCTGATGGAAACAGTGCTTATGTTCACTAGGCTTTTATAAAAGACACAAACAAAGAAGAGGCCTGCTAAGGCTCTGAGCCCAGGATCTTCAGTCCCTGTACAATTGTGGTCACCGTCTTCTTGGTCTGTGGATATGTTTGTCAGTCCAGGAGTTCTCCAAAGCTCTTTATAGTTTTTATGGTGGTCCCATTGTGTAGGTGTGGGTGATTATAGTTGCTCATGGATGACCAACACTCTTCCCTATCCCTTCACCTCTCTGGAGATTAGGGGATGTGATGCCTTTTCTAACAGTTTCTTGTTTGGGTGTTAGTCTTTATGATTATTACTTTGGTCACACTCATCAAGGGCTACTTTCCTATGATCAAATTTTATGTTAATTATTTTATGGACTTAATTTTATTTAATCTTCATACCAGCTGTATGAGATGCTATTTTATTTTACAGGTGAAGAAGTGGCCTAGTTAAAGGACTTGTTTGATTAAATACATAGTTAGTGCTGGGGGAATAGCTCAGTGTCAGAAATCTGCCTGCCTCTGCCTCCCAAGTGCTGGGATTAAAGGCGTGTGCCACCTTGGCTCAGCGCTGTGCTTTTTCTTGACATTCAGTACCTTTCAAATTATTTTCATCTACTTTTATTCTTTAAAGGAAGGCTTTGCTGAATTTCCTAGTATGGGATGTAAAGAAAGCTGTTAAATTGACTTCTTGGAGTGATTGAATCATAAAGAAATTAGCTGGATTGTAGAAGACCTTTAACATTTCATAACTGTTTTTACATCATACTGAAAAAAAAAGAAAGAAAGAAAGAAAAATCCCTTGGAAATAGCTGACAGTGAGCTAAAACTGCAACAAGCTTTCCTCTAAATATGAAATACAGTTGACAGACATCTTTTTATAGATGTCTGTGACTGCACACTGTTTTTAGGCTTGATAAAATTTTTCAGAAATGAAAATTTTTCTTTCAAATTTATAAAAGCTGTTTACAGTAAAATAGCACACTATGACAAGCTAGAACCCAGCCCTGCTCATCTTTCTTAAGGTGGGGCCGGCAGCAACAGAGAGCACAAGGATATTTTTAGTGAGGATAGGGCTTTTTTTGTTTTTAAAGACTATCTACAAAATAATTTTTCAAACATCGAATTATTTATAAAATTAAAAACATGAAAAATCCAGATGAGAATGGTAACAGAAAGGAAAGCTAATCAAACTTAGTAAAATATCTTAAGCAATTAATATTTCAGAAGTAAACAAATAAGTTAGACATAGTCCTTGGGTTAGCTAATTATTAATGTGCAACCGGTTACCACACATCAACAGGCTCCAATCTACAAACATTTTCCTCACACAACTTCTGGACATAGTTTTGCTCTGACATAACTGTGGAGCTCTCTGTATGCCTGTTGGCAGGAGGCTCAGTCCCCCTTCCCCTCTTCTTTCTTTTCTTCCTCTCCTCTCCTCTCCTCTCCCCTCCCCTCCCTTCCCCTCCTCTCCCCTCCCCTCCCTCCCCTCCCCTCCCCTCCCTTCCCCTCCTCTCCCCTCCCTTCCCTCCCCTCCCCAACCCCTCCCCTCCCCTCCCCAACCCCTTCCCTTCTCTCTCTCTCTTCCTTTCTTTTGTTGAAGGAGATAGATGCTGGGGGAAAGCAGAGAAGCCAGACTCTGTAGCTCTTTGGTGAGTCAGATGAGGTGTCTGTGCTGCATAGAGACAGCCCCCAGCCTCTGCTCATGGCCTTCTTGAGCATCAGAGCAGGTGTGATCAAAATCAGGTCCTGGGGAGAGGCTTCTTGCCGCAGTTACTTAACAGCTCCTTGAAAAAAGCTTTTCTCAAGTGTGAAGACTATAATCTTAAGAGACCAGTTGTTTTTTTTTTTTTTTTTTTTTTTTTTTTTGGTTTTTTCGAGACAGGGTTTCTCTGTATAGCCCTGGCTGTCCTGGAACTCACTCTGTAGACCAGGCTGGCCTTGAACTCAGAAATCTGCCTGCCTCTGCCTCCCAAGTGCTGCCACCTTTAATCCCAGCACTTGGGAGGCAGAGGCAGGCGGATTTCTGAGTTCGAAGCCAGCCTGGTCTACAGAGTGAGTTCCAGGACAGCCAGGGCTACCCAGAGAAACCCTGTCTCGAAAAACCAAAAAAAAAAAAAAAAAAAAAAAAAAAAGTTTATTTTTAATATTGTTTTTGAGCCAGGCTAAGTAGTACAGGCTAAGGGGAAACTTGGAACCCTCCTGCTTCTGCCTCCCCAGTTCTGGGATTACACTTTTGCAGTAACATAATACAATTCAATTAAAAATCATTGCCCTTCACATCGTCATGGAAATTCTAATTTTAAATTTGCAGTTGGTTTACAAACTCTGGGTTTCCTTCTGACCTTTTCATAGGCACCTTGTCCCTTTGTTCCACAGTCTTGTCCCTTTGTTCTCCCTCTACTCTCTTCCATTCCCTCACCCACGTAGTCCTCTCTGTTTTCATATCACACGTGTGGATATAGCTAAATATGTGTTCAGATCTAGACTCTGTGTATGACAGTAAACGCTGATATCTATGCCACCTCAGTCACCTTGTCACTCTGCACTGTCATGGTTTTTTTTTCCTTTTTTTTTTTTTAAATTGGTTTTTCGAGACAGGGTTTCTCTGTGTAGCTCTGGCTGTCCTGGAACTCACTCTGTAGACCAGGCTGGTCTTGAACTCAGAAATCCGCCTGCCTCTGCCTCCCAAGTGCTGGGATTAAAGGCGTGCGCCACCATGCCCGGCACTGTCATGTTTTTTACTATCTCTCTAGCTTATTCCTGTTGACCAATGACTGTCATCTTTGTTAGTTTTTCTGTTCACTCTAAATCCCATCATCCTTTTGGGTGACTTCAGTAATCATTTCAGTAACTATGTGGACTTTATCCAGGACTTTATCTCATTTCCTCCTCTCTTTAACTCTAGTGACTTCCACTTCCACTCTGTTCCTTTCAGCTTTTCTTTTCTCTTTCTTTCTTTCTTTCTTTCTTTCTTTCTTTCTTTCTTTCGTTCTCTCCTTCCTTCCTTCCTTCCTTCCTTCCTTCCTTCCTTCCTTCCTTCCTTCCTTCCTTCCTTCCTTCCTTCCTTCCTTCCTTGAGACAGGGCTTCTTTATGTGGACCAGGCTGTCCTAGAACTCTTTATGTAGAACAGGCTTGCCTTGAACTCAAAGATCTTGATAGCCTCCACCCCAGTCCCTCCAAGTGCTGGGATTAAGGCTATTCACCACTATCTTCTGGTTTAAAATTATCTTCTTGAGATTCAGTCCTGTACAATAACATCTGTCCCATCCAGCCTAAGTCACATGCCTACTCTGTTATCACCAGAGACCTGGGAGAGGGCATATCTACCTTATTTGTCTTATCTAGTGAGAAGTAGACACTGTTTTCTGTTAGAGTTTTATACAATTGGGATTCCCTTCTTAATAGGAGAAGTGTTCAGATCACGGATGTTCAAAAAGAATGAAGAAGAAGGAAGAGGAGGGGAAGGGGAAGATGTGACTAGGACCTGGAAGGTATCCATTCTAGCCTTCTTTTGGTTTGGGAATGGCAGAAATATCTACCTTTAAGCCCCTGTTCCAACTTGAACTTTCTAATTCTCCATGGATGATGTTGCTTTATGTTTTTAAAATGGTAGTCATAATGCTTGTGTGAGCTCCATTGTTGCCTTAAAACCCATCTCCAGTGAAGGGCTCTTTTTTCCTACATTCCTTAAAGTAGGAAGGCCATTTAGTTTTGTTTTTGCATTCTAGGGCTGGAGCCCAGAATATTGAATGTGTTAGGCTGGTGCTGCAGCACAGAGCCATACCTCTACCCCTGCCTTCCCATAGCCATTTTGGTATCTGTTTCTTTTGTTCAAACCTAACATCTCCATTCATGTTTAGAATCTCATCTACCTTGTCATCTCCAGGACCTTCCTCCATTACATGATCATTCTTAGATGATTTATTAATTCTTCCTCTTGTGTTGGATACTACTGAATACATGAGATATAAAGATGAACTTTTAATGGCTTTGAAGGGCTTAGTGTATAGTGGAGGTAAAATGTAAACAACTTGCAGTGTAAGGATTTGATCACATTCAATTCTTTGTGTAATTTGTTTAGTGTCTGATTTTCCATTAGAATGGTAACACTTCTTTGTCTACTTTGTTTGCTACTATCTTTAATGTTTAGTACCTAATAAGTTCTCACTGCATTAGTGAGTCCCAGCGGGCAGGTAGGTGGCACAACCTAGAAAACAAGGGAAGGAAGAAGGGGGGAGTGGGTGTGGTGGAGGCTTGCTGGAAGAGACCACATTGATTGTGTTAGGAGCTGGTGTGGGAGAAAATGAGGAATTACTACAGAATTCTTGGAGTAAGGAATAGTTTCCATCTTAGAAGAAGAGTTTTAGGATGCGAATGAAGTTTAGTGGTAGAACATTTGCCTCGCATACACAAGGCCCTAACCCTGTTCAGCATGGAGGAGAAAGGCAAAACTCTCTGCAGTCCTTAAGGAACATAACGTGCCCAAGTTCCCTTAGCCAGTAACGTTAGCTCCCAGGTTTACTGTGGGATCCTTCTGGTTGCGGTCTGATGTTCTTTTATGCAATGGCCTACTTATGGAATGGGTCCCAAACTTGGCTACTCATCAGAATCCACTGAGAAAGCTTTGGGGAGGAGATTCTTGGACCCCCTCCCCTTCCCCCTCTCTCCCACTGAACCAGAATTCTGTCCCAGGAGCAGAGCTGCTCAAGATCTGGAACTAGCCCCGGGTTTCTCACAGGGACTGGCCCAGTAGTGGTTCCCTTACCCTTAAGAATCACTGCCGATGGCAGCATGGCCTGGCATGCTCACTAGGCAGGGGGCTTCTCCTGGGTTGTCCGTCATCTTTAGCCTGTGGCCACTAGGGAGTAGCTGAGGCTGGAGAGTAGCATAACCAGACGGACACTTCCACAGCTCTTTAGCAGCAAAGCAAGGTTCAACTAGGATGTTAGCCAGTTCCTTTGTTCCCCAAACAGTCTCTGATCATAATCTTTTCTTCTTTTGTTAATAACCTTTCACTTGTGTGGGTTCTTTTTTTTCCCCCTAGCTAATTTCTTTAGAGAAACACTTGTATTCAATTCTGGGTTTTAGTCAGCTCAAGAAATACTACTTTCCATTTTCATTCCTGTTGCCTTATCATACAGTTGAGCTTTCTGGTCCATCATCTTATGTCTTCTTTAAAGCTAGGATTTTTTGTTTGTTTGTTTGTTTGTTTTTCGAGACAGGGTTTCTCTGTGTAGCCCTTGCTGTCCTGGAACTCACTCTGTAGACCAGGCTGGTCTCGAACTCAGAAATCTGTCTGCCTCTGCCTCCCAAGTGCTGGGATTAAAGGTGTGCGCCACCATTGCCTGGCTAAGGCTAGCTTTCACACAATGATTACTTTTTAGAAGTTTTTTTTTTTTATTTTTTTGTTTTTTTGTTTTTTTGAGACAGGGTTTCTCTGTGTAGCCCTGGCTGTCCTGAAACTCACTCTGTAGACCAGGCTGGCCTCGAACTCAGAAATCCGCCTGCCTCTGCCTCCCCAGTGCTGGGATTACAGGCGTGCACCACCACGCCTGGCCTTTAGAAGTTATTTGTAAGCAGAGGCCTTTTTAAGATTTTGATTTGGAGATACCTGGGGTCTTTTACTTTTTCAACACTTGATCATCATGCCATAAACTTTACTGAGCGATCAATAGCTTCCTTGTGTCTGCGTTGTGTGAGGGCCTGGGGCAAGCTTCCAGTGTAACTAATGGGGGACTGGCAGTGGGAGACAAAATAGGGACAGTGCCTTTGCCACCTCTTCTCTTCACTGTCCTCAGGTCTCTGCCTCCAGCATTGCTTCGTCCAGCTCAGCTACCTCCTAGCAGCAGGAGTTATCTTGAGAAGTTAGGTGCTCAATAAATATTGTTTACATTTTATATGTATTACCGTATTTAAATGTGCATTGGGGTTTTGCTTGCATGTATGTCTGTGTGAGGGTGTTGGATCTCCTGGAATAAGAGTTACAGACAGTTGTGAGTTGCCATGTTGGTGCTGGGAATATAACCTGGGTTCTTTGGAAGAACAGCCATTGAGCTCCAGCCCCAGCTCAATAAATAGTTTTATAAAAATTCTATCTATATTGGGCTGGAGAGATGGCTTGGTGGTTAAAAGTGCATACTGCTCTTGCAGAGGACTTGAGTTTGACTCCCAGCATCCATGGTTGGACAGCTCACAACTGCCTCTTCATGTTCAGGGAACTTCAACTCCCCTGGCTCCCACAAGAACACACACACACACACACACACACACACACACACACAGAGAGAGAGAGAGAGAGAGAGAGAGAGAGAGAGAGAGAGAGAGAGAGAGAGGATAAAAATAAATCTTAAACATACATACCAGGCCTAATGGTACACATCTTTAATCCTAGCACAGAGGAAGATGGGTCTCTGTAAATTCAAATCCAGCTTGGTCTACATAGTGAATTCCAGGCCAGCCAGAGCTACATAGTAAGAGTCTATCTCAAAAAGCAAGCAAGCAAGCAAACAAAAAACCAATATGTATATGCCCATTCAATTGATGATGATGTGATGGTGTGTGTGTGTGTGTGTGTGTGTGTGTGTGTGCAGTGCCCATGGGATCCAGGAAGAGGGTGTCAGATCCCTTGGAGCTGGAGTCACAGGCAGTTGTGCTCTGGTTGTTGTAGGCGCTGGGAACTGAACTTGGGTCCTCTGGAAGACCAGCAAGTGTTGTTAGCTGCTCAACCATCTCCCCAGCGCCTCAGCAAATCCTTTTCTTTAGTGCCCATATATGGGATCCACAGATACTCACCTAAAACCTCTGCAGCTGTTTTGCTGCTCTTAGATAAACCCCAGCCTCCGTGTGGTGGCTAAGAAGCCTACGCTTGCCCACGTGTTGCTGGGCGTCTCTGTTCCAGCAACCTCTCATAAAGGGACAGTCAGGAGCAAACCACCAAACTGTTCCTCATGCTTGGTCCCGTTCTGAACCTGTGTTGTGTAATTGTACTTTTTAATTCTTCTCTTGCTCTTTCATTTCCTTTCTTTCTCTCTCTAATTTCTCTTGGTGGTGCTGGAGAGCAAATCCAAAGCCTCAGCCATAGACAAGCACTCTAGCACCGAGTGACCTCGCTAGCTTATCACCCTTCTAAAAGTATTCTGAACTATTTTGAAAAGAGAAACCATGCTTAAGTTAATACAAAGGATAATTAATCTAAAACACTCAGGTGAGAGTTAGTATATAGTAAGCACCTGAAGAATGCCTGGGGAATGGGGAGTAGCAAGAACTGACAAGTGTCCTGTCTGCGGACACTTCAAAACACTAAGGTTCTTTCTTTTCCAAAGTAGATACAAATTCACTCTTAGCCATAAACAGTATACTAAGATGTGTAAAGTAGAAAGCAGCCTGAAATGAACTGTCTGCTGCAGTAGTTCTGTTAACTGGGAGTTCTGCTCTTGTAGCATCTGGTCTGCATATACTAGTGCTTACGTCCACATCTTCTCTCTCTCTCTCTCTCTCTCTCTCTCTCTCTCTCTCTCTCTAGTTCTCTAGTTTTTGGAAATACTAGAACATTTTCTGAACACACCATTTATCTAAAAATTAATTAATTAATTAATAATTGTTACTATCCTTCAAGCTCAGCAAAATTACATAGAGCACTACAGTTTTAACTTTATTTAATTTACTTAATATTTCTGGAATTAAATTAGGTATAATTATGAGTCAAATAGGTATAATTCTGTGATGAACCAATCATGTCCACATATATGATAAAGTTATAGTTTAAACATTTTCTCGAGCAAGAAGTTGGTATTTCTAGCAAACTTATGAATTATGCTATTGCTTATTGGCATGACTAATGAATGGAAGTTAAAATAAGTCTCTGTGGGCTGGGGAGAGCTGTCTGTGAGCCACAGCGGCTCGGCGGGACCAGAGTGGGATTCCCAGGATCACATTTTAAAAAGCCAGGCTTCTTGCTCAGGCTCATACTCTTAGCACTTGGGTAGTGATGGGGGATGGGAGAGGCAAAGAGAGATGGATCTCTGAGGCTCACTGGGCAGCTAGCCTAGCCTGCTTCCTGAGTCCTAGGACAGTCAGAGACTGTTCTAAAACAAAAATGATAGGTTGTGCCTGGAATGATGTGCTCTCTCTCTCTCTCTCTCTCTCTCTCTCTTTCTCTCTCTCTCTCTCACACACACACACACACACACACACACACACACACACACGGGAGGGGCAACAACACAAAGACTTCCTTGTGACTAGGTCTATATTTTTTAAAGAATACATTTTTACTTAGTGGTAGTTATAGTCAAAATCCCTTCCCTCTTTTTCTGTGGTCCTGTCTGGCTTTATACTCAGTGATTCTCCTGTCTCAGCCTCCTGAGTGTTGGGATTACAAAAGAGAGCATCACATAGACACCACCAATTTACTATGTTGTATTACACAAATGTGAAGCAAGAAGTATTTAAAACTTCAATTTTATTTGCATGCGTCTGTGTGTATGAGTGTATGTACTGTATGTGCATGAATGTGTGAGGTGCTCACACCCGTGACAGCCATGTGGAGGCCAAAGAAGGTTGTTGACTATAACTTCAATTTTTTTCAATTTATTTTTTTATGTTTAATGATGGTTCTTAAACGCTTTAACCTCCCTTTTAGCCCACCACCCACCAGAGGTAGTGGGAAAGAAGGGATACATGGGGCTGGTGGGGAGCCGGGGAGCGGCGTGCTGTTTAGAAAGGTGCTTTGGAGCAAGTCCTGTCTGTGTTATCTGGAAGCCGGCAGTTTAGTTCACAGGTCAGCAGTGGCAGCTCAATCCACTCAAAACACTTCACGGATACACCAGCAGTCCAGGTCAGTAGAGCCAAGGTCATAAACTTGAATCAGCAGTGGGGGCACGACCTAGCAGAGACAGCCAGGCCTCAGCCTCAGCACAAAGTCAGCAGGAGGGACCAGCCCAGAATGTCAGTAATAAGTGGCTGGGGTGTTGCCTGTGCTGTTGTCTATGAGGCCCGGCTGCTCAGGCTGAGGCAACAGGGCTTGCAGAGCTGGAAGTTAGCTGCTCGGTATTCTGGACAATATCGTGAGAAAACAAAACAGAAGGTAAAAAGATGTTCTGCCTTTAGTATTCCCCAAGATAGCTGCTTTTGGCTTCAGTGGTGTAAACTTGGATCAAATTATCCTCAGAGAGAAAGTGAGGCTCTCACTTAGAACTTGTACCCAGGAGATAGTTTGTCCACACTAATTCTTGGGAATACAGAATACCTTTCAATAGAAAGTCTGACTTCAGTTCTAGGTTTTCCATAAAGGCTCTTATTAAGCTGAAGAATGCTAAGAAATTCCTAGTTTTCAGATTTTTTTTTTCAAGACAGGGTTTCTCTGTATAGTCCTGGCTGTCCTGGAACTCACTCCATAGACCAGGCTGGTCTTCACAGTTTTTTTTGTTTTTTTTTTTTTTAAATCATGAAAAGATGTTGAATATTGAGATACACCTCTAAAATGTGTTTTTCCCGTTTTTTTCCTTTTCCTCCTCCTCCTCTTTTTCTTTTTTTAAAAATAATTTTAATGGGCTGGAGAGATGCTAAGAGGTTAAGAGCACTGGCTGCTCTTCCGGAGGACCCAGGCTTAGTTCCCAGCCCCAACATGGCAGCTCTCAACTCCAATTCCAGGGGATCGGACACCCTCACACAGACACACAGCCAGAAAACACCAACCCACACAAACAAATCATTAAAACGAGTTTTCTTTCCATGACAGGGTCTCTCTGTGTGTCCTGGCTGTCCCAGACCTTACCCTGTAGACAAGGCTGGCCTCTAACTCAGATATCCACCTGCCTCTTCCTCCTGAGTGTTGGGACTAAAGCATGTTGACTGTGTACCCCGTGAGTGCCTGGTGTTTACAGAGGCCAGTAGAGGGTGGTAGATCCCCTGGAATTGGGGTTACAAATGGTTCTGAGTCTCTGTGTGGGTTCTAGGAACTGAACCTAGTTCCCTAGCAAGAACAAATGTTCTTCACGCCTGTAATCCCAGCACTTGGGAGGCAGAGGCAGGTGGATTTCTGAGTTCAAGGCCAGCCTGGTCTACAGAGTGAGTTCCAGGACAGCCAGGGCTACACAGAGAAACCCTGTCTCAAAAAACTAAAAACAAACAAACAAACAAACAAAAAAACAAGTGTTCTTAACTACCAAGCCATCATTTCTGTCCCTTGTTAATGTTTTTGAAGGATTTTGTGACTCTGTAAGAAATAATGGTCTGTAGCATTTCTTTTTTGATTTTTGTTTTTTCTTTCTTTACTTTTTCCCTTTTCTCTCTCTCTCTTTTTTCCTTAAATAGTGTTTTCCTTAAATCATTTGCTTTGTATGCTCATGTACTTGGAGGATAGGATGGGAGGAGCATCACTTGAGCCTAGGAGTTTGTGACCAATCTGGATCACATAGAGTGATCACATTTAAGAAAAGAGAAAGAGGGGCTGGAGAGTTGGTTTAGTGGTTAAGAGCACTGGCTGCTTTTCCAAAGGACCTCGGTTCAATTCCCAGAACTCACATGACCGCTCACAACTGGATCTGTAACTCCAGATCTAGGAAATCTGACCATCACACACATACAAGCAAGCAGGACACCAATGCACATAAAATAGTCATTTTTAAAAAGAAAAGAGAAAGAATGAAAAGGAAAAATGCTTAAATCAAGTTTATTTTAATCCTCATTGAGTGGCGAGGAGTTTCCTTAGGTTTGGGTTTTGGAAGAGTTTGTGAAGGTTTGGGGTGAGTCCTTCCGCACTCCATCCACTGTTGACAGTGCATAACACATGCTGTGTTTGCCCCAGACCTGCTCTTGCCATGTTGCCTAGGCTAGCTTCTAACATGTGGACCCACGCAATTCTGCCTCCAGCTTTTCTTTTCTTTTCTTTTCTTTTCTTTTCTTTTCTTTTCTTTTCTTTTCTTTTCTTTTCTTTTCTTTTCTTTTCTTTTCTCTTCTTCTTCTTCTTCTTCTTCTTCTTCTTCTTCTTCTTCTTCTTCTTCTTTTTTTGGTTTTTCAAGACAGGGTTTCTCTGTGTAGCCCTGGCTGTCCTGGAACTCACTCTGTGGACCAGGCTGGCCTCGAACTCAGATATCCGCCTGCCTCTGCCTCCCAAGTGCTGGGATTACAGGTGTGCACCACCACGCCTGGCTCCCAGCTTTTCTTTATAGGCTATCTGGGATAACAACCCTGTACTGTTTTGTGTGGATATGTTTGTATCTTAATCTAAAGCCCTTGGACATATGATAAAAGTACATGCATGTAATAAGTATACAGTGAGGACTTGGATGCAGTGTGCATGTGGCTTCTCTCCATATTAGGAAGAAAGACCTGCTTCTTCAATTTACTGCTTAATTATAGAATAGATAAGAACCCTGTCTTAGGCTGTTTGCATTATTTACTTACTGATTTATTTTTAAATGATTTACTTTTATTTATGTGTATATGTCTTTGCAAACATATGTAATACCTGTGTGTGCATGCTCTTGGAAGTCAGCTGGAGTACAGGCAGCTGTGAGCTGCTAGACATGGGGGCTGAGAACTGAACTCAGGTCCTCTGGGACATCAGCAAGCATTCCTAACCACTGGGCCATCTCTCTAGGCCCTATTTACTTATTTTTAATTAATTAATTACTTAATTAGCTATTTAATTAATTAATTGTGTGTGTGTGTGTGTGTGTGTGTGTGTGTGTACGTACAGGTGCCAGAGGAGCTGGAGGTATAGGTGGTTGTGGGCCACCTAGACCCGACTAGAAATTGAACTCAGGTCTGCTGGAAGAGCAGTAGGTTCCCTTCACCACCGAGCCGTCTCTCCAGCCCCCTTGTTAGGCTTTTCTAGACAAGATTTTTACCCATAAGTTAATATTTTTAGCTTCATGGAAATTGCTAGCACAGGATATATGGGTATGAAACAATGACAACGTATCTAGGCTAGAATTTAGTGCATTTAGAGTCTATCATATACTGAGACTTTTCCCGTTAGTTTGTGAAGCGGAACATGTAGCAGTCGGAGATCATGCAGAACTGGAGTTGGCTCTTTCATGAGCTCTGGAAACAGGTAGTTAAGCTTGGCCGCAAATACCTTTACCTTATGAACCATCTCTCTGGCCCTATACAAATGCGTTTACGAAGTAATTCTACCATTAAATTACTGTTATGCATTCAGATTTTCTGATCAATCATTAAATAACCACAGAGAAAGGAACTTATCCTTGAGTTGGGAGGTTTTGGGGTAGCATTAATATTTTAAAGTAAACACTATTTCACTTCAGAATTTTAAGCAAACATTTTTTCCAAGACAGGGTTTTTCTGTGTAGCCCTGGCTGTCCTGGAACTCACTCTGTAGACCAGGCTGGCCTCGAACTCAGAAATCCACCTGCCTCTGCCTCCCAAGTGCTGGGATTAAAGGTGTGCGCCACCACTGCCTGGCTGTAACATTTTCATATTGGAATTACTTGGAGGGGAAGTAGATGTCAGGAAATTTACCCTTAGGCTGTTAAGATATTATCAAAGGAAAATCACTTTTTTGAGGATACATGGGTTTAATGCTTGCTGGTATATATATTGCTGCAACAAAATGGATTGCCTTAATTAAAATGTGAATATATTGCTGGGAGTTTTCTAGAAGAAAATTTGCATTAAGTCCTTAGCATTTTTATTTTTAATTATTCTATTTTTCTGTCTGTGTAAAACATGCTCTATTTATTAGAATAATAGAAATACTTTCTTCTATATTTGTATTCTCTGTGAATCAAAGAATTATAATGTATCTTTCTTTCTCTTTTAAATAACAGTTTTACTAAGCTGTAGTCTCTCTAGCATTCAGTTCACTTCTTGAACTGCCTAATTCAGCTTATTTTTTACCCCTGTATTTTCACAAGTATATATAGCTGTTATCACTGTCAGTTTTAGGATCTTTAGGAAATCACAATGGTTAATTCTTTTTAACCTTCATTTAAATTAGGCCCTTTTCAAATGGCCTATTTGACCAACTATTTTTAAGTATACAATTCAGTGATATTAAATGCATTCAAAATACTGTGCATCATCACCTACTGTCCATTCCATTATTATTTCCTCATCCTGCCTGAATCCCCATTTCTTCCTCTTCCAGCTCATGGTAACCATTGCTCTGTCTTCTTTCTTAGGGAGTTGATTGACCTCATCTAAGTCTCATACAGAATTGTCCTTCTGTGTTTAACTTGCACCATCACTAAGTGTAATGGCTGGAAATGTAATTCTGGGGGACTTTGCCCCCTTTTCTTTTTTTTATATGCAAATATTTTTCAATTCTTGTGGCAATTTCTTTTTTTTTTTAAATTTTTTATTCTATATTTTTTGTTTACATTCCAAAGGCTTTCTCCTTTCCCAGTTCCCCCCACCATATGTCCCATAAGTCCTCTCCCCCTACCAACTATTCCCCAGTCCCCCTACCCCCCCCCCATTTCTCTGTTCTGGTACTCTCCTACAAAACTGGATCCAAACTTTTTGGCCCAGGGTCCTCTCCTTTCTTCTTTTTGGGAATCATTTGACTTGCTAATTGTGCCTTGAGTATTTAGGGCTTCTGGGCTCATTAATATCCACTTATCAGTGATTGCATTTCATGTGTATTCTTTTGTAATTGGGTTAACTCGCTTAGGATATTTTCCAGTTCTAACCATTTGCCTACAAATTGCATGAATTCATTATTTTTAATTGCTGAGTAGTATTCCATTATATATATATACCACATTTTTTGTATCCATTCCTCCTTTGAGGGATATCTGGGCTCCTTCCAATATCTGGCTATTATAAACAAGGCTGCTATGAACATAGTGGAGCATGTGTCTTTATTGTATGCAGGGGAATCCTCTGGGTATATGCCCAGGAGTGGTATGACAGGGTCCTCTGGAAGTGTCATGCCCAATTTTCTGAGGAACCGCCAGACTGATTTCCAGAGTGGTTATATCATCTTGCAATCCCACCAAGAATGTAGGAGTGTTCCTCTTTCTCCACATCCTCTCCAGCACCTGTTGTCTCCTGAATTTTTAATCTTAGCCATTCTGACTGGTGTGAGGTGGAATCTCAGGGTTGTTTTGATTTGCATTTCCCTGATGACTAACGATGTTGAACATCTCTTAAGGTGTTTTTCAGCCATCCGAATTTCTTCTGGTGACAATTCTTTGTTTAGCTCTGTACCCCATTTTTTAATAGGGTTATTTGGTTCTTTGGGGTCTAACTTCTTGAGTTCTTTGTATATATTGGATATTAGCCCTCTGTCGGATATGGGGTTGGTAAAGATCTTTTCCCAATTTGTTGGTTACTGTTTTGTCCTTCTGACAGTGTCCTTTGCCTTACAGAAACTTTGTAATTTTATGAGGTCCCATTTGTCAATTCTTGATCTTAGAGCATAAGCTATTGGTGTTCTGTTCAGGAACTTTCCCCCTGTGCCCATGTCCTCCAGGGTCTTCCCAAGTTTCTTTTCTATTAGTTTCAGTGTGTCTGGTTTTATGTGGAGGTCCTTGATCCACTTGGAGTTGATCTTAGTACAAGGAGATAAGAGTGGGTCGATTCGCATTCTTCTGCATGTTGACCTCCAGTTGAACCAGCACCATTTGTTGAAAAGGCTATCTTTTTTCTATTGGATGGTTGTAGCTCCTTTATCAAAGATCAAGTGACCATAAGTCTGTGGGTTCATTTCTGGGTTTTCAATCCTATTCCATTGATCTATTTGCCTGTTGCTGTACCAATACCATGCAGTTTTTAACACAATTGCTCTGTAGTACTGCTTGAGGTCAGGGATATTGATTCCCCCAGAAGTCCTTTTATTGTTGACAATAGTTTTAGCTATCCTGGTTTTTTTGTTACTCCAAATGAATTTGAGAATTGCTCTTTCTAGATCTATGAAAAATTGAGTTGGGATTTTGATGGGGATTGCATTGGATCTGTAGATTGCTTTTGGCAAGATGGCCATTTTTACTATATTGATCCTGCCGATCCAAGAGCAAGAAATATTTTTCCATCTTCTGAGGTCTTCTTCGATTTCTTTCTTCAAGGACTTGAAGTTCCTGTCATACAGATCTTTCACTTGTTTGGTTAGAGTCACGCCAAGATACTTTATGTTGTTTGTGGCTATTGTGAAGGGTGTTATTTCCCTAACTTCTTTCTCAGCCTGCTTGTCCTTTGAGTACAGGAAGGCTACTGATTTGCTTGAGTTGATTTTATAACCAGCCACTTTGCTGAAGTTGTTTATCAGCTGTAGAAGTTCTCTGGTGGAGTTTTTTTGGGTCGCTTAAGTAAACTATCATATCGTCTGCAAATAATGATAGTTTGACTTCTTCCTTTCCAATTTGTATCCCTTTGACTTCCTTATGTTGTCCAATTGCTCTCGCTAGAACTTCAAGTACTATATTGAAAAGATATGGAGAGAGAGCTTTGCCCCCTTTCCTATGCTCACTCTAGCTTCCCAATAAGTGACACGGAGACCTAATACATTTATGAACAAGCCACAGGCACCATGCTGGGCAGGTGCTCACCTGTTGTAACCCTCCATGGCTGCCTACTTCCCCAGCCACGTGGTCCTTTACCTGAATCTGAGTCCTGCCCTGGCTTGCTCTGTTCCCTGTGTGTCCTCATGGCAAATCCTTCTGGTCCTTCTCCTCTTTTCCTCTCTTCTTCTCCTCTCTTTTTTGCCAGTGACCCCTCCCCCACTACTGGGATCGGAAGCCCTGCCCTATTCTCTTCTGCTCAGTCATAGGCTGAATCATCTCTTTATTAACCAATTAGAGGTGATGTAAAATATTTTTTACACATCATTGATGCTCTAAATAGCTGACAATGCCAATGTCAGGACTGTAACCAGATTCTCTGGGCACAGCAATCAGCATCTCAATGCACCAATACATGGTGCACAAAACCATCCGGCAATAAATGGTCTTCAAGGTTCAAAGTCCCCTCCCTTTTTTTTTGGTTGTTTTCGAGACAGGGTTTCTCTGTGTAGTCCTGGCTGTCCTGGAACTCATTCTGTAGACCAGGCTGGCCTCGAACTCAGAAATCCGCCTGCCTCTGCCTCCCAAGTGCTGGGAGGACAGGCGTGTACCACCATACCCGGCTTGTTCCCTCCCTTTTTAAGACTGAATAATACTTCATTGTATGTGTATGCCCCATTTTGTCTACCTATTTGAGTGCTTGGATTGATTTTATCTTTTGACTGTTGGAAATTTTAATCTCTGATTTTGAGTCAGAATTGTTGGAGCAATGGAAATGAAATGTTTAAATTTTTAAGGAGTTGCCATATTGTTTTTTAAATAGCATCTGTACCATTTTATATTCCCAGAAGCATTCACAAAAAATTAATTTTCTACATTCACATAGTCTATATTATTTGTCTGTGCTCCTATAACAAAATATTGGCTACATTATAAAGAACCGGAGTTTATTTCCTGTAAAGTCTAGGGACTAGAGAGCTGAAGATCAAATCACCATGTGACAAGGGCCTTCTTGCTCTGCAGTCCATGATAGACAACAAGAAAGGAGGGAGAAAGAAGAGAGGTCAGAAGCTAAGGGAAGAAGGCTGTCAAGATCAAAAGCAATTGTCAAGATCAAAAGCAACTTGGGGAGGAAGGGTTCACTTCACCTTATATATCCCAGTTAAAGTCCATCAGGAAAGGACACCAGGACAAGAACTCGAATAGGGCAGGAACCTGGAGACAGGAACTGATGGAGAGGCCACGGAGAGGTGCTGCTTACTGGCTTGTTCGTCATGGCTTGCTCAGCCTGCTTTATTATAGAACCCAGGACCACCAGCCCCTCAAGAGGCTGGGCCCACAGTGAGCTGGGCCCTCCCTCTTCAGTCACCAATCAAGAAAAAGCCCCACAAGTTTGCCTACAGGCAAGTGTGGTGGGGGACATGTCTCATGTGAAGTTCCTGCTTCACAAAGGACACTAGTTTGTGCCACATTGATGTAAGACTAGACAACACAATTTGACCCCTTCGGTAACTTGATACAAATACACTTTACTTCAATCTTTTCCTTCCCATTTGCCCTTAAGATGGCATATTAATAATATTAATATGACAGTATAAAACAGTCCAACTTTAAAAAGGTACAGTCTTTAGAAAAATTCAAATACTTAAAAATAAAGACTTTTTAAAACATGAAAAAAAATCTTTCAAATGCAATAGAGAGTGCACCTTCACATGGCCCCTCCTGGCCTCTCACAGTGACAAACTGCAGCTGCTCTGTGCCTCCTTCTTGCTGTTTGTTTGTTTTTGAGACAGGGTTTCTTTGTACAGCCCTAGCTGTCCTGGAAGTAGCTCTGTAGATCTTGCTGGCCTCAAACTCAGGGATCTTCCTGCTTCTGCCTCCCGAATGCTGTGACTAAGTGTGCTGCTTCCTCCCAAACAACGACAACAACAATAGCAGCAGCAGCAACAACAGCAACAACAACGCTTTCCTCTGGAGTGTCACAAGCCAGGCCTCTATTGTCTACACTGCTCTCAGCATTATCTTCTAAGTTTCCGCAGAACAGCCTACTAAATTCTGAGTACTCAGTGGCTTTCCAGTCCGAAGTCCAAATGCCACTGCAGTCCTCTCCAGAACACATGGTCAGGCCTGTCACAGCAATACTGCATGATACATCCCTGGCACTAATTTATGTCTTAGGGTTTCTATTGCTGTGATAAAACGTCATGTCTTAAAGCAGGTTGGGAGGAAAAGGTTTATTTCAGCTTACATGACTCAATTACAGTCCATCATGATGGAAAATCAGGGCAGAAATTCAAGGCAGAAACCTGGAGGGAGGAGCTTAAGGAGAAGCCGAAGGCATGCTCCTCATGGCTTGCTCAGCTAGCTTCCTATAGGACCACCACCTAGGGGTGGCACTGCCCATGGGCTAGGGCGGGCAAGTGCTCCATGGTCACCTCGTAAAGGTCCTGACCCGCCGGGCGTGGTGGCGCATGCCTGTAATCCCCGCACTTGGGAGGCAGAGGCAGGCGGATTTCTGAGTTCGAGGCCAGCCTGGTCTACAGAGTGAGTTCCAGGACAGCCAGGACTACACAGAGAAACCCTGTCTCGAAAAACCAAAAAAAAAAAAAAAAAAGAAACAAACAAACAAAGGTCCTGACCCTCTAAAGGTCCTGACCCTTTACTGTTACAGTCGCAGGTACATTCCAGCGTGAGCTTTAGAGGAGGCCAGAGCACAAACATAGCAACTTGGGTTTTTATGGCATCCTAATTGGTGTGAAGTGCTCTCACCATGCCTCTGATTAACATTTCCCTAATGACCAACAGTAGAGAGTACCTATGCATGTTCTGATTAGTTATTTGTATTTTTTTTGAAATAGTTATTCAAGTCCCTTGCCCATTTTAAAATTGGGTTATTTTCATGTTGAATTGTAAGAGTTAAAAAAAATGTATTTGGAGCTGGGCAGTGGTGGCACACACCTTTAATCTAGCATTTGGGAGGCAAAGGCAGGCAGATTTCTGAGTTTAAGGCCATCCTGGTCTACAGAGTAAGTTCCAGGACAGCCAGGGCTACACAGGAAACCCTGCCTCGAAAAACAAAAACAAACAAACAAAAACTGTATTGGGAAATTTGGGCATGGTGGCACATACCTGCAACCCAGCCTGTGGAGAGCAGGGGCAGGGGCAGGAGCTGTCCTGAGTTACATAACGAGTCTGAGGGCACCCTGGGCTTTAGAAAGACTCTACCTCGAAATAAATTTTAAAAGGGGAAAATCAAAGTAAACCTACATGCTGGAGACAGGGTGGGACCTGGTTCATGAAGGCCTTTGTGTGTCTAGTTAAGGAGACTTGCTGTTTCTTGGAACGGCGTGTGGACGGGGATGCGGTAGGGAGACCATTGAGGGATTAGAAAGCAGAAGGCTATGGATTCAACTTCCATTTTAGAAATATCATTCCCTTGCTGGGGCTACAGCTCAGTGCTACTTAGCTGCTTACTTAGCTTCCGTGAGGCTCCAGATTCTAGCTCCCTCACCAAAAAAACACTTCTTCAAATGGGAAAAAAACAAAAACAAAACAAACAAACAAACAAAAAAACCCCAAGCAAACTGTGCGTGTGGCTTGAGGAGTGGAATGGGAAAGGAGGCTAATGGCAGAGGCAGGAAAGGACTTTAATCCATTCAGAAGCGATGAGTCGAAACCCTAATGGCGGCCGTGCAGGGGGAAGGGGGAGGGGGCCATGTAGATAGAATAAGGAGGCATTCGCTGTCATCTAGAATTTTGGACATGCCTTGTAAACTAAATGAGTTGGAAGTTGGAATGATAAACTTGGTGGAGGGGAAAGGGAGGGAGGGAAGAAGAGAGGGGGAGGAGAGAGAGACAGAGACAGTCAGAGACAGAGAGACAGAGGTAGATCAGGAATCATCTGACAGCAGTGAGGAATTGTAGGTGGCATTCCCTGAGGGATGGACTCTAGTGGATCAGTAATGGAAAGGAAAGCTATCAGTCAAGTCCATGAGTCCATGGTACAGGGAACATTATGTAAGCTGTGGATGGAACTGTCTCAACAACAAGCCCATTCAATGGTGTGAGAAGGAGTGTGAATGGTAGACTGCTGGAAAATACACACATGTACACATTAAATAGAGTCCATACACTTGTATGAAATTTTAGGTTGAAGGAAGTAGCAAAGACATTTGGGGACAGATGGAGACATTTGAATATGGAACAGACACTAGATGATTATAGTGAATTTGGTTATTTTTGAGGCTATTAAAATAGCTTGAGATTATATAGGAGATTGTCCTTATTTTTAGGAGATGCATGTTGCAGTATCGACGGGAAAGTGTCATTCTGCCTGCAGTCACACAGGAGGGAGGATGCAAACAAATGACCGTCTTAACAGGCCTCCTGTCTAGGTGGGCACAGGGCTGCTGCTGAGCTTTCAACTTTTTCAAGTTTGAAAGTTTCTTAATTGAAGAAAATGGACAAGATGAGCTATGAGTAGGAGATTACTAGTCGCACTGGGAGCAGGTTATAGCTCGTGTAGCATGGAAAGATGACTATAGGCACAAAGGCAGAGGTGAGTCTGCAGGCCCTCAGACAGTGAGTCACAGGACAATGAAAAAGTTTAAGGTGATGCCTGCCCTCTGGGCTACAAAGGGTTTATCACTCAAAGCATAATCATGAAAATTAGTATTGGATAATATACTGGAAGAGTAACTAGAAGAGGTTTTGGAAGTTAATAAGTGGCTTGATAACCTTTTGTTGAGAGCAGTGATGGAGATAAACTTTTATTTATGTTGCTTTGCATATGCTAGGCAAGCCTATTACTACTGAGCTACATCTCCCTGCTGTTTTTAATATAGTCTTCTTAATTATTATTGAGGTTGTGCTGTGGTTTATGCATAGAGGCTAGAAGACAGCTTTGGGGAGTCAGTTCTCTCTCCTGTCACCATTAAATGGGTTCCAGGGACTGAACGCAGGCCGTCAGCCTTCCATGGTAAGCATCTTCACCCACTGAGCTGTCTTACCAGCCTCCTTAGTTATTGAGGCAGGGTCTCACAGTGTAGCTGAGACTAGTCTTGAATTAAAAAAAAACAACTCCCCATTGGCTACAATATCTAAAATATTAAATTCCTTTTACTTAATTTTTAAAATGTATTTTCTGTGCTAGACATATGGGTCAGTGATTGAGAGCATTTGCTGCTCTTTCAGAGGACCCAAGTTTGAATACCAGCACCCATATTAGATAGTTCACAGCTACCTATAACATGAGCTCCAGGAGATTGAGACCCTCTGTGGTCACCTGTACTCATATGTATAAATGCCCCACACGCTTAATAAAAATGAAGTAATTTTAAACTATTTTTTAAAAGATAAACCCTCACTGTTTAGCTGAGGAGGACCTTGAACTTGTGATCTCCCTGATTCCACCTCCTGAGTACTGGGATATGAATGTGTGCCACTACCCATGGTTGAAATTCATTTTTTCCCCCTTAGACAAGGCCTCACTATATAGCCTTGGCTGTCCTGGAACTCCCTTTGTAGATCAGGCTGACCTCAAATTCATGGAGAGCTATCTGCCTCTGCCTTCCCAGTGCTGGGATTAAAGGGGTAGGCCACTAGACCTGGCTGGAGATTCAATTCTTGATAAAATTTTTTGTACAAGTCTCTCAGTTTTTTGATAGTATTCTACCAATGAGAAACTTCACCTAAAAATGGAAGGCATTTTTAAAAACATTAAAATTATAATTATTAGTTATATTTATTATTATTATTATTATTGTTGTTGTTGTTGTTGTTGTTTGTTTGTTTTTTCAAGACACAGTTTCTCTGTGTCGCCCTGGCTGTCCTGGAACTCTGTAGACTAGGCTGGCCTCAAACTCAGAAATCCACCTGCCTCTGCCACCCAAGTGCTGGGATTAAAGGCATGCATCACCACCGCCCGGCTAAATTTTTTTTAAAAGATTTATTTGTTATTATATGTGAGTACACTTTAGCTGTCTTCAGACACACCAGAAGAGGGCATCAGATCTCATTACAGATGGTTGTGAGCCACCATGTGGGTGCTGGGATTTGAACTCAGGACCTCTGGAAGAGTAATTGATGCTCTTAACCACTGAGCCATCTCTCCAGCCCCCTAAAGTTATAAATTTGTAATTAACAACTATAACTTAAAAATTTCTACTATTATAAATGGTTCATTCATTCAGCTGAACCTTCTTATATTAATTATTTCACAAGAATACCAAGAGTGGGTGTGGTAACCCATGCCTGTAATCCTAGCAATCAGAAGATGGATACAAGAGGAGTTTGAGTTATAGACCTCATTGCACCATATACTGAGGACTCCTCTCAAAACAAACAAAAATGCCTACTAAAAATAATAATATTCAGTCTCTACACACGTGCATGCTATTAGAGCCATACAGTGAGCTTGGCTGCTGCTCAAAGGGCACTGCAGCTCCCCAGGGACAGAAGCCACCAGGCCTCAGTCCCAACTAGTTGTACTTTGAGATAAATGCCAGCCCTTTAGGTTTCTGGAATATCAACCCATTTCTCTAGTAGCTCCCTGAATTTCTTTCCAGAGTGACAACAGTGGGCTCTCTTTCAGATTTCTTATGGTTATTACTAATATAAACTTTCCTGGGACTAGGGATGGAGGTTAGTTGGTAGAGTATGTGCCCAGCATACATGAGGTGCTGGATCAGATACCTGGACTGTGTAAACTGGGTGTGGCGGCACACACATCTATTCCCAGCACTCGGGAGGTGGTGGAAGGAGGGTCAGAAGTTCAAGGCCATCCTCAGCTAGCCAGTCAGTTTTCGTCACCTGGGATACAGGAGACCTTGTTTAAGTAGTAACACCTTTCTCATATTTTATATAACTGCAACCAGTTTCTCCGTCTCTTCCTCTGTGTCTCTGTGTATGTCTGTGTATGTGTCTCTGTGTATGTGTGTCTCTGTGTGTGTCTCTCTGTGTATGTGTGTCTCTGTGTGTGTGTCTCTCTGTGTATGTGTCTCTGTGTGTGTCTCTGTGTATGTCTGTGTGTGTGTGTATGTGTGTCTCTGTGTGTGTGTGTCTGTGTATGTATGTCTGTCTGTGTGTGTGTCTGTATGTGTGTGTCTCTGTGTGTCTGTGTATGTGTGTGTCTGTGTGTGTCTCTGTGTATGTGTGTGTGTGTAGGTCAGGAGTTGACATCCGGTGACTTCCTCCATTGCTGTCCACTGTTTTGAGCTTGGAGCTCACTGGTTCAGCTAGACTGCTGGTGAGCAAGTCCTGAGGAGTGTCCTGCCTCTGCCTCTAGAGCCCCGAAAACACAAGCATTGGTGATGGCCTGAGTGTTTATGGGTGCTGGGGATAGAACTCAGGCCCACATGCTCCTCAGGGAGCACTTTCCAGGCAGAGCCATCTCCCCGGCCTCCTCCATCACTGGATTTCATTGGACTACAAATGCCCAAAAATGAGCTGGACAAGAATGTTCACTGAATAAGTTATTCTAATAAAGAAAGTAACCTAAAGATCCACAATTAGGGGGTGAGTCTATTTTTGGTAAAGGTCTCTACTTGACTATCAAGCAGTCACAAAAGATATATAATGTAATAACTTTTGAGAAGGAAGAATACTTACAAGTTATTTTTGAGTGAAAGGTTAAATAATGCACAATATCAAGAGTCACTAGCTCTGGGTGGAGAAGGTAGACATTTTTAGGTGATTTTAAGCTAATTTAAACTCTCCTATATTCTTTGCCCTGCTTCTGGGAATGGATGATTTTGATGTTCAGAAAGAGCATCTGCTCTTGTTTTACAAAACCAAATTAAACAAGTGACCTTGAAAGTTGTTCAAAGCGCCGTGTTCCATCCAGCTCAGCCCTTAAAGAAACTCTGACCTTGGGCGAGTTGCTGAACTTCACCGAGCCTTGGTTTCTCTAGTGCTAAGGATGAGCTGGAAGCAGACCTCATGGCTTATCCAGCAACTACTTCTCGAGTGGGAACTGCACTCGATCGCGCACTGCAATACGATCACTGGCTGCATTAGAGGAAGGAGAATGAGTATTATAAGCACTCCCATGTTTTCTTTTGACTTCTAAGGTGCGGGGCAGGTATGAGGTCTCATCCCATGTTTGGTGGTTTATATTTGTGATACACTATGTTCACACCTTATCCTTCTCTTCCTTTCTGGGTGTCCTGTTGTTCACATGGCTTTGTACACTTTGAGACCTGATTACATGGCTGTACCGTGTTAGAAGCTGAGACTTGATGGTCCCCATTTATAGGGCTCTCTCACTTGTACTGTCACTGACCTGCCCCTTCTTTTACGCGTGGGAACACTCTGAAGTCAGCCTCACCCCATCGCTGCTGTACCCCTTCTAGGCACAGCCACTGTCCATAATTGAGAGATACTGCAGTCACCTCTGGACTCGTCTCTGTGACTACCTTTCCCCTTCCAGTATCTTCTCAACACGGTGACAGGTGAAAAGACAAGCAGGCACCATAATGCCTAGAACTTTCCAGTGGTTTTTCGTTGCATCAGATGAAAGGATTCAGCTCTCCCCACCCCCAGCAGCTCACACCCATCTGATCTCTAGCCTGCTGTTCTGCACTTTCTGTTCTCTCTGCTTGAGAACTTTCTGGAGATAGTTACAGATGGGCTCTTCCTGTCTGCCAGCTCTGTCTCTGTTACCTTGTCACTGAGGTGGCATTTTCAGTGGGATTCTTCACATCTCTTATGTTTTTTCCCCTGTGTTTAAGGTCATGTTATCCTACTGTATATGTTGGCAAATATGTAGATATTTATATATCTTTCCAATAAAAATAGCTGTGAGGCAAGACTTTTATCTGTTTGGCCCTTTGCTCTGACCTTGACAGCGTGGAGCCTAGTAAGTTCTCAGCAGTGCTTCTAGACTCCTCACTGTTCCATGGACGAGGGCTTTGGTCTCACACTGTTTAAAGCTCCCCAAGTGATGCGGGGTGGGGTGGGGTGGGTAATCTGCCTCCTGCTCACTTTAGCCCTCAAGAGCAGAGCAAGATCTCGAGCAGGCCTACTGCCACCTACTAGGGAGATGGCATTTCATGTTGAGCCAAGGGTGGCCCCCAACTACGTTAGATAGAAGCTAGCTGCAGTCTCCATTTAGATCTGTGTGTTGGCTTTTTGTAGTATATGAACTGTGTATTTAAGATCAAAATTAGGGGCTTCAGAGATGGCTCAGTAGGGAGGTGTCTCAGTGACTGAAATGGCAAGAGGATGGTGCAAGCAAGAGGATCTGAATTTGGATCCCAGCAAACACTTCGTAGCCGGGGCAGCAGCATATCCACAACTCCAGCAGTGTGTGTGAGGGTCGGGGATGGAAGGCAGAGGCAGGCAGACTGGGGGCTTGCTTGACAATTTGAAACAGTGAGCTCTACGTTTGGTAAGAGAACTTGTCTCAAAAAATAAGTTGTCAGAGTTGAAGGAGATACCCGATAGTGATATCCCTCTCCCTCCCTCCCTCCCTCCCTCCCTCCCTCCCTCCCTCCCTCCCTCCCTCCCTCCCTCCATCCCTCCCTATTTCTCTGTCTCACTCATGCACATGTACGCATCCTTACCTACATACACATAACTGTTTGGTGCCATGAGCCCCTCTGCACGAGGGAGTGTGCCACAGCCCCTTCATCCGTAGCTTGCTCTGGTCAGCTCTAGTCTGCATCTCCTCAGGGAGTTGACATGGCGTGGATTGTAAAGGAGACCAAGAATGACTCCTTCAGGTCCTTCCTCATTTAGCTCTCTGCTTTAGCCAGGCATGATGGCGCATGCCTGGAGTCTGCACTGACATTGGAAAGCAGCTTGGTCTATGTGTGGAGACAGTGAGACCTGTCTGAAGACGGACAGATGGATGGATGGCCAGAGCAAAAAACAAAGAAAACCCCCACAAGATTTCTAGTTAGGTTATTGAGATTTTTGTTTTGAGTTAATAATTAAGTGATTTGTTCCCTTTGTCTTTTGCAGAGGCATTAGTTGCAGAACTTCATAAGAAGATCAAAGAGGCATTTGAAGTGTTTGACCATGAATCAAATAATACAGTAGATGTGAGGTTTGGAAATATTCATTGTTATAATTCTAAATTGTGGATATAATTCATAAATAGAAGGGAGATGTTCTCTCTTTTTTTTTTTTGCACTGTACTGTTGTGCTGTTTATTTTCTTATACTCTGTGTTTTTGCTAACTACCACTTCAAGATAAATTTTATTTCTTTTGTAGTCTCGTGGAGAGACTATATTTTCATTGTCTAGTCCAACTGAACTGTGTAAGATGAACTTCATTATAGCTGTAGTGATGACACATGTTTGGTACTCAGTAAGTCTCTGTTTAGTGAGCAAATGAAATTTGCATTTTAAAATGTACAAATATGATCTGGGAGATGGCTCAGTCTGTTAGAGCGCTTGCCACTCATGCACGAGAGCACAAGCTTGGATCCGCATTGCTGATGTGAAAGCTGCATGGCCACAAACCTCTGACCCCAGCTTTGGAGGGCAGAGACAAGCAGATCCCAGGAGTTCTACGGTCAGTCAGTCCTGCTGAACAGCAAACTCCAGGTTCAGGGAGAGACCCTGTATCAAAGGAATAAAGAAACCGATAGAAGAGACCTGGTGTCCTCTCCTGACCTTTGATTGTGCACACACACAGATACACCACAGATTCTACACATACTATAGCACATACACACACTATTAAAAAACAATATAAAAAGTAAATAGATGTGTATTATCAAGCTACATGTTACAAAGAATAGTTATGTTATAAAATAATATACTTCCCAAGTAAGATAAAAATGGGCTAAACAGAGCATGAGAACTGGAAAGACATGGCGACTATTGGGAGATCTGGGATAGAGTACAGGTGTGGTGGTGTACACCTGCAAGTGCAGCACTTAGGTGCGATGTCAGGGAAATTCTGACTTTGATGGCAGCCTGGGCTATGTGTTTTGGGGTGTTGGGGGAAGGTAGAGGAATCACACAGGAGACCAGCAGAAATTGTGGGATTTGTGCCAAATACAGGATAGGAAAGTCAGGAATCCATTCTCCTAAGAGGCCAGGCAGAGTGAGGATTTTTTCATGGGTTTGTAGTCTCAAGAGCTTCTAGTACTAAGGCCAGCAAAGCAGTGGGGAGCAGTCTAAAGAACAGCAAGGACCTGTTTATAAAGCAGGCCATCTGCCACTTCCGGTCCTAGCCAGGGGCCCAAGTGCTTCAGCCAAACTGAATGAACAATATGAGCCTTTATTCACAAGTCGTTACCATATGCATTGCTTAGTTTCTCATACCTGATGGTCTGAGATTAACCAATGTAACGAGTTTCATTTCTTCATATTAACATATAAGACAGGTTTTATACTCTAGTTTTGTGTATAAGCCTGTTTGATAGACAAGGTGGAAGATAGAATGGAATTTGTCCTCTCTCCCCTTACTTGTAGTGGGCTTGGCTAGTTACCTGTCTTGCTGAAACAGTACCTGACAGAAGCCGCTCAAGTAAGGGAGGGTTACTTGCCTCATAGTTTGAGAGTACAACCTGTCATGACAGGGATGTCATGGTGGCGAGGGGTTGAGGTAGCAACTGGTCACCTTGTGTTTGTAGTCCTGAAGCAGACACAAGTATGGCGCTCAGCTCCCTTTCTGCTCAGTCTGGAACCCAGCCTGCAGAATCTTCCCGTCCTGGTTAGCCTTCACAGGCGTGCCCCGAAGCTGACCGCATCTTATCCCACAGCATGCTTGTCTCTTAGTTGATTCTAGATCTTATCAAGTGATAGTTGAGGTTAACCACCATGGACAGAGTGAGTCTGGGTTCAGCCATTGCAATGAAAGTGTAACCGGAACTACAGGGTGGCCTGGCAGCTCACGGAGTACTGAATACAGTGTCCTTCGGGAAAATGAGCGGGCAGGGATGTGCTGGGCCCGGGTTTGGTGAGTAGCTTGGAGCTTGCAGCAGTACTTTGCCATTAGACAGACTAGATTATGACGGACAAGTTCTGTCCACTGACCTCTCCTTGAAACTGAGTGGTTCTCTTCCTGGGCCAGGAGAGAAGCATTGTGAGAAAAGTCAGGGAGGGCAGCTTTAGACGTGTCTGTCTGGTTGTGGTTTCTGGGGATGGATTCTAAGGCCTTGTGCATACCAGGCAAGCATTCTGCTGAATGACACTCCAGGACTACCACAGCTTTGCGAGACAAAGGGGAACGAGAAAAGCACTTGCTTTAATTCTGCTCTCTGACAGTCCAGCTGTCTCTAATTGTACCCATTACCTCACGTTAATGTTTTTAGCTGTGTGTGAGGGTTTGGCACCTCTGGTTTTGGAGACAGGTGACAAGTCTATGCTTTGCTCACTGTCACACCATAGCTTTTCCAGTTCCAAGTCTCTGGCTGTGCTTGGGAGCATGCCCTCATTCTCCTGTCCCAGCCCCTCGCAGATCCCTGGGCTGAAAGGAGCCCCCACATCCCACGCAGCAAGGACGCACCAGGCCTGTTTGGTAAAAGGGCCAATTTAGGAAGAAGAGATGGGATTACAGGCTGCAACTTTTCCCCATTCAAAATTAAAATAATTTAATTGAGGCCCTGAGAGGAAGTGTATGTTCTTATAACTTAGTCTACTTTATTAAATAGAGATGGTTTTTAAGAGAATAGGCATTGTTTCTGGCACTAAAATATTAATGCTAAGCATATTTGAATAGTAACATGGATGGTGTCAGCCTTTAAACTTGATTCCTTGTGCTATTATTTTTTTTTCTTTTTGAGATAGTCTTATTACTCTGTAGTGCAGGCTGGCCTTCAAGTAACTGTGTAACTTAGGCTGGACTCAAACTCAGGGCTGTCTTCCTGACTCAGCTTCCGAGTGCTGGACTTGCAGGTGTGCATGTTGCCCTGCCTGCCTCCTTATACTGAGTTACAGGGAACTGTCTCCCCATGCTTCTGGTGTCCTTTGAATCAACCTTTGTAAACTGGATGTGAAGGACAGAGACACAAAAAGCCTTGCCCAGGGCTGCACGAGAGTGAGCAGCCAAGTCGGAAGGCGAGTTAGTGTTCTCTGTTGAGCAGCAGTTTCCAAGCTGGCTGCACACCAGCCTCAAGAAGGCCCGGGAAGGCCGTGATGAGCAGGGCCAACTCTCTCCATTTATAAATGTAGTTGATCTGTCTGGAATTCATTAAGACTTATGATTAAAAGGGAAAGTCTAAATAGTTGCATATTTTTAACCTACTAAACAGTTCGTATTTGCTGTCCAAACTGTTAGGCTTGCAGTATCATATGCTTACTTCTCTACGACTCAAGCCAGTTTCAACTGGCTTCTGATCTATTGCATTATGTTAAAGTCCAATACTCCATTAAGAGTTATCAATTTATTAAATACTTTATTACTCTTCAAACAGTTAAGGATTTAAGGCAGTATTTTAGTAGAGAAGCGACTCACACTCATAATCCCAGCCCCAGGGAGAGAGGGCCTCATTGCACAGTAAGAAAGTTTTTCTCCAAGAGGAAGCCAGGACATTGACTGCCTCAGAGGGAAAGTGTGGAGTTGCTTCCCTTAGGGCTGACCTAGGCTGCCGTGGATACTTTTTTGGTGACTTCTTTCCTTTCTCCTTCTCTCTGCTGTGCACAAATGGAAAGTTTTCATTTTAATTGTTATCATAATAGATAGAAAAGAAGTCTGATATTGTGAGTATTAAGCAAACAGTGGGTTGCTTGTTACTATCTGAAACATTTTGAACTGGCCTCTCTGCTTCCTCCGACCTGGGACTGAGCTTACTTCCTGGCCAGGGCCAGCTCCATGGTGGCGAGGAGCTTCTGTGCCTTGTGACCTTCCCTTTCCATTGCCTTACAGGGCTGTTAGTATAACACGTTTTCCAAGAGATTTCCTTGTCTATCCCCAGTACCCTACATGTGACTGTGAGGTCAAAACTCTTTGTACTAATAAAGCAAAGGTAGTTTTAGATATATTTTTAAAGATTTCTTTTCTTTAGTGTGTGTGGCTATAGCCAAGTGTATGTCTTGTGCATCATGTATATACAAGTGTATGTATATACAAGTGTATGTATATACAAGTGTATGTACATACAAGTGTATGTAGGCCCCTGAAGAGTCCAGAAGAAGGTACTCCATTCCCTGCAAGTCACAAGGCATTGTACGGTCCTCCTTCCAGGGGCTACTTGGAACGGAACCCAGGTCCCCTGCAAGAACAGTCAGTGCTCTTAACCGCCAAGGCATCTTTCCAGCTTCCAGTATTAAGTATTTCCCTTTCATATTTATTATGAGTGTTTCAAAGGCTAGATGATGGGCAACATTATTTTCTATAATTGTTTTGTCATTTATGTAGACATATAATAGATTTCTAAATCAATTAATAGGGCTAGTGAGATGGTTCAAAGTGATTACCTGATGACCCGAGTTTGATCCCTGGAACCCACAGAAGAGAACCAATTTCTACAAGTTGTCCCTTGACTTGCAGAACTAGCACACATGAGACAGGGTTTCTCTGTGTGGTCCTGACTGTCCTGGAACTCGCTCTGTAGACTCAGCCGGCCTTCTTATAGAATTTAAGAATACCAGCCCAGAAGTGGTACCACCCACAAGGTACCCACAACCAGTACATTTTTAAAAATAAAAATAATTTGCTTGAGTGGGACATGGCAGGCTCACATCTGTGATCAAAGCACTTGTGAGGTAAAGGTGGGAGGGTCAGGAGTCCAAAGTCATTTTCAGCTCATAAGTTCTAGACTAGCTTGGCTGCATAAGACCTTGTCTCAAAACAATGAAATTAACAAATTTCATTTCCATTAAAGGAATTGTGGAGTCTCAAATGTTTGTCATATAAGACATCATTAAGTTTAGAAAAGAAGATCTTAGGAGACTGTTGGCAGCTGGGCGGTGGTGGCGCACGCCTGTAATCCCAGCACTCTGGGAGGCAGAGGCAGGCAGATTTCTGAGTTCCAGGCCAGCCTGGTCTACAGAGTTCGTTCCAGGACAGCCAGGGCTACACAGAAAAACCCTGTCTCGAAAAAACCAAATCCAAAAAAACCGAAACCAAAAAAAAAAAAAAAAAAAAAAAAAAAAGAAGAAGGAGACTGTAGGCACATGGACAACTTCAAATATAGAAAATACCATTTAGCTTTTTACTCTAAAAGATAAGGAAATCAATATTTTTAAAATTCCTTGTATTTCTTCAAGTTATCTTATTATTTTTACCTACAGGATAGCCCTATTCACACTGTAGCATTCACTTAACCTGTCTGTCTCTGTCTCCCCCCCTTTCCTTTTCCCTTTCCCTTCCCTTCCCTTTCTCTTTTCCTTTCCCTTTCCCTTTCTATTCCCTTCCCTTCCCCTTCCCCTTCCCCTTCCTCTTTCCTTTCCTCCCCTCCCCTTCCTTCTCTCTTGAGCTTCCTGGCCCCTGTTGGTATTTGCTGTCAAGCCTGCTGACAGGCTCCGGGACTCTGCATTTCCTGTCACTGTCGTGGCTGCACATAGGCTTTGCTCTGCTAACATGCTGGTGACAGCTTCTTCCAGGTTCTTCCCTGCTACTGCAGGTCTGTGCTGCCTGCCTCTTCTCCCTTCTGCCTGTCCACTCCTGGCTTCTGCACTCTTAGGATCCTGCTTACTGTCTTGGCTGCTACTCCTCTTCTAGTTGTAGCCCTCTGCATGTCTTGTTTCAAAACTTCCAGAGAAGAAAAGGGAAATACTACTTTGATCACATATTAATATTCTGCAGAGGGTGCCTTTGTTGAGCAGAGCTCATGCTAGACTTCAGAGGCCTCTCCTGAAGACTGTTAGAGACGTGTAGCCTCGGGGTTAAGTAGCCACCTCTGGTTCAATCAGTTGTGCCTGGGGTGAGAGATCAAACACCACAAAATGCAGCAATCTGTTCAGGAAGAAATCGTTAACAGAGGACCATGGATTTGACTGGGACCTTGCTTCCTTTGTGATATAATTACTTCCTGGCTTGGTAGTTAAGCCTAGTAGGCATTCTGACCTCATTCTATATCAGCAGTTGGCACTTTGTGGTGAACTCACTGGTTTCTTACCATTCCTTTCTAGTTGTGCTAGATTAATGCCTGAACAGGTAGCTCTGCTCTAACTTCAGACTCCCTCAGAGACAGACCGTGTGACAATCTGTCAGTGGACCGTCGGGCCAGGAGAGGTACAAATCAAATGGGTGGAGCAAGCCTCTTTCCCTCCTCATCCCCTCCTTTCCTTTTAGGCTAGGAATTTGATGGAGGGCCTTGTGAATGGTAGGTAAACACTGCCATCGGTTACAGCCCCAGTCCTTACGCACCTTACGCTGTTTCTGAAACTTATATTTATCTGCAAGGGACTTGGTGTGACCTAAACAACCTTGGAAGTGGAAAAGAAGGTTGGATGCCTACTTCCTGTTTTCAGAATTTATTTCAGAACTACACTGAGACTGTTCTTTATTTGATCTTCATTAAAGGTGGAACAAGGAAATTGAATAGGACTTTTAAATAAATGATGTTGGATCCCTCCCACACACCCCATATAGAAACTGACTTAAAGGAAAAAAATCACACGTAAGACCTAAAGTTATAAAATTGGAAGAAACATTGGTATAAATCTAGTGATTTGGATTGGATGGTTCCTTGGTGGGTGGAGGCGGCTAAGGGCAGTAGCAATAGTCTGTAATGTTTTGGGAATCCTTTGGACAATCCCCAACAACTCAGAGGAGGACTTTTCATGTGTGGTGCTGTGGTTTTTGTTAAATAATGTACAGCTCTTGAGGGGAGTATTATCAGCCCAGATGGGAAATTTTGATTTAAACTATGTATTTATATTTAGACACCAAGTTACATGTATTGTTGGCATTTTTAGGTAGATACTAGTATGGTTCCTTTTCAGACATCCTTACTGTCTATACTTCCCCCTCCGACTTATCCTTTTCCTCCGTCCCTAACTGAGGTCTCTCGTTTCCCCAGTTCCCTTGTCAGCACACCCGCACCTGCTGTTCCATCCTGCCTTGCTCTCCCTCCCACCTGCAGCAGTGGCCACTTTCACTTCCCTAGTTTGGAGACTAGTATAGAAACCACAGCTTGTCAAAATGCAGAGTTGTGGAGCTCAGTCCCAACTGATAGGTTTATAAGACAACTCCTACACCTAAGGCTCAGGGATCACTGTAAGGGAGGCAGAAAGATTGTCAGAGCCCAAGGAGCAGCAAGTTTGTCATGAGAGTGTCTCCTAGAAATGCCACAGAAGCTCCACCCATGATTTCTCACCATTATGGCTGCCTAAACATGTCCTGAACAAGGGCAGCACCAATAGACATGCTTACATGGAAGGGTGGTGCTCCAGAGACCTCAACCACAGGCAGAGAGCCACAGCTGAGAGGAGTGCTGAGAGTGGGGAAGCAGCCTCCCGGGGAGGGCTCACCACTGCTTATCTAACATGCATACGAGCAACATTAAGTGGACTCAGCAGGTTGTATTTTTATATATTAGGAGAGTGTGTGTGTGTGTGTGTGTGTGTGTGTGTGTAAAACAACAGCAAAGAAAAGGAGGACATGAATTTAAAAGAGAAGAAGGGGGGAAGAAACAGGGAGAAATAAGTAATTATATTATAATCTCAAAAACATATTTAAAAAGTCAAATGAAAAGGGCTGTAAAGGTGGCTCAGTGGTTAAGGGATTGTACTGCCCTTACAGAGGATCCAAGTTCAGTTCCCAGCACCCACCGGGGTGGTTCACAGCCGTGTGACTCCAGACCCACCCCCTGTGCCGGCCTCCTCAGGCACCCGCTCACACAAGACATGGATACATAGAAGAATAAAATACATACTTAAGAAAACCAATCCAAGTAAAAACCCAACCAGACAGATCCTAGAAAATCTATCCACAGAAGATCTAGATGTGCTTCTTCCTGTAGCCAGGATTTCAAAGGTTCCACTGCTAAAGGCTTCCATCCAGACAGCTGCAGATTTAAAGTGTTGTCCTCAAGGGGCTTAATCGCTTTCAGGAGATGGGACTAAAAGAAAAACTGTTGAATTATTATTCCAACACTGAAAACCTAATAAAGATTGCATAAAACTACAAAACAACTTTCTTATGAATAGCTATACAAAATTGCAAATAGAAGCAACAAAATCTAGTACCACATTAATGCAAACTGTGTTTTTCCTAGAAATGTAAAAGTATTACTCTGTTGCATATTTACTGCATGTCATATTAGTATGCCTAAGAATAAAAATCATGATCATTCTTGTAGATAGTTAAGATATATTTGACAGAATTCAGCACATGTTCATAATTTTAAAGTCCTAATAAAGTAGTCATTAGAGAATGCTTCCTTAGCCCCAAACTGAGGTTCTTACTTAAAAAGGAGGTATGTGCACCATTTGGTTAAAATTACGAACAAGATAAAGATATCTACATTTACCATTGTCAATTAATATTAACATAAGTGGGCAAGTGGTAACATGGACATTACTAGACATGAAATGGTAGGAGATAGAAAAGATAAGAGAAATAAAAACTATTTGTAGATATATGACCAAATATCTAGAAAACCCAGGAGAACTGATAAGAAAACAATTGCAAAGAAAAATGAATTTTAGTAAAGTAGCAATATTCTTATACAGAAGGCTGGTGACATGGTTCAACAGAGAGAGGCACTTGGGTGTAGCCTTGACAACCTAAGAGAAATCCTGGATCCCATAGAATGACCTAAGAGACCAGACCCCTGAGTCATTCATCTGTCTTCTGACTTCTTCCTTCTCTCCATGACACAGGCGTCCCTGCACTCACCACCTCACTCCTAACAAATGGAAACAGATTAATATTTAAAAATAAATTAATATATGGAAATCAGGAGCCAGCTACTTGTTTTCTGAAAAATGATTTATTTTATTTTTTCCTGTGGATTGTTGTTATGTATGTGTGATATTCCCTGGAACCAGAGTTAGACAGTTGTGAGCTACCATGTGGGTGCTGGGAATTGAATCTGGGTCCTCTGGAAAAAGTCAGTGCTCTTAACTGCTGAGCCATCTCTCAAGCCCCAGGAGCTGTATATTCTATAAAGAGTGCCCAGTTAGATGATGTAATGGAGGGTAAGACCCATTTATAATAGCAATAAAATATTGAGCTTATAGATAATAATGCATCAAGAAATATATAAACCATACCATAGGAAAATCCACATGGTATAAAAATAGAACAAATGGAAAGAAACCATTTGAAGGATAGAAAACTTGAAGTACTAAAGATGTCAACTCATTCTAAGTTGACATGAATTCAGTACAAATGGAAATGAACACTTCTGTAACTGACAAGTGTATTGTACACATGAAAAAGTAAGCTAGAACAGCCAAGGGAACTCTTGAAAAAGAACAAGAAGGCCGGTGTAGCTTTATTTGATATCAAAACATATTACAGGAGCTGAGAAATGGCTCAGTGGTTAACATTTGCTGCTCTCACAGAGGATCCCAGTGCACACCTTGCAGAGAAGGGGGGACACAGCCATCTCTTCTGCCTCTGAGGCAAGAGCACTCATATTCACGTGCACACTCACACACACAAAGGAGAAAGGAAGGGGGAGGGAGGAGTGAGGGAAGAAAAGACTAGAAATAGTATATGAAGAATTAGTGGGAGGGACAGACAAAGGTCCTGTGGGGGGAAGTGGCCTTAGCATGTTGGGGAAAGCAGAGAGAGAGGGAGGGAGGGAGGGAGAGAGAAGGAGGGAGAGAGAGGGAGGGAGAGAGAGAAGGAGGGGGAGAGAAGGGGGAGAGAGAGGGAGAGAGGGAGGGAGGGAGGAAGGGAGAGAGGAAGAGAGAGATAGGGAGGGAGGAAGGGAGGGAGGGAGAGAGAGGGAGGGAGGGAGGAGGGAAGGAGGAAGGGGAAGGAGGGAGAGGGAGGGAGGAGGGAAGGAGGAAGGGGGGAAGGGAGGGAGGGAGAGGGGGTTAGCGTGTAGTTTATAGTGCAGTACCATCATGAAGGTGGCTAGGCCTGCAGAGATCATTGTGGCAGTGAAAGGGTAAGTGAGTGATGGGGTTCTAGTGTAGAAAGTTGCTGTGGCTGCTGTAAGGAGAGTAGAAAGGGTGGCTGGTGTGAGGGGTGCAGCGGCCAGGCTAGTGTAGTGGCCCAGGCAGGAGGACTGCTGTCAGCAGCACAGTGGCAGCAGGGTGTGAAAACCCATCTTATTGCTATGGCTGCATTGCTGTCCCTAAACTTCATGTTTGAAATGCCCCTTTCTTTTAAATTGATACATGATCATTTGTATGTTCACAGGGCACACATGATATAATTGTAAACATGTACACAACATGTATTGATCAATTGGTAATTAACAGTTCCATCTTACATGCTGATCTTGTCTTAAATTCCTTCTAGATCTTCATGCAACAAGTAAAGGTCTTGTAAACTGTAGTCACCATTCTGGCTGTAGGTTCAGAACTTCCTCCTCCTGTCTTACTGTATGCTAATATCTAATTTCCAGGCCTGCCACTACCTCCATTGTCCTCCTTCTTACAAGCAATTAGTTACTATTCTGATCTGTTCCTCTATGGGATCAATGTTTTGTACATGATTGAAAGTGTATATCTTTTTATTTCTTTGCCTGATTTGTTTTATTTAATGACCTTCAAAGCCTTCCACTGTGTGTGTGTGTGTGTGTGTGTGTGTGTGTGTGCGCGCACCCCCATGCATCTGTTTCCTTTAGCCATTCACCTGCTGACATACCGTAGCTGATTGCCTCTTGGCTGTTTTGTGTCCTGCTGGGGTAGACAGGCCTGTGCAGGGGTCTCCTTGAGATATTGTTTATTTTCTTCAGCAAGGTAGCAGAGCAGAATGGCTGACTTGTACAGTGTCTCCAGTTTTAGTCTTGAGAGGAACGATCAGTATTCTCCATATGGCTGCACTAATTTCCATTCCTAGCAACAATCCGTCCGTCAGTCCGTCCGTCTCCCTTCCCTCCCCAGCATTTGTACTTTTCAATGTTTTGTTAATTGCCATTCTGAGGGGTGAGAGGATATCTCACTGTGGTTTGGATTTACAGTCCCCTAGTCAGTAGTGACACTGGACATATTGTTATATGTTTGTCGACTGTTTGTAGGTCTCATCTTAGAAAATGTCTGTTCGAATCATTGGCTTTCTTTAATCCAGAGACATTTTAGTTGTTCAAATTCATCATACTTTCTAGATATTAATTCCTTTTCAGATTCATATGTTATAAATATTTCCCCTATTCTCTACCTGTCTTTTCATTCTATACATGTCTTTTTCTTTGCTGTGGAAAGTCTCAGTTTGGTATAATTCCGTTTGCCCATCACTGCTTTTGTTGGCTGCACTTTTGAGATCTTAATTACCATTGCAATAACAGCAACAACGAAGACACCGATCATTGCCTTACCTATCTAGAAGTGTTTCCAAATCTTAATATCTGCTAGCTCAAAACGTGAGTGAGTTAATCTTCAGGTCAGGTGTTTACAGAGGTGATTGGATTTAAACTGATGCTGAGAGAGAGGCCTAATGCTCTCTCTGGTTCTCTCACCCTGTGCATGCCAGGCAGGTGGCTTGCCCCTGGCTTAGAGCAGGAGATGCCAGGCAGTCTGCGTTCAGAGGGATGCCCCCGTGAGGACAAAGCAGGGGCTCTCTCTGCAAGTTAAGCCAGGAGGCTTTGGGTGAATCCACAGCCCAGATTTCCAGCCCTCAGAGTGATGAGAAAAGAAGCTGCTGACATTGTTTATCCCCATGCCCTACCCCCACACCGTGTGATACTTTCTCCAGGTAGCTTCAGCAAGCAAATGCAGGCACAGAAGCAGCAGTGGTGATGCAGCTTCTTCACAGCGCTCACCACCGACTAAAATTAGCTCGTGCTCGGCTCCTCCCAGTAGCAGGCTCCAAGGGGAGAACAGGGGCTCGCCCTTCTCAGTCCCCAGCAGGCACAGCACTGAGCGGAAGTAGCTGTGTCATTAACTTACTGATTCTGTCTCTGTAATGTCCGGATTTTTACAGAGCCCAGAGTTCTTTTTGGGACTGTGACCTCTAGCACAGAGACTAAGAAGAAATAGCATCGCAGCAATCAGGAGCCAGAAACTCTTTGTTCTTCTCTTTCACAGTCTCTTCAGTTGATTATGAAGGCCTTCTTTTAGATTTATTTTATTATTTAGTTTCAGAATGACTTGGGTCTAGGAGAAATGCCCTCGCAGGGGAAGAAGGCAGGGTCTTGTTTTGTCCTCTGTTCTTCTTTAAGGACCTGACATAGCCGTCCTCAGCAAGTATTTGTTAAACGAATGGAACCCATTTTCCAAAATTCTGCTTTGTTCTAGAAATTTCCAAAGTGTTATGCTTACTGATACTTAGTGTAACAACAGTTGTATTATAGAGGGATAAACAGGTTTGCCTCCTTTTGCCCCTTAGAATTGCATCAGATGCCCTCAATCTGTCTGCACTGGGGTGTTTTTGACCTTGACTGCCCTTAGGGATGACTCAGAGTCTAGCTCAAGGGCAGTGGTGCCACCCTGCGTCAGCGATGGCATACTACACCCACCAACTGTCTACTAAGACTCCTTCCCAGGCTTCTGTTGGGTTGCTCTTCATGACCTGTTTGTCTAAATGACACTGCTTTCTGTATGGGATAAATGCAGAGATAAATTCTTCTGTTTAAAGGTCTTTAGAGCTGGTTTGTTATCAATATAAGAAATCTATCTACTTCAATAAAATACATAAAAGGTTCCATATTTTAAAACATTTATATAAAATAGTTGTTTCATTTGTCAGGTTATTAAAAATCCAATAAAAGGTTTATAGTGAAGAAAAAATATCTTAAAAAACTTTATCCCAGCACTTGGGAGGCAGAGGCAGGCGGATTTCTGAGTTCGAGGCCAGCCTGGTCTACAGAGTATGTTCCAGGACAGCCAGGACTACACAGAAAAACCCTGTCTCCCCCCCAAAAAAAAACCAAACAACAAAAAAAAAACAAAAACAAAAACAAAAAAAACAAAAAACAAAAAAAACTTTAAAAGTTTAAATAAGATTTTTGTTGATTTCTGCTTCATTTGCATGGTAGATTACAAAGTGAGTTGGTTCTAACCACTCTAGTCAATGGAGGAAATGAACTTGTATACAGACAGGCTCCTGCATCAGATGTTTGAAATAGCAGTGGCCACAGTATCAGTGACTGATGTGCAGAAGTTAGTTTAGAAAAACATTCTGAAACCATTGTTAAAAACTAGTTGATATTAGAAATCATTTAAACATTTTTAAAGGGCTCAGGCGCCGGGCGTGGTGGCGCAGGCCTGTAATCCCAGCACTTGGGAGGCAGAGGCAGGTGGATTTTTGAGTTCGAGGCCAGCCTGGTCTACAGAGTGAGTTCCAGGACAGCCAGGACTACACAGAGAAACCCTGTCTCGGAAAAACCAAAAACAAACAAACAAACAAACAAACAAAAAAGGGGGGTGCTCAGGCTGTGGAGATGACTCAGCAGTTAAGGGTACTCTTGCAGAGGACCAGGGTTTGCTTCCCAGCACTCACAGTGGACCACACACTTATTGAACCAGCACACATATTGAACCAGTCTGTGAGCTCATTAAAGCTGGCAACCACCTGGACTTCAACTCAGGGAATCTAATTCCCTCTGCTGGCCTCCTTGTGTATCCACATGCATGTGACACGGTCATGCACAGAAACACATAAATATAACTAAATAAATCTTTTTAACAAACCAAACAAGCCAGGCGTGATAGCTCACACCTTTCATACCAGCACTCAGGAGGCAGAGGCAAGCTGATATTTGAGTTTGAGTTTGGGGTCAACCCAGTCTCCAGAGTGAGTTCCAGGATAGCCAGGGCTACATAGAGAAACCCTGCCTCAGAAAACAACACACAAACAAATAACATCCAAACAGAGTTGCCTGGGTTTTTTTTTTTTATTTTTTTTGTTTTTGTTTTTGTTTTTGTTTTTTCGAGACAGTGTTTCTCTGTGTAGCCTTGGCTGTCCTGGAACTCACTTTGTAGACCAGGCTGGCCTCGAACTCAGAAATCCGCCTGCCTCTGCCTCCCAAGTGCTGGGATTAAAGGCATGCGCCACCACCGCCCGGCTTGAGTTGCCAGTTTCTACAGCAATTTTTTTTTTGGGGGGGGTGATAGGGCCTCACTATGTAACTGGCCTCACTGTGTTGACTAGGTTGGTCTTGAACTCATGACAGTCCTCCTGCATGAATCCCAGTGTTGGGATTACAGATGTATGCTACCATACCTATCATAAGAAGTATTAAATATTAGATGGATGCAATGGCACATGTTTATCATCCTAGCACATAGAAAGTTGAGACAGAGGATTGCTTTGAGTTCTGGGATAGCATAAAAAGACTTTCAAAATACAAATAAAATTTAAAAGTGCCTTAATAATTTTAATGATATTAAACTGTTTGACTGGACCAGTGAGATGACTAAGTAGAAATGTGCTTGCATGACTGAGGGCCTGGGTTTGGATCCTTAGCACCCAAATAGAAAGTTGATGTGTCTGTGACTGTTGTAATTCCAGTAATGGGGAGGCAGAGGCAGAGACCTAGCCAGGCTAGTCAGCTGGTAAGCTCCCGTTCAGTGAGAGACCCTGTCTCACAACATAAGGTAGAGAGCGAGTGAGGAAGATATGTGGCGTAGACCTCTGGCCTCTATGTTTATGTGCACACAGGAAAATAGGTTTATATTGTTGCTATTTTATTTTTTGAGAACAAGTCTCATTATGTAGCTTGGGCTCTGCCAAAACTTGCTATGTAGACTAGGTTGGCTTTGAATTTGTAGTAATCTTATATCTCAGCCTGCTGAGTGCTGAAATTACAGGTATGGGCCACCATGCCTGGCTCATTACAAATAGGTTGAGGAAGCCAGGTAAAGTGGCACGCATCTTTAATCTTAGCACTTGAGAGGGAGAAGCAGATTGATACAGATCTCTATGAGTTCAAGGCCAGCCTGGTCTACATAACTAAGCTCCAAGACAGCCAGACTTATATAGCAAGACCCTGTATCAAATCCTCTGTGCCCCAAAATAGGTTTAAGGGGGTTCTTAAAATAATTTTCAGGGCCAGCAAGGTGGCCCAATGGGTAAAGGTCCTTGCTGCCAAGTACCATATTGATTGCCGAAGTTCAATCCCTAGGACCCACAGAGTGGACAGAAAGAACTGACGCCCATACGTTGTCTTCTAACCTCTGCATGTGGACAGTAGCACTACTTCTTCTTCTTCTTCTTCTTCTTCTTCTTCTTCTTCTTCTTCTTCTTCTTCTTCTTCTTCTTCTTTTTTGTTTTTGTTTTTGTTTTTGTTTTTCGAGACAGGGTTTCTCTGTGTAGCTCCGGCTGTTCTGGAACTCACTCTGTAGACCAGGCTGGCCTCAAACTCAGAAATCTGCCTGCCTCTGCCTCCCAAGTGCTGGGATTAAAGGCGTGTGCCACCACCGCCCGGCTTGTTTTGTTTTTCTTTACAAATAAAGTTTATTTTAAAATATTCAACTCAGTATTGACTTTTTTTAGTCATCAAAATAATTTATAATAGTTAAATGCCTCTTAAATATCCATGATTATTTTCTGAAGCTAAAAGTAATATTCACACAATCAGTTTTAAAAATCCATTTGGAACATTAAACAAGATAGAAGTAGAAAAAAATCTCGGGGTGACGTGACCGCCGAGGAGGCAGTGGGCGCTTCCCCTGCGAAGGCCACGGGCAGGAGAATGGCCACGTGAAAAGCGATGGAGACTTAACCCCCAAGGGTGAAGAGGGGCCACCACCTGTGAAGGGAACAGAAGGGGCAGCGGGGGTTACTGGTGATGCCATCGAGTCAGTGCCCCCGAGCCAGGAAGCCGAGGCCAAGGGGGAAGTCGCTCCATGGAGACCCCCAAGAAAAAGAAGAAGAAATTCTCTTTCAAGAAGCCTTTCAAATTGAGTGGCCTGTCCTCCAAGAGAAATGGGAAGGAGGGCGGGGTGATTCCTCAGCCTCCTCACAACAGAGGAAGAGCAGGAGCAGGGGGACATCAGCTCCTGCAGCGATGAGGGCCCTGCCTAAGAAGGGAAGACCGCGGCCACCCCTGAGAGCCAAGAGCCCCAGGCCAAGGGGGCAGAGGCTAGTGCTGCCTCCAAGGGAGACACCGCAGAGGGGGCAGGGCCCCAGGGTGCAGAGCCGTCCCCTCCCTCGGGCCCTGGAGTGGCCCCACATCTGCCAGTGCTGAGCAGAATGAGTAGCTGGGTGGGGGCAGAGGGGTGATCTCTAAGCTGCAAAAACTGTGCTGTCCTTCCTGTGAGGTCACTGCCTGGACCTTGTGCCCTGGCTGCCTTCCTGTGCTCAGAAAGGGAGGGGCTTGCTGGCTCCTCCCAGCCACGCGCCCTTCTCTCCCTCCTGGGATTTTCCCATCAGCCATTTGGTCTTACTCTTAGGGCCAGTTGAAGATGGTCCCTTACGCTTTCCCAAGTTAGGTTAGTGATGTGAAATGCTCCTGTCCCTACCTCCTTCCCGAGCCCCTCCCTGCAGAAGGCATGCTGGGTTTCCAATTCTTTTCCAAGTTCGTTTTGTTTATCCTGCGTCTTAACCCCCTGAACCAGAAGTGGGGGCTTATACTCCGAAACCCTGCGTGTCTAGCCTTTCCCCTGTTGAATTCTTAGTCTCGTGCTGTGCCTAGTGGCCCCTGGGTGGGGAGGACATTGCTCCTGTCTGGGAATTTATAAATGTCTTACTCAAGGTCAAACCTCAGCTTGTGAAATGATTTGATAAGCGAGTATTAGGCTTCAGGCGGGAGGGAGGTCTGTAATGTGAAACAACTTCTTGTTGTCTTTCCCTACCATTGTTGTAAATAACTTTCAATGGCCAAACCCCAGAAGTGTACCTTTTCCCCTAACTGCTAAAACCACTCTTCCACCGGATTTACCGCAACATTTGGAAAAGGAATAAATGTTGTCCCTTAAAAAAATCTCTTACGAAGTCCTCTATGAAAGGAAATTGTGACAAGTTCCTGATTAGACAGAAACTGTTCCATCTTCAAGAAGAATTAATTCTATGTGGCTTCATAGAATTAATTGGGTAGTGTTCCAGTAATTGATGCTTATTCTTTTTTGTTTGTTTGTTTTTGTTTGTTTTTTCGACACAGGGTTTCTCTGTATAGCCCTGGATGTCCTGGAACTCACTCTGTAGACCAGGCTGGCCTCGAACTCAGAAATCTGCCTGCCTTTGCCTCCCAAGTGCTGGGATTAAAGGTGTGCGCCACCACTGCCCGGCAATGTTTATTCTTTACAGTATATTTTTATTATTTTTCCTACTCTCCAACTCCCTCCAGATTCTCACTGGAATTCCACTCCCTACCCACCTATCTTTGTCTTATAAGAAAGAGAAAGCCATAAAAGCATAGATTTCATTTTTGTTACTGAGTGTGGTTGAGAGACTCAGTGTTTACTGGGTGTATCAGTATATTCCATTGAAGAAAATTGTTTTTCCTGTATCCAGAAGCTATCATTTTTGAAGCGCCTCTTTGCTAGGAGTGGCACCTTGTGCCCACTTTCCCTCTTTTGCATTGGGATTTTTGTTAGGTTTGAGCTGTCTAAGTCTTGGAAATGTTGTCACAGTTTCTGTGAGTTCCTATGTGCATCTTCCTCTAGTGTCTGGAAAATGCTATTTAAAAAAATTAGTCATGACCTTTTACTCTTTAACCCCACCCCCACCCCTTTCCACATGGATCCCTGACCCTCTGCAGAAGGTGCAGAAGATCCCATTAGGGCTGAGCCCTCCAAACCCTCTCACTCGTATTGTCTTGCTTTCTGTCTTTGCATTAATTACCATCTACTGAAGGTTGAGCAATAATCCACTGATTTATAGTATAGTGGTTTGAATGAAAATGATTCCATACACTCATAAGGAGTGGCACTATTGGGAGGTGTGGCCTTGTTGGAGTAGGTGTGGCCTAGTTGGAGGAAGTGTGTCCCAAGCCAGGTGCAGTGGCATTCTCTCTTCCTGCTACCTGCTAATCAAGATATAGAACTCTCAACTGCCTCTCCAGCACCATGTCTACCTGCACGCTGCCATGCTCCCCATCATGATGATAATGGACTAAACCTCTAAAGTGTAAGCCAGCCCCAATGAAATGCTTTCCTTTAGAAGAGTTGCTGTGGTCACGGTGTCTCTTCACAGCAATAGAATCCTAACTAAGACATAGATATAGGGCGTATACCAATATAACATTAGGAATCATTTTATTCCTATGCTCATTTAGCAGAATAATAGAGGTAGATTTTCCAAAGGGCCCATAACTTGAGTGGGCCTTAAGCTTCCCCTCTCCCCCCCCAAAAGTGGGTGGTTAATCCTATAATGCTTATGCCACTATTGACTTAGCAAGGACATCTTGCAGGCAGGCCATCACTAAAGCTCACAGGGTTTGTAGCTGGGTGAGATTGAGCTCGATGAGATTTCTCATCTGTACTATGCTTAGAATCTTCTAGCACTATGAACACTAGCTGATAGGGTGAATCTTCTAGTTGAGTACCACTTAGATTTCTCCATTTGCTATGACGTAAGTGTGTGGCATCTTCAGCAATAACATTTTACCATCAAGTTGGAAATAGCCTGTAGGCTTGGGGAGCCTGTGGGACCCCTTTGACTAGTGACTCAGGAAGACGGAACCCATTCTTTTTTTTTTTTTTTTTTGTTTTTCGAGACAGGGTTTCTCTGTGTAGTCCTGGCTGTCCTGGAACTCACTCTGTAGACCAGGCTGGCCTCGAACTCAGAAATCCGCCTGCCTCTGCCTCCCAAGTGCTGGGATTACAGGCGTGAGCCACCACCGCCCGGCCGGAACCCATTCTTACCACTCAAAGTTTTATTTGGCAACAAATAATATCTACTTGTGATATTGTCTCCCCCATAATATAGTGACTGTTTAAATTCCTTTTATACATGTATAAACTTTTAGGAAGTTTCTACAGTAGTAGATTTTCAAATAGCTTTTCCAAAGGTATTTATAATGTTAGCTTTCACCCCCATATTCCATCCTCTACTCTGTCCTCCATTTCCCCACCCCATTTAATCCTTGTAATTCCCCCTTTATCCATTTATAGCACTATATTCTATTTCCCTTCCTTGAAAGACCCTCCCACGATGGCTTTCTTATCTCATAATTTTGTTTCATTTTATAGTTCCCAACTAATTTATTTGATTACTTTTGGACTCTGTCCTCATTGTTGACATTTCTGTTTTGTATTTCTTGAAATTACATTTTCATCTTTTTTTGCTTGCTTTTGAGATGGGGTCTCATGTAGCTGAGGCTGGCTTTGAACTTGCTGTGTAGGAGAGGGTTTGAGCTCCTGCTGATTCTCTTGCCTCCATTTCCCAAATGCTTTGGATTGCAAGTGTGTTCATCTCGTTTGGCATTTTCCTGCATTTCCCTTTCAGTTTTCTTTCTTCCTAAGCCCCCTGCTCTTTCAGTGCTAAGGCCTGGCCCTTTTCTTGCCTGTGCTCCATTTTCTCTGTTCCCCATCTCTGGAAGCATCACTGTTCCTAGGGCTGCAGCATCCGCAGCCTGATTTCCTCACAACGGCCAGCATCCCAGCCCATCCCAAGCCATCTGGAGCTCTGTGGTGCCCACCTGGCCCCTTCTGCTGTGCTCCCATGTTCCTGGCACCAGTGCTGTGCGAGAGTAGCATGGAGGAGTGCTTAGTCTCTGTGTATCCAGCCTTGTGTATCGTCCAGGCCGTGGGAAACACGGGAGGCTCTGAGTCATCAGGACATCTGCTGCGATTGCCCTTTCTCCCCACTACACGGACTCGGGGACTTTCCATCCCTGCTGGTGTTCAAATTTGAACCCAGGGCCTCACACATGGAGAGCTCTTGAAATAGATTCATTTCACTTCATCACTAGATAAAGAAACATTTATAAAGCTTGGCATTTAAATGCCACCTTCTTGTCCCATCCTCATCTTCCCTTTTCTCTTCCTATCAGCCACCTTCTGTATTGCCTTTAGTGTACTTCCACTGAAGGTAACTCTTAGTGATCTGCTTTCTCTGGCTGTATGTCCATCTGCCATTTAGCAGGGCATGCTACTCATTTTCAGAGAGCCAGAAACTTCTGCTTCTCAAGACATAAGCCCAGTGCTCAACCAGTCAGTTACAAACCCGGCTCTGACAACAGTAGAGGCAGTAGTTTACATTGCTGCCTTCATTGACATCTCCAGAGGAAGAAAAAGGGGCTCTATCCTTTTCATACACTTTTCTGTCATCGAGGAGTAATAGACTTATGTCTAGCCCCGTTTCCACTTTCCTGTGACAGAACTGTTGTAGATCTATCTATCCAGACCTTCCAAATTATCACGTGCAGTGGGCATAGACCAAAGTTAGTGTTTTGCAAAGTCTGATTCCATCCCATGGTTTCTTACGGGTTTTATAGTTTGAGCAACAATGTGGAGATTCCTGTCTGCATGGACCTTGTGAGGATGGTCTCTGGGTCTCATGACCACGGAAAGGATGTTTCTCTTGTAGTTTGAATGTGTTTACAGAAGCGATGTGGGTAGCCATTGGGACATTCTTCCTTTAGCAAACATGGTCAACTATTTCTATAGATAGCTTTGTAAGCATTTGCTTTTTCAAGATAAGAGGGCAGAATTCAACTGAAACAAGCAGGAGTACAAGCAGAGTGAAGTAAAATTTAACCCAGCCTGTCTCCTCTTCCTCCTGTAGTCCCCTGCACCCAGGCTGCCACAATGCAAGGCTACAGTTAAGTTGTGCTGGTGTGTATTAGTGTACTAAATGGTTAACCTATATTCTCTTTCCTTTTCCACCAGAGATAAATAACAGGTAAAACCAGCCATCAAGTGGCAGACATTCCTTCTTCTTCCCCTCCTTATGTCCTGAGTCCTTCTCTGGAGCTTTGAGATTTTGAACTAGTCAGGGCTTGATTTGCTGGTCAGTGCAGACCGTGGGCTGCCTTGGTTCTTGCGTGCCTTTTTCTTTTCCCAGGAAGTTTCTTATGTATTTGTGAACCAATACTTAAGCAAGGTGGTTTGCTATATTACCTGTGGTCTGAAATAATTTAGATCATTATTTGATAATTTATACTACAATTGCCTCTCCAGAATTTATATTCTAAAACTTTTCCCAACTTTTTTTTCTAGAGAGATTGGGACAATTATCAGGTCATTAGGATGCTGCCCGACTGAAGGAGAGCTGCATGATTTCATTGCAGAGGTAGGTACATGGTTCAGGAAGGGTCACTGAGCTGACTCTAGAACTTGGCATGCAGACCAACCAACCAACCAACCAACCAACCAACCAACCAACCAACCAACCAACCAACTAACCAAAACAACCTTTACCTCAAGCTGAAAATTCCCTAAACTACTGAGGGTCTTGTTTGAGAGTGTTAGAATAGCTGTACACGTAAGTCAGCAGTGGAACCTGGAAGCATTTTGATCAAGTTGTGAAGGCAACTGTTGATAGTTTTTAAATTAGTTGAAAATAGGCCATTGAAGATAAGGAAATCTGACCATGTGGAGAAAGACCAATAACGGATGTATTTAATAATAATGTTGGTTCACAGGGTGTGCAAAGAGACTAGTTTTGATTTATTTGAGGAAATAAAAACTAGAACACATAATAATAATAATAATAATAATAATAATAAATAATAGACTAAAGAATATACTTAAATAGAAAAAAATGGAGTTGTCCATGATAAAGTTAAATATTGCCAAACAGAATTCTCCAGGAAAGCCAGTTTCAATGGGTATGATAATAAAGTCCTTCAATTTTAATCTGGTTAATAAGAATATTAATCAGCCTAAAATTCTAAAAATTATTATTCATAATAATAACAAAATTAACCATGTTAGTTAAAAGATTTTGATTGATTTTCCTTTGGGGTTATAGATTAATTGAGATGGGTAAGCATTTCTGACCCGAGGAGACTGTTGGTTCTGCCTTCCTCCCTAGGGAACAAGGATCTGGTTGTCTGGAGTTACTTTCCTTATAAGGCAGGGAAGAGAGGCTAAACACTAGGAGACTCATTAACAAGTTAACACCAAGTTACTCCAGGCAAGTCCCCTCCTCCACAAAGATTAAAACAGGATTCAGAACCCCTTGAAACTTGGTTTCCTGGGGAACTCTGTGTGGCTGTGTTTAACTTTATTACAGGTGACTCCATTTTTTTCTTTTTAAGTCTGTTCTTTGGGACCTAGTGTAGGAGCTTAATCCAAAAGTCTCTTGTAGGCTAAGAGAAAGGAAGTGTGGATGAACAGCCCATGCCTAAGGGAGCTTCATACTCCATTTTGCTTTCCAGAAAGATCTCTGCTTCAACATTAAGTGAAAGTTTTAGTTGAATAAAGAGAGACCTTCAGGGGGGAAAAGCTGCCTGGGCCGCCAGCTGGAGAGACAGCTCACAGAGGTGCTGCTCTTTGCTGGGGGAGTGCGAGGGTGTTGGAGTATTAACAAGGGATGAGAAAGGAAAGGAAAGAAGTAGAATTTGTCCTCTCTTCTTGCTCCTTATACTTGGTAGAGTCCTTGTTTATTCAATGCTACGTTAAAAAGGAGTTTGGAATTTCAGGTTGATGTAGATAAACTTGAAGTAGTAAAAGGATTTACTGATAAGCTTGCTTAGGAAATGATAAGGTACATAAAGTGGAATTTAGCTAAAGGAGTGCCTCCAATATGACTAGAGGATAAGTACTATACTCGCCAGACTTGTTAGAAACTGTAGGAATGAAAAACTTGTACCATAATTGAAGTTTAGGGATGTTAAGAAAGTTTCTCCAGGGGCTGGAGAGATGGTTCAGTGGTTAAGAGCACTGACTGCTTTTCTAGAGGTCCTGAGTTCAAGTCCCAGCACCCACATGGTGGCTCACAACCATCTGTAATGGGATCTGATGCCCTCTTCTAGCGTGTGTGAAGACAGAGCATACACACACTAGAAGAGTACACACACACACACACACACACACACACACCATACACACACATATAAAATGAATACATTTAAAAAAGTTTATCCAACATTTATTTACCAAGATTGACCTTTAGTTAGGCTCTATTTCTATAACAAAAGGAGGAAACTGACTTAGACCTGGCCATTAGGCTCATCCCATATCAACAAACATACCTCTAAGGGGCAGTTCAAGGGTGGCACAGGCTACAACCACCCTGCCATTAGGGCTCTGTGCTCGTACTAGGAAAGCACAGTTCTGCCAGATGGACAAGATGAACCTGGGTAGTAACTATTCAAAAAGAACAACACTGGTGTACTTAAGAAATAGTAAGAATGGGTGGTGGTGGCGGCGGCGGCGGCGGCGGCAGCAGCGGCGCACGCCTTTAATCCCAGTACTTGGGAGGCAGAGGCAGGTAGATTTCTGAGTTTGAGGCTAGCCTGGTCTACAGAGTGAGTTCCAGGACATCCAGTGTTACACAGAGAAACCCTGTGGGGGGGGCAGGGAGAAATAGTAAGAATAATTCTGGAAATACATTCTTTGTGTAAATCTCCCATCTGTCCAAGTGGCCAGACTTGCACTCTCCTGTCTCTGTTTCAATTGTTCAGAGTGGAACATGGGGCCCGGACCTGGATGAGGTTTAAGGACAACAGCATATTGGAGATGCAGAAGCGTTGTAAGATCCATGTCAGTTAGTCAGATTGTCGTTCAGGGCCAGCTCCCCTTTGAGCACTAGCCAGAGCTGGATGAGTGCTATGTTAAAGATGCTTTTCCTTTACGAGTCTCTAAGTGTGCAGAGTGATTGGGAAGGCAGTTAGTTCTAGAACAGGCAAGCCACTTCATTTCTATGACTATCAACCTCTCTATAGTAATGCCTACTTCAGAGTTTATCTCAAAGATACATTAAATAATATATCACAAGCCAGTTTTCAATGGAAAAGCACTGTAAAGGTCAAGTAGTTTAAACTTAGGAGGACCGTTGCTCAGATAGCAGCACCTTAGCAACTCTTAGTTGTTTCACATTGCTGTGATCACAGTACCTGACAGAGACAGTCTGAAGGAGCAAAGACTTGTTTGGTGCATGGTTTTGGAGTGGTGGTTCTCACCCTTCCTAATTCTATGACCCTGACTCTTTAATACAGTTCCTCATGTATTATCTTCATTACTACTTCACAACTGTAATTTTGCTCCTGTTATGAATCATAATGTAAGTATTTTTGGGGAGCTAGAGGTTTGCCAAAGGGATGACCATCCACAGGTCGAGAACCACTGTTTTAGGAGGTTCCAGGCCACTGTCACCAGAAAAGCACCATAGAACCCCTCAGTGCATGGCGTAGCAGAGAAGCAGGTGTGGGTGTGACCTTCAAAGGCCAGCCCAACCGCCTGTGCATACCAGGCTTCACACTCTAAAGGTTCCATGGCCTTCCCCAAATAATGCTGCCAGCTAGCTAAGGGTGATAGCATGAGCCGGTGGGGGACTGCAGACACACACCATGGCAGTAGCAGCAGCTTCTCATTACTATTTTGACAGATTTAGTAAGAAATTCTGAGTTCTTAGAAAACATAGTTTTTCTACTTTAGAAATTTAAAAGTGTTTGAATAAAAATGAGGAGAAAGACCTGTTTTTCCTGTGAACCCACCTAACCCCCCATAAGTTCTTGTTCCAGGTGACTGGTTTAAAATGTCTGGGAAAGACACTGGGAGGGAGAGAGGAAGTTAATCCCTGCACGTGGGAGGCAGAGGCAGGCAGAGTTCTGAGTTTGAGGCTAGCCTGCTCTACTGAGTGAGTTCCAGGGTAGCCAGGGCTACAAAGGAAAACCTTGTCTTTAGAAAATCAAAACTAAAACAAACGAAAAAGAATCAGTGTGTGCCCAGTAAACAGAAGTGAGACAAGATGGGGAATGTGTGCTTTAATAGGTATTAGGAATCTGAAAAACCCGACCTAGATCATCAAAACACCACAAAAACCACTTATTTACACACACACACACACACACACACACACACACACCACACACAAATTAGTCTGTGAAAACATTGAAACTTGTATCTGGAAATTAAATTCTCTTTGCTTCCTGAAGATCAGAAATCTCCTGAAATAGATGCTTTAAAATCCCTCAACATTGATTCATCTGTTTAATATTCTGAGATTAGCAACTGGTTTAAGTAATCCCTGCCTGTACAGGATGTTATAGAAGCTAGCAGCAGTGACAAGGAAGGGCTAGTGTGAGTCTTACTGCTCACAGGTTTCCCAACAGAGGAAAGAGACTATTTAAAGGTCTATGTTCTTCCAATTCTAACTTGCATAGAATTATAGAGAATTTAAACTAACTACACAGGAAAGGTAAAAGATGTCTCAAAAAAAGACCCTGTGTTCCTGATTATTGATTTAGGTTTCAGAACTAAGGCAGGACTGTGTTTTTACGGGGGAGACACCCTCAGCCACCATCTCTTCCACAGGTGCCTGCAGTGGGTGGGAAGCAGGGTCTTTCTTGGACCCTCTTTTTTTGTTTTTTTATTTTTTAAAATTTATTTATTATATGTAAGTACACTGTCTTTAGACACACCAGAAGAGGGCATCAGGTCTCATTACAGATGGTTGTGAGCCACCATGTGGTTGCTGGGATTTGAACTCAGTGCTCTTAACAGCTGAGCCATCTCTCCAGCCTGGACCCTCTGTTTTGTTAATGTACTGTGTTGTCGAAAGCATATCTCAGCATCTTCTTGTGTATTAGTCAGGATTCTGTAGAGTAACAGAACTTACAGAATTTTTCTCTCTCTCTTTCTCTCTTTCTGTATATATATGATATGTATATATCATAATATCACATATATACATATCATCTATATATGCACACACATATATATGTATATATTATATACACACATACATGATATATACTGTATTCATATATATACATATCAACTATATATATATCTGTATATATTAAGCAGATGAATCAATGTTGAGGGATTTTAAAACTAATCTATTTCAGGAAGCAAGAGAAATTTAAACTGATCTATTTCAAGAGCTGAGAAACTTAAAAGTTAGAGATGTATTTGCCCTAAATTTCAAGCACATGAAAGCTAGAGAATTTAATTTTCAAATAAAAGTTTCAATGTTTTTAGAGAATAACATTGTGTTTATATATATGTTTGTGTATATATACATATAATATATACACATCATATGAATTTATTAAAATGACTTACAGCTGGGCTATGGTCTAGCTAGTCCAACAATGGCTGCCTATGAATGGAATATCCAAGAATCCAGTAGGTGTCAGTCCATCAGGCTGATGTCTCAGTTGGTCTTCAGTCTATGCCAGAATCCCAAAAAAGTGGCTCTAATGCCAGTGAAGGAGTGAACATGCTAATCAGGTTGAGAGCAAGCAGGCAAAAAGAGAGAGCTTCCTTCTCCCATGTTCCTTATATAGGCTGCCCAGCAGAACATGTGGTCCACATAAAGGTAGGTCTTCCCACCGCAAAAGACATGGATTAAAGTACTATCTTCCTAGCTGGGCGGTGGTGGCACACGCCTGTAATCCCAGCACTTGGGAGGCAGAGGCAGGCGGATTTCTGAGTTCAAGGCCAGCCTGGTCTACATGAGTTCCAGGACAGCCAGGGCTACATAGAGAAACCCTGTCTCCAACATCCCCACCCCCAAAAGTACTATCTTCCTATCTCAAAGATCCAGATTAAAAGTGTATCTTCCCAGTTCAAATGATTTAAGAAAAAAAAAATCACTCTTTCTAAGCTGGCACTCCGTAAGGACGAAGCCATGTTCAGCCCGAGCGCCAAGATTGTGAAGCCCAGTGGCGAGAAGCTGGACGAGTTCGAGTCTGGCATCTCTCAGGCGCTGCTCGAGCTGGAGATGAACTCTGATCTCAAGGCGCAGCTGCGGGAACTCAACATCACGGCAGCCAAGGAAATTGAAGTTGGTGGTGGTTGGAAAACTATCATAGTTTTTGTAGCAGTTCCTCAGCTTAAATCTTTCCAGAAAATCCAAGTCTGGCTAGTTTGTGAATTGGAGAAAAAGTTCAGTGGGAAGCATGTAGTCTTCATTGCTCAGAGGAGGATTCTGCCCAAGCCAACCCCGAAAAGCCGTACGAAAAATAAGCAAAAGTGCCCAAGAAGTGCCCATGACAGCAGTGCATGACGCCATCCTTGAGGACTTGGTCTTCCCAAGTGAAATTGTGGGCAAGAGAATCCGTGTGAAACTGGATGGCAGCTGGCTCATGAAAGTTCATTTAGAAAAAGCACAGCAGAACAATGTAGAACACAAGGTCGAAACCTTTCCTGGTGTGTACAAGAAGCTCACAGCAAGGATGTTAATTCTGAATTCCCAGAGTTTCAGTTGTAAAGAAAATGACTGAATAAAGTGTCATTCATAGTAAAAAAAAAAAAAAAAAAAAAATCATCACAGATGTGCCCAGCCACTTGGGTTTTAGTTAATTCTGGGTGCAGTCAAGTTGATAACCAAGAATAGTATCACACTTCAGTTTCCAGTGCTGTGAGGCCTCATAGCTTCTGGATTAAACAGCTTCACATGGTTTCCGTTACGTGGGCTATGGAGAGCTGGCTGGCACATCAGCCTGTAGACGTTAACCAAGCAGGTTTGTGTACCCAGTGACCTAGTGAACCTCCCTGAAGTGGAAACTTAAGGCTTCTTTGGAAAGTCGTTTGGATGGTGTTTTGCCGGGGCAAACGTGTAGGAATGTTGAGCTGAAGTGGACACAGGTGAAAGGCTAAGGCAGACTCGTGAAGGAACGTTAGCGGAAGCAGACACATGAGAAAGGATGTTCTACTAAAGCAAACACGTGAAAGGACATGTGATAAAGGATTCTTTGATAATGATGTGCACATATTGGTCCACCTTAGATTGCATAGTTGAGCTGCATTTGTCGGGACTCCATAGAGAGAAATGAGCCAAAAAGCTTCTGGTGGGGTACTGCAGTTTCTTGCTGCTTTTGTGGACTTGGGCTGATTGGCAGAGTGATGTCAGCTCAGACAGACACACATGCTGAGGCAAGACTTGTGGAGGTCACGTGATGTGTGCAGGATATAAACAGGACTGACAGACAGTGACGGAGGCAGAGCTAAGCTTGTTTATAGAACTAGGTGTGCAATGCTAGGTCTCCCATCTTGGAGAGAGATGCAGCCAAGAATGTCTCCTGGCATTCCTGCTGGTCCCTCCTGTTGACTTGTGCTGAGGCTGAGACCTGGCTCTCTGCTGGGTAGTGCCACTTTTCTGATTTGTGTTTGCTATTCCAACTCTACCAAGCTGGACTGCTGCTGTATCCATGAGGTGTTTGTGAGTGGATTGAGCTGCAGCTGCTAACTTGTGAACTAAACTGCTGATTTCCAGACAACATAGATGGAAGTTGCTTCAAAGAACCTTTCTAAACAGGTCCACTTTCCCCATATCCATTCTTTCCCGCCCTCTGGTGGGTGGTAGGCTAAAATGGAGATCAAAGCATTTAAGAACCATCATTGAAAGTAGGTGCTTCAGGGGTGGAGAGATGGCTCAGTAGTTAAGAGCACTGACTCTTCTTCCAGAGGTCCTGAGTTCAATTCCCAGCAAACACATGGTGGCTCACAACCATCTGTAATGGAATCAGATGCCCTCTTATGGCGTGTCTAAAGACAGCTACAGTGTACTTACATAAAATACATTTTTTTTTTTACAGGTAATAAAGGTAAGTACATCTTTTTAAAAGAAAAGTAGGACAGATCTGACAGGCAGCGCCAGTTACACAGACATAGCCCGAGTCTAACATCACTTAGGTCTCAGCCTGTCAGGCTTCTGCCTGCACCCAGGGCCTGGGCAGCTCCGTGGGCCATCTGTGTGCCAACCCTGTCAGGGGATGTTTGCCCTGCAGAGTGATCAGCACTTGGAAAAGGTCCCTGCAGCATTCACCAGCCTCGCTCCATGACAGAGCAGACAGGCAGCACCAGGTTCACAGAGACAAACCGAGTATAACATTGCTTGGGGCAAGACACACTAGGGCTCCAACGGTACTGAAGAGGAGGGCAGCACATCAGCAGTCTGTGCCAGGGGAAACTCAGTCATCCAGCGGTGTGGAAGTAGCCTTATAAGCTCACAGGAGGTTCAAGCACCAGCCAGAGACAACAAGACCAACTAACGCCAGAGATAACCAGATGGCAAAAGACAAATATAGAAATGTTACTAACAAATCAAGGCAATATGGCAGCATCTGAACCCAATTCTCCAACAACAGCAAGTCCTGGATACCCCAACACACCAGAAAAACAACATTTGGATTTAAAAATCACTGGTCATGATGATGTTAGAGGAACACAAAAAGGACATAAATAAATCTCTTAAAGAAATACAGGAGAAAATGGATCAAAAGGTAGAGCCCTTACAAGGGAAACACAAAAATCATTTAAGGAAATTCAGGAGAATATGGGTCAAAAGATAGAAGTCAATAAAGAAGAAATGCAAAAATCATTTAAAGTAATACAGGAGAACTTGGGTCAACAGGCAGAAGTCATGAAAGAGGAAACACAAACATCTCTTAAAGAATTACAGGAAAACAAACAAGTGAAGGAACTGAGCAAAACCATTGAGGATCTAAAAATAGAAGTAGAAACAACTAAGAAATCTCAAATGGAGACAACTTTGGAGATAGAAAAGCTTGGGAAGAAGTCAGGGGCTATAGATGCAAATATCAACAACAGAATACAAGAGATAGAAGAAAGAATCTCAGATATTGAAGATACCATAGAAACCATTGACTCAACAGTCAAAGAAAATGCAAAATGCAAAAAGCTTGTAACCCAAAACATCCAGGAAATCCAGGACACAATGAGAAGACCAAACCTAAGGATTATAGGTATATATGAGAGTGAAGATTTAAAACTTAAAGGGCCAGCAAATATCTTCAACAAAATTATGGAAGAAAACTTCCCTAACCTAAAAAGAGAGATGCCCATGAATATACAAGAAGCCTACAGAACTCCAAACAGACTGGCCAGAACAGAAATACTTCTCGGCACATAATAATCAAAACCCCAAATGTACTAAACAAAGAAAGAATATTAAAGGCAGTAAGAGAAAAAGGCCAAGTAACATATAAAGGAAGACCTATCAGAATTACACCAGACTTCTCACCAGAGACCATGAAGGTAGAAGCTCCTGGGCAGATCTCATGCAGACTCTAAGAAAACACAAATGCCAGCCAAGACTACTATACTCAGCAAAACTCTCAATCACCATAGAGGGAGAAACCAAGATATTCCACGACAAAACCAAATTTACACAATATCTTTCCACAAACCCAACCCTACAAAGGATAATAGGTGGAAAACGCCAATATAAGAAGAGAAACTACACCCTGGAAAAAGCACGATAGTAACCTTTCATCAAACCTTAAAGAAGATAACCGCTCAAATATAAAAATAACATAAAAAATGACAGGAAGTAATAATCACTATTCCTTAATATCTCAACATCAATGTACTCAATTCCCCAATAAAAAGACATAGACTAATATTAGAGAAAATTGACTTTCAACCTAAAGTCATCAAAAGAGACACGGAAGGACACTTCTTGCTGATCAAAGGAAAAATCCACCAAAAAGAACTCAATTCTGAACATCTTTGCTCCAAATGCAAGGGCACCCTCATTTGTAAAAGAAACTTTACTAAAGCTCAAAGCACACATTGCACCTAACACAAAAATTGTGGATGACTTCAACACTCCACTCTCCTCAATGGACCGATCAGGAAAACAGAAACTAATCTGACAGTGAAACTAATTGAAGCTTTGGGCCAAATGGATTTTATATATATATATATATATATATATATATATATATATATATAAAAAACATTTCATCCTAAAGCAAAAGAATATACCTTTTTCTCAGCACCTCATGGTACCTTCTCCAAAATCAATCATATAATTCGTCACAAGACAGACCTCAACAAATATAAGAAGATCCAATTAATCCCGTGTCTCCTATCAGATCGCCACGGAGTAAGAGTGGTCTTCAATAGCAACAGAGACAACAGAAAGCCCACATAAACATAGAAACTAAAACACATAGAAACTCTACTCAATGATACTTTGGCCAAGGAAATAAAGCAAGAAATCAAAGACTTTTTAGAATTTAATGAAAATGAAGGCACAACATACTCACCTTTATAGGACACAATGAAAGCAGTGCTAAGAGGAAAACTCATAGCCCTGACTGAGTGCTTCCAAAAAGAAACTGGAGAGAGCATACACTAGCAGCTTAACGGCACACCTGAAAGCCCTGGAACAAAAAGAAGCTAATTCACCCAGGAGGAGTAGAAGACAGGAAATCATCAAACTCAGGGCTGGAGTGGAATCAAGTGGAAACAAAGTGAACCATACAAAGAATCAACAAAACCAGGAGCTGGTTCTTTGAGAAAATCAACAATATAAATCCTTAGCCAGACTAACCAAAGGACACAGCGACAGTATCCAAATTAACAAAATTAGAAATGAAAAGGGAGCCGGGTGGTGGTGGCACACGCCTTTAATCCCAGCACTTGGGAGGCAGAGGCAGGTGGATCTCTGAGTTTGAGGCCAGCCTAGTCTACAAAGTGAGTTCCAGAACAGCCAGAGCGACACAGAGAAACCCTGTCTTGAAAAACAAACAAACAAACAAACAAATAAACAAACAAAACCAAGAAATGAAAAGGGAGATATAACAACAGAAACTGAGGAAATTCAAAAAATCATCAGATCCTACTACAAAAGCCTATACTCAACACAACTGGAAAATCTGGAGGAAATGGACAATTTCCTAGACAGATACCAAATACCAAAATTAAATCAGGGTCAAATAGATCATCTAAACAGTCCCATAACCCCTAAAAAAATTGAAGAGGTCATAGAAAGTCTTCCAACCAAAAAAAAAAAAAAAAAAAAAAAAAAAAAAAAATAGCGCAGGACCAGGTGGTTTTAGTGCAGATTTCTATCAGACCTTCAAAGAAGACCTAATACCAATACTCTTCAAACTATTCCACAAAATAGAAACAGAAGGAACACTACCCAACTTGTTCTATGAAGCCACAATTACGCTGATACCAAAACCACACAAAGATTCAACAAAGAGAACTTCAGCCGGGCGGTGGTGGTGCACACCTGTAATCCCAGCACTTGGGAGGCAGAGGCAGACGGATTTCTGAGTTCGAGGCCAGCATGGTCTACAGACTGAGTTCCAGGACAGCCAGGGCTACACAGAGAAACCCTGTCTCAAAGAAACCACACCACCACTACCACCACCACCAACAACAACAAAAGAAAAAAAAAAAAGCAAACTTCAGGCCAATTTCCCTTATGAACATCGATGCAAAAATACTCAATAAAATTTTTGCCAACCAAATCCAAGAACACATCAAAACGATCATTCACCATGACCAAGTAGGCTTCATCCCAGGACTGCAAGGATGGTTCAATATATGGAAATCCATTAATGCAATCCATTACATAAACAAACTCAAAGATAAAAACCACATGGTCATTTCATTAGATGCTGAAAAAGCATTTGACAAAATTCAGCATCCTTTCTTGCTAAAAGTCTTGGAAAGAACACGAATTCAAGACCCATACCTAAACTTAGTAAAAGCAATATACAGCAAACTGGTAGCCAACATCAAACTAAATGGAGAGAAACTTGAAGCAATCCTACTCAAATCAGGGACTAGACAAGGCTGTCCCTTCTCTCCATATCTTTTCAATATAGTACTTGAGGTTCTAGCTAGAGCAATTAGACAACATAAGGAGGTCAAAGGGATACAAATAGGAAAGGAAGAAGTCAAACTATCACTATTTGCAGATAATATGATAGTATACTTAAGTGACCCAAAAAACTCCACCAGAGAACTCCTACAGCTGATAAACAACTTCAGCAAAGTGGCTGGTTATAAAATCAAGCAAATCAGTAGCCTTCTAAGCAGGCTGGGAAAGAAATTAGGGAAATGACACCCTTCACAATAGCCACAAACAATATAAAGTATCTTGGTATGACTCTAATCAAACAAGTGTGACAAGAACTTCAGGTCTCTGAAGAAGGAAATTGAAGAAGACCTCAGAACATGGAAAAATCTTCCATGCTCATGGATTGGCAGGATTAATATAGTTAAAATTGCCATCTTGCCAAAAGCAATATATGGATTCAATGCAATCCCCATCAAAAATCCCAACTCAGTTCTTCATAGAGTTAGAAAGAGCAATTCTCAAATTCATCTGGAATAACAAAAAACCCAGGATAGCTAAAACTATTCTCAACAGTAAAAGAACTTCTGGGGGAATCAGTATCCTGGACCTCAAGCAATACTACAGAGCAGTAGTGTTAAAAACTGCATGGTATTGGTATAGTGACAGACAGGTGGATCAATGGAATAGGATTGAAGACCCAGAAATGAACCCACACAGCTATGGTCACTTTATCTTACAAAGGAGCTGAAAACATGCAGTGGAAAAAAGATAGCCTTTTCAACAAATGGTGTTGGTTCAATTGGAGGTCAGCATGCAGAAGAATGCGAATTGATCCACTCTTATCTCCTTGTACTAAGCTCAACTCCAAGTGGCTCAAGGACCTCCACATAAAACCAGACACACTGAAACTAATAGAAAAGAAACTGGAGAAGACCCTTGAGGACATGGGCACAGGGGGAAATTTCCTGAACAGAACACCAATAATGCTCTAAGATCAAGGATTGACAAATGGGCCGGGCAGTGGTGGCGCACGCCTGTAATCACAGCACTCTGGGAGGCAGAGGCAGGTGGATTTCTGAGTTCGAGGCCAGCCTGGAATAGAGTGAGTTCCAGGACAGCCAAGGCTATACAGAGAAACCCTGTCTCAAAAAAACCAAATCCAAAAAAAAAAAAAAAAAAAAAAAAGAATTGACAAATGAGACCTCATAAAATTACAACGTTTCTGTAAGGCAAAAGACACCATTAAGAGACAAAACAGCAACCAAGAAATTGGGAAAAGATCTTCACCAACCCTACATCCAACAGAGGACTAATATCCAGTATATACAAAGAACTCAAGAAGTTAGACCCCAGAGAACCAAATAACTCTATTAAAAAATGGGGTACAGAGCTAAACAAAGAATTTTCATCTGAAGAACTTCAGATGACTGAGAAGCACCTTAAGAAATGCTCAACATCATTAGTCATTAGGGAAATGCAAATCAAAACAACCCTGAGATTCCACCTCACACTAGTCAGAATGGCAAGGTGTTGGCAAGGATGTGGAGAAAGAGGAACAGTCCTCCACTGCTGGTGGGATTGCAAGATGGTAAACCGCTCTGGAAATCAGTCTGGTGGTTCCTCAGAATGCTGGGCATGATACTTCCAGAGGACCCTGCTATACCACTCCTGGGTATACACCCAGAGGATTCCCTGGCATGCAATAAGGACACATGCTCCACTATGTTCATAGCAGCCTTATTTATAATAGCCAGAAGCTGGAAAGAACCCAGATGTCCCTCAATGGAGGAATGGATACAGAAAATGTGGTATATTTCCACAATGGAATACTACTCAGCAATTAAAAACAATGAATTCATGAAATTCTTAGGCAAATGGTTGGAACGGGAAAATATCATACTAAGTGAGGTAACTCATTCAGAAAAGAACACACACGGAATGCGGTCACTGATAAGTGGATATTAGCCCAGAAGCTCTGAATACCCAAGACACAACTCACATCTCAAATCATTCCCAAGAAGAAGGAAGGAGAGGGTCCTGGTCCTGGAAAGGCTTGATCCAGCATTGTAGGGGAGTACCAGGACAGAGAAATGGGAGGGGGTTGATTGGGGAATGGGCAGAGGGAAGAGGACTTATGGGACTTATGGGGAGGGGGGAACCGGGAAAGGGGAAAGCATTTGGAATGTAAACAAAGAATATAGAAAATAATAATAATTAAAAAAAAGAGAAAAGTACGCGCTTCAAAAAATTAAAATTACACCTCCCAGACACGGAGAGCATCTTGGAGCTGAGTGCTGGTAGGCTGTTTCACAGCATGCCCCAGATGTCTCAGTAGACTTCTTCCCACCAGCTTCCGAGGGACATAATCCTCTGGGGGGTTTTCTGGCTCAGTCAGTCCATGCTAAGGAGAAGTGGACCTTGTGTTTCATGTGCTGTTTAGTTATCAGTTATTTATTCCAGGTCCCTAAGAGCCACCCTGGGAGCACGTCTTTCCCACCCGGGTTCCTTACCAGGGCTCTGTGTCATGGGAACCACCTGAGGCAATGTTGCTTTCCCAGTCTTGTGTTTTAGCCCTCTGACGTTTGCCTCTGAGTCACACCAGCTAGTTTCATTTCTTCCTTCAGCACGCATTTACTTTCTTCCCCTGATAGTCCCAATGCCTCCCAAGCTAGGTTATGCTGGAGTTTAACTCAATTTACCATCTACCTTGTAGAAGAGAGAGGTGGTCTTTGCTGGGGTGCCTGTTGCCCAGGGTGAGTCTTCTGCAACACGACAGTGCCACCTGCTGTTAGAAAGGAATAGATGCAGGCCTAGCGCCTCCGGAGACTGGTTTCTCTACCTAAGGTGTCAGCAACCAGGACTCCGGCCTTAAGTACCTGCTTTGCCAGAGCATGTAAAATGGTTGCATTTTCTACTTCAGGGATGTTAAACTGGAGTGCGTGTGCCTCTCTACAGCCTAGTTTTGTTGTTGTTTGTTTGTTTGTTTTTGAAGCCTGGGCTAAGGATGATCTATAAGTTACTTTTCTTCTTGCCGTGACAAAATACCTAACAAGAACAGCCTGAGGAAGGACAGACTTCCGTAGTGCACAGTTGGAGTCCATCATGGTAGGGATGAAGTGTCAGGAACATTGTCCTTTGATGCCCCTCACCCTTAGGGTGGGTCTTCCTCCTCTGATTAACCCTTCTGGAAACACTCATAGAGACACCCACAGGGGCATTTCCAGGATGATTCTTAATATTTGATTATGAGTTGTTAACAGCTGAGCTATCTCCAATGTGATCCTTCCCCCCCCCCCAGACAGGGTTTCTTTGTGTAGCTCTGGCTGTCCTGGAACTTACTCTGTAGACCAGGCTGGCCTCGAACTCAGAAATCCGCCTGCCTCTGCCTCCCAAGTGCTGGGATTACAGGCGTGCGCCACCACCGCCCGGCTTCCAATGTGATTCTTAATACAATCAAGTTGACGATGAAAAGAAAGCATCAGTGATGGTTTAATATTTTTAAAAAGTCCTAAAAAATAAAGTTTGCATCAAAAAATCTCATACATCTCACAGTACTAAATTATTTATTACCCGTCTTTCATAGAATTATTCCACTCCTGTTTAATTGATGTATGACAGTCTGCTGTTTACTGTAAGAGACAAGTGCTTCCTTATAGGCTGCTGAAGCGCTGTGTGGCCGTGACATCAGCAGCTGCTTAACAGAACTCCAGTGTCTCCTTGTCTCATAGGCCTCAGCACAACTTCCAAATGCTGCTGCTTTATAACTTGTTCTTCCCTTTGCTAGGATGTTTGCATTTCGGTCCCTGCAAGCGTGCTCCTCTCCCAGCGTGTTCTCAGTTACAGCTCAGAAACATTTCCTCACTGGACTTCCAGAGCAGATCATCTGTGTCCACAGCACTATGTCACCACTTTGGCCTATAGAGCAATCAGTCTGCCTGGCTTAGAAGTCCACCTCACTGCCTGGATCCTTTGTGTCCCCTTAGATGTCACATGTGGTCCTGTGGATACTCAGAAGCTAAGACTAAGCCATTCAAGAGACTCAGTGGGACTGCCAGAGCCAGAGGAGGCAGGAGAGCGTCAGAACGCAGTGGAGCTTGTCTGGTTACATTTCTTAGAAACAGAGGTTAAATAGAGGAACATTCTACAGGAGCCAGCTGTGGTGCTTTGAGTGAGAATGGCCCAATAGGCTCGTGCACTTGAATGCCTGGCTCTCAGTTGGTAGACTATTTAGGAAGGTTAGGAGGTATGTCCTTGTTGGAGAAGGTACGTCATGGGGGCATGGAGGTCAGCTTTGAAACTTTAAAAGCCTGTGCTAGATCCAGTTTCTCTCCCCCCTGCAATTTGGGTTCAGATGTGAGCTCTTAGCTAGTGCTCCAGCTTTGTGCCTCCTGCCTGCCACTGTATTCCCTGTAAGCAAGCCTCCAATTAAATGCTTCTTCTCTAAGTTACTTGGTCAAGGTGTCTCCTTGCAGCAATAGAATAGTAACTATGACACTATTGCTGTCACCTAGAGGAGCTGTGATGGGAACTGGATGTCAAATGTGCAGAACTACATGATCAGGAGTCAGCCATGCTTAGTGTTTATTCCTAAGCTCAGCTGGCCTCATGTTCTAGATTTTATGATTAGGTTAAAGTACAGTGACTTAGGACTCCAGGGAAGGCTGTGCAATCACCAAGGAAACCACAGGAGAGTGAGCAAAAGCTTGTCAGCACATGTTAAAGATGGGTCAGTGATGACCTGAGTCAGGCTTGTTCCACAGTCCTCATCGTGGATAAAATGATGGTATCATAGCAGGGGTTGTGTAATACTGGTGGTTCTCAGTGCAGCTGTGACCTTAGCAAAACCCTCCAGTGTGGGTGCTTGCTCTCTGCATGTGGGGCACAGCTGTCACGAGGGTATTTCTGGGAACTGCTCTTTCCCCTTTAGACTCTATTGTTTCTCGTTTCTTTTCATATTTGGCTCATTCTTTGATAAGTTCTTGGAAAGGAGGTAACATTTTTGAGACTTTTAAAAAAAAATTTCTATTGCTGGGGATAGAATTTTTTTTTAAGAGTTTGGGGCTAGGCTTGGTGGTGCAGGCCTGTAATCCCAGCTAATCAGGAGGCTGAGGCAGAAGGATTTCAAGTTTAAGGATGCATGGATCACAGAGTGAATTTAGGGTCACAAAAATTATAAAAACTAAAACCAAAAAGGCCTGAGGGTGTAGCCCAGAAGGAAGTACTTGCCTAGTACATCTGAAGCTTTAGGTTTAATCCTCAGCACTGCAAATCAGCCAACCAACCAACCACCCAGCCAACCAGCCAACTAACTAAGCAACCTACAACCAACCAACCAACCAGTCAACCAACCAGTCAACCAACCAACCAACCAACCAACCAACCATCAATTTTGACAGCAAGCACTCTTTGTTGTTAGACTCCTGGTGATGTTGTTGAGATAGTCTGGATCCATCCTTTGTATGTGATTTCTTAATTGAAAGTTCCTCTGGAGGACTGCTTTCTTTTATCTTTAGGGACTGAAATTTCATAAAGGCTTCTCTGAATGTAGATCCACTTTCATTTGTATTAAGGACCTGATAGCCTTCAAACCAGAATTACATCCCTTTGTTTCAGAAAAGGCCTTGCAACTATGGCGTTGATTTTTATGTATCTGTTTACCTTCTTGTTATCTCATTCTTTTTTTTTTTTTTTTTTTTTTGGTTTTTCGAGACAGGGTTTCTCTGTGTAGCCCTGGCTGTCCTGGAACTCTCTGTAGTCCAGGCTGGCCTCGAACTCAGAAATCCGCCTGCCTCTGCCTCCCAAGTGCTGGGATTACAGGTGTGCGCCACCATGCCCGGCCTTGTTATCTCATTCTTATTCCTCAGATCACTGTGTACTTCTGGACTGTTGCAACTCTGTGTTCTCTCTGTAGATGGTTGACTTACGCTTGCAGTGCTCTTACTGAGTTCCTTGTTTCTGATGGCGTGGATTTCCAGAACCTTGTCTTGTTCTTGGATTCATGTTCTTCTCCCTGGCTTCCAGAGTTCTCTGTGTATGATCCTTTTTCTTCATGATGATCACTGTGTCTATTTTGGTTGTTTATTTTATAAGAAGATTTTCTTGAATGTTAATGAACTAATGAGGTCATAGCTCAAACATAGTGCTAGTCAATTTTTTAAAATTGAGAATAGACAGCCGGGCGTGGTGGCGCACGCCTGTAATCCCAGCACTCTGGGAGGCAGAGGCAGGCGGATTTCTGAGTTCGAGGCCAGCCTGGTCTACAGAATGAGTTCCAGGACAGCCAGGACCACACAGAGAAACCCTGTCTCGAAAAACAAAACAAAAGAGAGAATGAGAGAGAGAGAGAGAGAGAGAGAGAGAGAGAGAGAATGAGAGAGAGAGAGAATTGTGGATGCCAGCAAGTGCTTGCTGACAGAAGCCTGATATAGCTGTTTCTAGAGAGGCCCTGCAGTGCCTGACAAATACAGAGGGGGATGCTCTCAGCCAACCATTGAACTAAGCACAGGGTCCTCAACGGAGGAGCTAGAGAAAGGACCCAAGGAGCTGAAGGACTTTACATCCCCGTAAGAGGAACAACAATACAAACCACCAGTACCCCCAGAGCTCCCAGAGTCTTAACCACCAACCAAAGAGTACACATGGAGGGACTCATGGCTCTAGTCACATGGGTAGCAGAGGATGGCCTGGTCAGACATCAGTGAGAGGAGAGGCCCTTGGACCCGGGAAGGCTCATTGCCCCAGGGAAGAGAGATGCTAGGTCAGGAAAGCGGGAGTGGGTGGGTTAGTAAGCAAGGGGAGGGGGGATTGGATAGGGGGTTTTCAGAGCAGAAACAAGGAAAGGGGATAGCATTTGAAATGTAAAGAAAGAAAATATCTAATAAAAAAAGGAAAGGAAAGGCAGAGACATGGCTGTTTGCATACCTCAGGAAAAAAAAAAGAAAGAATAGACTTTTTTCATACAATGTATTCTGATTATGGTTTTCTGTCCCCCAATTCCTCCCATCATCACCTCCCTTCCTATTCAAAACTCACACCCTTTCTATCTTCTTAAAGAACAGACTTATACAATAAAAAGTAAAATGAAATAAAATAAACAAACAGAAGAAAAAGACCCAAAGAAACACTTATAGATGCCGACACACGTGCTCACACACACGGGAATCCCAAACCCACAAAACTAGAAGCCATAATATATACACAAAAGACTTGTAAGATAAAGGGAAGGCAGGCAGGCAGGCAGCGAGGGAGGGAGGGAGGGAGGGAGGGAGGGAGGGAGGGAGGGAGGCAGGCAGGCAGGCAGGCAGGCAGGGAGGCAGGGAGGTGTGCGGGTCAGCGGGCAGGCAGGCAGGCAGGGGGGCAGGCAGGCAGGGAGGCAGGCAGGCAGGGAGGCAGGCAGGCAGGCGGGCAGGCAGGGAGGCAGGGGGGCAGGCAGGCAGGGAGGCAGGGAGGCAGGGAGGCAGGGAGGCAGGGAGGCAGGGAGGCAGGGAGGCAGGGAGGTGTGCGGGCCAGCGGGCAGGCAGGCAGGCAGGGAGGCAGGCAGGCAGGCAGGCAGGGAGGCAGGCAGGCAGGCAGGCAGGCAGGGAGGCAGGGAGGTGTGCGGGCCAGCGGGCAGGCAGGCAGGGTGGCAGGCAGGCAGGCAGGCGGGCGGGCGGGCAGGGAGGCAGGGAGGTGTGCGGGTCAGCCGGCAGGCAGGCAGGGAGGCAGGCAGGCAGGCAGGCGGGCGGGCAGGCAGGCGGGCGGGCAGCAGTCAGGGAGGCAGGGGCGCAGGGGGGCAGGGGGGCAGTCGGGCAGGAAGGCAGGCGGGCAGGGGGACAGGCAGGGAGGCAGGCAGGCGGGCAGCAGGCAGGAGGCAGGCAGGCAGGGGGGCAGGGAGGCAGGCAGGCAGGCAGGGGGGCGGGTGGGCGGGCATGCGGGCAGGCAGGGAGGCCCTAACAAAGCATTATGAGACAAAGAATGTCCAAAGATGCCATTGAGTCTGCTTGCGTTCTACTGCTGGGCTTGGGACCTGGCCTTAAGAGTGGTCCAATTTCCCAGACTCTAGCATCATAAACAGAACAAAGCAACAGCAAACAGAGAAGAGGCAAGGCCACTCTTCTGAAGAAGCAGCTTCGTATGGTTAGTGAGGTATACTCATGCCTGGAGTTTCTACACGAAGTCCTTTAAGAAAGGGGCTCATTGCACAGCATAGGAGCAGAAGAGTTTGTACTCTGGGTAATGTTACCATTATCATCAACTCTCAGGGTTCACAAAGCAGTCATATCCTGTCTTGTAAAACTCACACTACTTCATCAGATAGACACTAAACAACTCACAGTGAGCCAAATAAGATAGATCTTAAGTGTTCTTGTTATAGACAAAAAGGAAATCAGAGAGATGATAAATATGTTAATTACCTGAGTTGTAGTAATAATTTCACTTTATATGGCTATCAAAGCATTTATTTGTACTTCACTCTATATGTATAATTTCTCTCTATATGCATATTAAAGTATTCATTAAATATGTATAATTTTAATTTGTCAATCTTGCCTCAATAAAATATCTAAGGAATTTAAAGCAATAGGAATGCAGGTGAAAATTCTTTTATTATCTTTGCAACTTTCTGGTAAAAATCATCCTAAAAGAAAATTATTTGAATATAAAATAATTTATAATAAAATAGTGCTCATCACTCATTAAACATTCCATGCATGAATGTCATATTTAGAATAGACATGTTTTAAATGCCATTGTTTATGTACGGTTGGAGAAATATAGATATGGCCTCTAGAGGGCAGTGTTGAGTCATGGAAAGAATTTGACAGTTTTAAATGACTAAGGAACATTTAAAATGGACTTAAAAATTGTGTGCATGTGCTCATGTGCATGTATGTGTGATGTGTTTGGGCACACACATATATGCCATGGTGAACATGTGAAGGTCAGAGGACAACTTTGTGGAGTCTGTTCTTTCTACCTTTCCTGGGGTTCTGGTACTGAACTCTGGTTACCAGCCTTGTGCAGCAAATGTTGTCATCCTCAGAGCCCCTTACCAGCCCTTTTTCTTTTAAATTTCAAGGTGTGTGTGTGTGTGTGTGTGTGTGTGTGTGTGTGTGTAATCCTTTCTCTTTAAACTGGAGAAAATTTGTTATACATGATACAAAAACTTATAATATCAACCCTAGAGATGCTTGGGTAAGAGGATTAAGAGTTTTAAGGCCAGCCTAGGTAACACAGCAAGACTCTATCTTAAAAAAAAAAGGGGGGGGGAAGAAAAACTTTATACCTTCTTTTGCTATTCTGAGTGTTTAGAGCTTGTCTCTAACATTCACCACTAATGTGTTTGAGTAAGAATGGTCCCAATAGTTTCATATATGTGAAAGCTTAGTTAGTGGGGAGTGGAACTGTTTGAAAGGATTAGAAGGATTAGGAGGTGTGGTCTTGGAGGTCATTGAAGGCGACATGCCAAGCCCAGTGCTCTCTGTCTCCCTCTCTCTCTGCCCATGCATCATGATATATCTCTCAGCTACTGCTCCACTGTTTGCCTCCATACCGCCATGCTCTCCGCCATGATGATAATGGACTAATCTCTGAAATTGTAAGCAAGTCTCAGTTAAATGCTTTCTTTTATAAGAGTTTCCATGGTCATAGTTTCTCTTCACAGCAATAAAACACTAAGACAATTTAAAAAACTTTTCTTTTAATCTCAAAAACCATCTGTAGAGTTTTAACCGGATTGTTCCTGCCACCTAGGGCTTGTGAGTGATGAACTCAGGGATGCAGCATAAGGAACATATTATATGTTATTTATCAGTTCTAATATAATTCAAGTGGAGTTACAGAGCTGAGCTTTGGAATACTAAAATCAGTAGGTTGATGCAGGTATTTTATAAGGTAAAAGGATTTGATTTTGTAAAGGTAGATATTGCCTGCTCTGTAGCTGTTTAGGGAACATAGAAATGTTAAGGGACGTGAAGGGTGATTGTCCTACTCTGGGACAGTTTCTGAAGGAATAAGAAGGGAAACCCAACCTGTGGCACAGGTATGCCCACACTTACACATATACACGATAAATAAATGTAAAAAAAAAAAGATTGCTCTATAAACGATCTTATGGAACCGACTCTTTTTTGTTTGAGATGATTATTACATCATTTCCCCTTCTTTTCGCTCTCTAAAGTTTAGTCTGAACCCTCCATGTACCTAATCCCTTTCTCTTTTAAGTCTATGACCTCTTTTTCTTTAATTGTTGTTACATATAAATGCTTTCCTAAATATATAAATACAACCTGATCAGTGCATATAATGTTACTTGTATGCATGTTTTCAGGACTGACCATTTGGTATTGGATAACCAATTAGCATGCTCTTCCCTGAGGATGCCTGTTTCTCTCATTTTCAGATTTCTCAGTTACCTGTGTATATGAGAAAATAGATTTTCTTCATACAGTGTATTTTGATCATGATTTGCAGTTCCTTGATTCCTTTCAGATCTTCCCTACCTCCTCTTTTACCTAAATCCACATTCCTTTCTCTCTCCTTAGAAAACAAATGGGTGAGGTAGCAAGAAAGGGAGATCATGACTCGAATTTTATTCTTTGCATCTCTTCAGTGCCAACTGAGAACATACTTAAAGTATTATGCAACAAAAGTTATTCTACATAATATAACTACTAATTCTAGATATACATCAGTTGGAAAGGACTCATACCAAGTCATTAATTTATTAATGGACAGACTAAGAGACTGCTTACACCCACCTTGCAGTGTTTTATATTAAAAGCACAATCTGAATCTATACATAATAAATACCTTTTTGTTTTAACCTCAAAAAAAAAAAAAAGAAAAAAGAAAACAAATGGGCATCTAAAAATGATAATGAAAACAAAAAAATCAGAAACATATATATATACACACACACATACATACATACATACATACATACACACACAAAAGACCTATAAGGTTAAAAAAAATGCTATTGAGTTTGTTTTGTGTTGGCAATCTACTGCTGGGCATGGGGCCTGCCCTTAAGAGTGGTTTGTATCTCCAGTGAGACTCCACTGAGCAAAACTAATTTTTCATTTGTGAGTGGCTCTCAGTTAGAGATAGTGTATAGGTTAGGGCTGGGTGCTGTGTCTACTTCCCCTCTCAGCACAAGACCCCATCTGGCTTAGGTCACATAGGCCCTGCATAAGCTGCCACAGTCTCTGAGTTCATGTGTGTGCTGGTCCTGCTGTGTTTAGAGGCCTTGTTCCCTTGGTGTCCTCCATGGCCTCTGGCTCTTACCCTCTTCCTGCCCCCTCTTTAGCAGGGCTCCCTGAGCCCTGAAGAGAGAGATTTGATGGAGACACTTCACTTAGGACGGTGTGTTCACTGTCTGCATACTGTCTGGTTGTGGTTCTCTGTTCCTATCTGCTCCAGAAGGGTGAGTGTGGCTGAGCGAGGCATTGCTCCGTGAGGAAGTGGAATGCTATTAGGTGCCTGCTGTGCTTTGTCTCGGGCTGAGGCTTCTTCAGCTCTGCCTCTTCCGTGTTAGCATGTCTGTTGGTGTTGTCCTTGTTCAGGTCATGTGCAGGCAGCCATGTTGGTGAGACTTCATGAGCATAGCGTCTCTGAAGTTTCTAGGAGACACAAGAGACTGACTTTTAAAAAGTCTGCTCCAAGGATTAAATCACAGAATCCATAAACACTCTGCCACTGAGCTGTACCTGTGCCAGATGTTTAAATTTTAAGTCTCTGTGTGCTGGGTTTTCAGACTGTTGCCCAAGTACAATGCAACTACATTAACATGGATTGCCAAACTGCTCACCTCAGACCTTAGAGGAGTCTAAAAAAATTGTTCACATACTGATGGGTGCAGAAATTATGAAACATGTCTCTAGATAGGTTTGATTCTCTGTGATAATGGAGTCTGAAGACTCTACTCATATGAGGTATGACTCTCAATATGAACATTAAAAAGAGTTGTCATTTGAATGGCACTACATCCCACTTAATAGCAACTTATAGATTTATTTTTTGTTGAATCAATAAACCTCTTTAAAGCTTATCTGTTGAATTGGGATCTATGAGCCTTTTAATAGGATTTTTGAAAGAGAGTGCAAAATTTATAGCTCCTTATAAATTGCTTGACATGGAAGTTTAGGTCAATAGAGTTTTGTTAGTCAGTCTGTTGAACTGCAGGTGAAAAGACCTGTTTCCTTCTCATTCTGTAATGCTAAGTACCAAAAGCTCTCATTTTTAGAATAGTATACTCTTACCTTAGGGCTGACAGAACAAAGTTCTATTACTCAGGTAAGTATTTCATAAATACAAGAACAATTTGAGATGTAGATTGGTTCTTGAGGTGTTGACTGGGAATCATTGGATCTCATTCACGGTTCTTCATTTCAAAGAAAAACAGTCAGAATTGGGGGTCATCCTAGACTTCTGTACCCCCTTATCCATAACATGTGGCTGTAGTCAGCCCTGTCAAGTCTTTTCTTCTTCTTCTTCTTCTTCTTCTTCCTCCTCCTCCTCCTCCTCCTCCTCCTCCTCCTCCTCCTCCTCTTCTTCTGTTTGTTTTTTTGAGACAGGGTTTCTCTGTGTAGCCCTGGCTATCCTGGAACTCACTCTGTAGACCAGGCTGGCCTTGAACTCAGAAATCCGCCTGCCTCTGCCTCCCAAGTGCTGGGATTACAGGCATGTGCCACCACCGCCCGGCCTGTCAAGTCTTCTTAAAGGTCCCCTGGGTATAAGGTCGACTCCCTCAAGGCCTCTGCTCCTGTCGGCACAATCTTCCTGTATCTGAAGAAGCCACTTCACTGACAACAGTGATCTTTCCAACACATACCTCTGAGACCCTCAGTGATTTACATTGTTCTTGGGATACCAGGGAATGCTGTGAATAGCAAGGCCTCGCCTGTCCTCAGCACCACCTTGAACTGAGCTCCAGCTTCACACTTCTTGACCTGGAAAACCAGATCAGACAGCACTTTCTTCAGTGATTTCCAGATCGCAGAAGTTTCTGGTGTTCCGTGCTCCTCTAGACCCACACGCCTTCCTCTACATGCTTGCATGTATCTAGAGTTAGACATCCAAGCCAGGGATGCTGGTTCACATCTCGAGTGCCACCATTTGCAGGGCTACAGGAGGATCACTGCAAGTTTTAGGTTACACTAAAAAGACAGGGTCTTTTACTCTGTGAAACAGATTGGGTACTTGGTACTGTGCTTTGTGTGACTGTAAGTGGTAATCCACTGTGCAGTTACACGCCTTGTTTTTTATGTGGACGCTAGGGATCGAGTTCAGGTGCCCCTGGCTGCATGGCAAGCACTGAGCTGTCTCCCAGCGGCTAGCACTGTGGTATTTTAAATTATGTGTCTCTCTCCTAGCAAAAACAAGCTCCGGGAGCAGAATTTGTGCCTATATCCTCCTCACCAAATCCCAACATTTGGCTCAGTGTTTGAAAAAAAAAAAAGGAGTTGCTTAATATATTTGTTGAGTGAATAAATGACTATTTTTAACTGTTTAGGTAGAAGAAGAAGAACCCACTGGATATATTCGATTTGAAAAATTTATTCCAGTGATGACCAGAGTGCTTATGGAAAGAAGGTAAGGAAGTAAATCCAATTTTAAGGCACGACAGTGACTAGAATTACATTAATGTGAAAGCATTCAGCTTGGCCAGACATGGTGCATCATGCCTGTGACTCTGGCACTTAAGGGAATGAGCAGGAGGATGGCAACACACGTGAGGATAGCCTTAGTTACACAATCCCAAGCTAGCCTGCACTACAGTAAGATCCTGCTTCAAAAGAAAGGCACTTGGATTTTCATATTTGATTTACCCAGTATGTGCCTAGGGTGCCTTCCTCTAGCCTTACAGTGTACTTAAGGCTGGTTTAGGGATTAGCTTAGAAATATCAACCATGCTAGTATTTATTGATCTAAGCAAGGCATAATTAAATGACAAAGGAGCTGCATAAAAGAACAATATTAATTGTGAATTATCGTTTTAAGATTAAAAATTAACACCAGTTTCTTTTCTAGTGTTAAGTGTAGCCTCAGCACACACACCACAGTTGATTGAGTGTAGAGGTTTTGGCCCTGAACAGGTTTATTTTCATACCAAGGAAAAACTGCTAACAGGCAACAGCAGGCACCTGGGGAGGAGGTGCTGCTGACTTTCTTACCCAGAAATCCAAAGAAATTTCATCCAGGGAAATGCCATTAGCCTAAGATATTAGTAGCTTTTGTTTTGTTTTGTTTTGTTTTGTTTTGTTTTGTTTTGTTTTGTTTTGTTTTGTTTTGTTTTATGCAGTCATTTATCATAGAGACTGAGATAAATATGCTGGCATTAACTGACTTTATTGTAAAATTACAGATACAGACCAATTGCTGAAGATGTCCTTTTGCGAGCTTTCGAGGTGTGCAAGCTCTACATTATTCATGTATATGTAATAAATTAATTCATCATATAGAATTTATTCAACAAAGACAATATATGATATCTACTTTCCTCAGGTTTTGGATCCGGCTAAACGTGGGTTTCTGACTAAGGACGAACTGGTCAAGTACATGACTGAGGAAGGTCAGAGGGCTTTATTTCTTGTAAGGTGATCTATGCAAAGATGAATAGGTTTTAAAGATGTTTATTTTTTAAATCTGTGTGTGTGTGTGTTGTATATGTGTGTGCATGTGTGTACATGTGTGTGTCTCTCTGTATGTGTGTGTGTGTGTTTGTGTGTATGAGTGCAGTACTCATGGAGGCCAAAAGCAACTGGTCCCCCTGTAGCTGGAGTTACATGGTAACTGAACTCAGGTTCACTGCAAGAGCATGGCCTTAATTGCTGAGTTATCTCTTCACCCCCAATTGATAAGTTTTTAACAATTATGCAAAATTTATAGGAGATGATATTTTAAAAACAATTGTTTGGTTAAATAGTTATTTATTATTTCTATCATTTTGGTTTGGTATTTGATTTTGTATAATAGAAGTGTAATGATTACTTGCATAAGTAGTGCTTACTTTATTTACTTAAAATATTTCCAGAATAAAAGATATGCAACTTAAAAAATATGAACTGTCTATCATAAACCAATGCCTTTTTAAATAGAAGATTTGAATTAAAGTATATAAAATATTTTTTAAAAGCCCTTCTTAGGTGGTAAAGTTGCAAACAATATAGCCTAAATTGGATGTGAATTCACACAAAAACTATTTCCTTATGATAATGGGACCTCTTCCCATGACTATCTCTATATTTCCTTTAAACCCTCTCTTTTCAGGTCAGTCTACCCCTGTGTTTCCCCTGACTGTAAGTGGGTGGTGGGCAGTCATTAATGCTGTTGTCACCCTGTCACTCCTGTAGTAAGAGGAGTTCTGTTTCCTCTGCTCAGCTCCCAGATGCTCAGGCTGAGTCCTGAGTGATGCAGCTGTCACACGTCACTTGAGAACATGGACACAGGCGGCAGTATGAGCAAGAAGAGCAGTATTGACTCTCTGTAGACCTGCTTTGGCCATTTTGACTCAGTTCACCATTGGGAAACAGGAAATGAAAGAGGAGTGATATGAAAGTCACAGTTGCCATTCAGGGTGACGAACAGCGTTAAGTCGTCTAAGCAGCTAACCTCAGTGTGTTATGACTGTCAGATCCTAGGGATGAAGGGAAGCAAACCCTAAATTATATTGGGTCACATAAAATTCATAAAAATAGCCAAGGAGGTTCAGTAATTCCTCCTGTGTGCCTAATGTGTGTTTAGTGTTGTTACAGCACAGGGTGGTGAGGATACTGGGATCTGATCCCTTTCTTGAACATATTACAGTCTTATTAGGGAAGCAAAGCTAACATGTGAAATAGATAGATGTGAGACATTAGAAAAATAACTCTCAGAAGGTTAGTGCAGGCTGAAACTAGCCTGGGAAGGTGGACAGAGAAAATGGCTTCCTTGAGAAGAAAGATCTAGGTTATTTATTTATTTGTTTGTTTGTTTATTTATTTATTTATTTATTGCTTTAGTTTTAAGACAGGGTCTCATTCTGTAACTCAGGTGATTCTGGCATTTAGTACCTATCCTGACTGGCAGTAGTCTCACAGCAGTTCTCCTGTGTCAGCCTCCCAGATGGGATTACAGGTGGGAGCCCCGTGCTTAGCTTGAGATCGGGCGAGTCACTGAGGGCAGGCATAATAAGATTTTATAGGTTATAGTTCCTTCACATATCATGGGCATCAACATAGGAGTAGTAGCAGATGAGCTACAGATGAACCAGTGGGTGGTCGAATGAAGACAGATGGGGGCCTGTTTGAGGGAAATGGATAAGGGAATAGGAACAAACTCTGGAAGGAAGGCAGCCGGGCACGGGGAAGAAGTGAGCTCAGGCAGCCCCCGGGGGTTGGGGGGTGGGGTGGGGGTGTGTGTCTTGTTGGCCCCAGTAGGAAAGGAATGGGGGTGGATTTCTTGAGGCTGAATTGTGGAGGCCTGCCCTGGACTTAGGGTCATCACTGGGCACTGGAGAAGAGTGGCCAAGCCGAGTCATTGAGTGCGGCAGTGCTGTGGGGAGTGATTCTGGTGCTGCTCAGTTTATAGCTGAGTAACAAAGGTTCAGCGGGGAGATGAGCTGGGCGCTCCTTGAGCAATCCCAAGCTCTCCCATATGGCCTGGCCTGGCCTGGCTTGAATGCAAAGAGGGAACTGATGCAGTAGGACTCTGTCATAGCACCCTGGGCCAGGTGACCAACAGAGGGCAGGGGACAGAAATGCCAGATGAATATAAAGTAACCCCAAGGTTTGCCATGGCCCATGGGTGTCATCACGATAGTAATGCTACTGACTGGGTCAGTGAAGACAGACACTGCTGCACTGTGTGTAGGGACAAGGCTGTGTGGCTCACAGGAAGGCGCTTTGTGAGGATTCCCATGACAGTGTATGTCTTAGCTAGGGTTTTTATTGCTGTGAAGAGACACCATGACCACAGCAACTCTTATAAAGGAAAACATTTCATTGGGTCTGGCTTATACTTCAGAGGTTTAGTTCATTATCTTCATGATAGGAAGCATGACAGCATGCAGGTAGACATGGTGCTGGAGAAGGAGCTGAGAGTTCTACATCTGGGTCTACAGACAAAAGGAAAAGAATGAGACACACTGGCCACCTTTGAGCATCTGAGACCTCAAAGTCAGCCCCCCCCCAGTGACCCACTTCCCCCTGATAGTGCCACTCCCTGACATGAGTGTATGGGGGCCATTCCCATTTAAACCACCACAGCATACATCCAGAGTTCTTTTACTTCCAGGGCAACTGTTATATGTCCTAATAGATGGAGCCTGAATCAGCATTTTTTCCAGAGATCATAAATGGTTTCAGTTATTTACTCAACATTATTTAATTTTTTCCCATGTTATATGTACCAGTATATTTGATAGGTGCATAGAAGATGCACCATGATATCTTAATGTATCATCATTATTGTATATAGCATGTTGTTCCTCTAAGTGTGGTTGCAGTTGCCTAGTTCAGTAAAATGGTTGATTGCTTAAGTGATTTGTTTTGTTTGTTTGCTTGTTTGAGACAGGGTTTCTCTGTGTATCATTCTTTGTCCTGGAAGTCACTTTGTAGACCAGGCTGGCTTTGAACTCAGAGATCCACTTGCCTCTGCCTTCTGAGTGTTGGGATTAAAGGTGTGTGCCACCAGGCCTGCCCAGCTAAGAAGTGATATTTTTTTTCTCAAAATTCTAAATTTTTAAAAAGTATATACAAGTTTTGGGACTATAAAGTTAATTCTATAATCCTTTCATAGTATCTGCAGAGCAGTCAACACATCTTTAAGTTTGAGAATGTACATTTTAAATGCCCAGGAGATCGTAAGATAAACACCATAAAACATACTGAATCAAGTACCTACAAGACAGAATCCATGTTAGTCCAGGATAGAGATTGCATCAGAAGGTATTGAGTCGCAGGGAAGATCTCAAGTCTTTTAAAAACAAATACAAGTTGTCATGTGTCATATGTTTGTTTGCTATTTGAATAACACATTTAATCCTTAAACCAAGCCCATGGGTGGAGAATGTTACCATTGTCTGTATTGTGTAGACTGGGAACAGAGGTTAAGCAACCTGCCCAAGACCATTAGGCTAGTATGAGAGCCAGGGCTTGAATGAGTGAGGCTTGTCCTTCCAGCACGTGCTTTCCAGTGTTGTCCGAAGTCAAATGCTGCATGCATAGCTCTTTCCTTGCCCGGTGTGTCAGACTGACCTCTGTGAGCAAGGCTTAGTCTAAGCAGTGCTGTGGAGCACTTCAGCTAAGGTTGGTAGGCTGGCCTTCTCAGACTCAGTCCCCACTGACTTGCAGGCAGACTGCATTGTCTGTGCTAAAAATGGACATGGTAGTTCTTGTGAGATGGTTGGGAGATTAACTTAGTTAATATATGTGAAACAGTCTCACAGCAGCATTTGCTGTTGAGTATTTTCTCTCTGTCTCTGTCTATCTCTCCTTCCTTTCCACCCCTCCCTCCCTCCCTCCTTTCTTCCTTCCCTTCTCTCCCTCCCTCCCTCCCTCCCTCCCTCCCTCCCTCCCTCCCTCCCTCCCTCTCTCCCATGCTGGGGATCCTCAGGACCTTACGTGTGGTAGATACTCATTCTGTCTCTAATTAGACCATGGTTACTTTTTGTTTAAGACAAAACTAGGTCTAGCCTTGAGCTCACATCTTCTTCACCCTGGGTGCTGCGACTGTAGTGGCACCCACTGTTAGCATCCAGGTTCATGCAGCAGTGGACTTAGCGTCTGTCAGTCAGGCAACATCCAGAATTTGCTACTTTAGCATTTCAGGAATTCTTTATGTTGCATATTTATGAACCTAGCACTCAGAAGACCGAGGTAAGAAGAGTCTGAGTTTGAAGTTTGACTCTTGGACGTGTCAGAACTCTTGGCTCAAAACACAACAGGAAGACCAAATAAAATTTAAAAACAACAGCCACAGAGTCCCTGTCTGCATAAGTTCTGTGACTGGTAGCTGAATCCCAACATAGAGAGTCCTGGGGACAGGGAGAGGTATCCTAGGCTCACGAGGTAAGTAACCCTCCTCGAGCCCTGCTGCTACGGATGGTGAGCATCAGATTCCTCTAAATATTTGCTGATGGCCAGCATGCCCTGCCTTTTTCCTCAACACTGAACATCGTTGTGTCTTAAACAGTCCGCAGCCTTTTCAACGTTCTTGTGAAGTTTGTGTCCTACCTTGTGAAGCCATTTTCCAAGATGTCTTTCAGATGTTACCTGAGTCCAAACAAAGCCCAGATTTTCTCCCCAACTTTTGACTTCATCGTCAGACTGAAAGGAGGAGGACTCTTAGGGTGCTTGATGAGTCCCATCCAGGGAGGGGCTAAGCCAGAGAGAGTGAAGGTGTCCTGATGGAGTGGTCAAGTGTCTGGTCTCTCTTCAGCAATAGTTAACTTTTAATCATTTCTCCATAGTTTTAATAAAGATAATAATTATGCTCACTTATAAGACTTTAGCTTCCAGCAAATACTTTTGCAATTTCAATCATTTTAGTTTAAGTGAATTAAACAACTATGTTCATGGCCTTCTGCTGTTTTGACTAAAATGATGTATTCTGTAGGTCCCAGCAGGGCAACAAGTCTACAGTCTTGCGGGTGTGTGGCAGCATGCCTTTTGGACTCCTGGGTTCTCAAGTGTTGCTGTACAGCTCCAGTGAAGAAGAAACTGGACACAGTTGGGGCCTGTGGACTCCACAGCAGTATAGATGCTAGTGGGGAGAGCAAAACCTCTGACTGGAAAATCATGCTATCCTTTCTTATCTCTCCAGGTGAGCCTTTTTCCCAAGAGGAAATGGAAGAAATGTTGTCTGCTGCAATTGATCCCGAATCAAACACCATTAATTACAGGGACTACATAACGATGATGGTGATAGATGAAAATTAAATGCTCCAAAGACTTATTTTTTCTCCTTTTAAGACAACTGTAAACATTAGATTTCTAATTGAAAGGATAATTTGAAAAATTATTTGTTCTACTTAATTTCACATTTTATCTTATAATTTCTATATTTAGTGCCTCATGACATAATTGTTTCAAGGTATTTTGTTTACTAGAGATGATCAATTTAAAACATAAATTTATTTAGTATGACCAGATTTATGAAAGAACAATTTGATTATTTAAAAGGAATTGTATAGTATTTTAATGTTAAGTATATCGTTGCTTATTTTCCACAGCTAGGCCATTGATACATTGAAATTAATTAGACAAAATGGGGATTGATCCTAAGCCCCTAAGATCTGCCATAGAAAGCGCTTGCAGGGCAGGACGGCCCCAGACTAGATGTGAGTGACAGCATGGTGATGGCTGCCTTTCACAGCAGCAGTAAACACTTCAGCAAGCAGAGTATGGAGGGAGAGCGACTGGAATACTATTAATAATTGATTTCTTATGAATGCCAATTACAAATCTCATTTGAGAGTCTAATAACTTTGAGTAAAATTGAAAATTGCTCATCCAGCATGTTGCCATTTATGGACTAGCTAAAGGAGGTGAGATAATTGGATCCAGAGGAAGGAAGACTGAATGAGAACTGATAATGGCAACTCCTTTTCTGCTCTTTAGAATTCTCACCTATTCAGAACATCTGTCATGGGAATATTGTCCTGGGTACTGAGTGTATTCATCTGTTGTTACCAGAATGTAGGATCTGATAGGGGCTGACTCCAGAGAAAGAGGTTCATTAGCTCACAATTATAGATGGTCAAGGCCCAGGCAGCACTGTGCAGGCTGAGCAAGAGCCACCGTTGTATGCATCTCACAAGGTGCAGCTAGCCAGACAGAAGCACGTGGTGGTGCAAGCAAGAGCAGAGAGGCTGGGAGCAGGGGTCAGGCCTGCTCCTTTTACAGTGACTCTCTCTCATAAGAATTACTGTCCAGGCCGGGGAGATAGCTCAATGGGAAGAGCACTTGCTGAGTATCATTAGATAACATGCTGGAAGCTGTAGATGAAAGATGATAAGCCTCTAATTAATCAAGGTCACAGTTTAGTGAGGGAGTCTTGCAAGTCAATCAGCAATCACACATTCAGGGGACTGAAGGTTGCACAAAAGAAGCAATACCTCAGCCTGGTGGGGTGAGGGTGCCTTCTGGTGGGCAGGCTCAAAGAGGTAGCACATAACTTACAAGCTTAGTAGTTCTTAATTTCCTAACAAACAGTCATTGAGCAGTTTACTTCAGAGCGTTTTAGCAGCAGGACAGCAGAGGTGTCATGAAACACAAGACTCTGAGAATTGAAAGTATGGTTTATAGATATTTGGAACCTGATGAGAGATGAGAAGGTTGAGACAAGAACCATATCCTAAGAGATAATGGGCTAATTGGGGTTAAGGTCTAAGTGTTTGAACATGAACTTTCTCTGAAAATCACAGAGAAAGGAATTGGAGTTATAAATAACCTGAGAAATACTTTGAAGGGTCAAGACCAGAGGCAAGGAGACCAGCTGGTGGGCTGCTTCATTGGCGGTAAGAGATGGGCTAGGGAAAGGCAAGCACAAATCCTGAGTATCTGGCTTGAACACTTGGTAAATAATAATATCAGCGATTCAGGGAGGATACCCAAGGCTTAGGCTAATGAGCTTGACTGTGGTCATCTCCAGCTCGAAGAGCTGGTAGAAGATAGATCAATTGGATAAATAAGGGGACATCTGCTAGAGACACGGGCTTTGAAGTTGTCAGCACATGGTATCCTGGAAAGGAAATAAAAGATGACCAGGATAGAACTGGGAGCACAGAAGAGGAACCTTAGAGCATGGGGAGGAGAAGCCTGAAAGGGAGGAAAAGCTGAAGAGAAGCCATGGCGGGAGAGCCTCTCAAGGAGGCAGGAACCAAGTCAGAAGTGGTGGAGTTGTGAAGTCATGGATGATGAAGAAACATCCCTCAGTTTCAGCACCAACACATTCACTGAGAACCTCTCTCAGGGCAGATTTGTGAAGTGGCAGGTAGTAGAGTTCAGTGGCTTCAGGAATAAACAGATGTGAGAGGGAGTCTGGAGGACATGCTGCTGAGAGGTGGAGAGAGAGAAGGTAGAGGGGGGTTGGAAGATGTAACTGTAAGCTTGTAGTTCAAGAGCTGAGATATGGCAAAGGAGCAGAGGACATGCAGAGGAATGGAGATCAGGGTCACAAAGGTCTTGACCTTGGTCATGGACATGAACTAGTGTGCCTAGTCCCTGCCTAGAGTCCTCTAGCTCTACTGCCCTTTGTTGTTGTCAACATAGGGTCTGTTGTGCTTATAACTTGTGACCCCTCTGCTTCTGCCTCCCTAGTGCTAGGATTCTAGGCCTGAGCCTCTACACCCAGTTATACTGTCCCTATCAATGGGAAAGTAAATAGTAGGTTATAGAGCTAGAGGAGATGATAGAAATCTGAAGGGCTTTGTGAGAAATGAGAGAGTTGGGGAATAGTCTACAAAAGAATTTTCAAGGAACTCTGGAGGATTTTGTCCAGTAACCTGGGCCCAGAAGCAAAATATTTTGTAGTGAGTCAAGGTGGTAAAATGGACAGACAGAAAGGTCGAGATTGATGAGTCAGCAAAGACGAGTGACCCTGATGGTCTGTAGGCTAAGGTGGGAGTGCGATCCAGCTAGGAGTAGGCTTGCATGGAGGACTGTAACAGGGCAGACATCTGCTGTGTGGTGAGAGGGCCTGCCGTTCCCGGGAACAATACACTCTGCTTGCAGTTAGACTTCACTGTACTGTTACAGAGCATTTCTCTGTGTTATTATTAACTAGTGATAGTATATAGTACATATACATCTCTCACTATGTGTCAGTCACTGTTCTAAGTGTTTTACTTAACCTACTCATTTAAAGCTCTTGTCAACCCAATGAAGTAGTTGCCATTATTATGAGGGAGTGGCTACAATGAAGTTTTGTAGCTCTAAAGGACTGCAGTAATCAACCTCTATAGGTTATGTGATGATGAGTCTTCACCACAACGAAAGCAAGTTTTCATGTTTCATGTCAGCTGGGCTCTGCTTTGTGTGTCTTACTTTTCTTCACTTCTTTCATAAATAGAATAGCACTATGTCCCCATTTGCCCTGGGTGGATCCATCCTGCACCTGCTATTGCAATATAATCATTGACATGTCTCCATTTTACTCTTAGAATGTCTTCATTTGTACGATTCACATGTGGTTACCCCTTTCAAAAACTAATGAAAATGAAATGGAATCCCTCCTGGGGCCTGGGCAGATGGCTCAGCAGGTAAAGGTGCATGATACGTGAGGATGCGGGTGTGGGTTCAATCTCCAGCACCCACATAAAAAAGCTGGGTACTTACTATCTTAGCAGCGGGGAGGCAGAATAGGAAGATCCCTGGAACATACTGGCTAACCACTTTGCCTGTGATTTATTTGGGATCAGGCACCTCACTTGATCTGCATGGCACCCTGGAAATGAGAGAGCCCAGGCTGAGGCTTCCCCTTTGTAGGTACCGATAATCACGTGCCCGGTGCTTGAGAGAGCCAAAAGGACTGTCTGAGATGGCAGGCTAACTGGGAGTGTGACTGCTTGTCAAGGACAGGCCTGTTCCTATGGACCAGAATATGTTTGGGTTGTTTCTCTCTTCCTCTTTTCCTTTGTTTTTCTAACTCTTCTACATAAGAAAACACCGTTTACATAGATATTTCCTTGGAGACCATCATCATTATGCTACAGTGTAAATAAACAGCCTTATGGAACACTCAGACCTGTTCCAGACTCAGGCTGTCTCCAGTATTTCTAAAAGTACCTCTGCCAGTCTCTTGCTCCAGAAGCTCCTGGGGGTGGGCATCTGTTAGAAAGTAATTATGTAGCCAAGGGTGACCAGATAGATCCTCAGAACAGTTTCTGGGATGTATCCCCCAAATCTTCATTTGGAATGGACACTGAGGGAGAGAAGCTCAGGCACACTTAAATGCAAGAGCCTCTACCCTGGGAATCACACACAGACAGGATGTGGGCGTGACCTTGGGCCTACAGAGGGTGACTGCACAGACCCTGACACTGCTGGGCTTCTGGGTCTTCACATGGGCCGGGCAGGGAGTCACTATGTAGGACTGGTGTGATGATGGATAGCATAAAGCAGGAATTCTTTAAAAGCTATAATGGATGGAGGCAGTTATTTATAGAAAACCAGCTAGGCAGGAGAGAGGGGGTGGAGTGGAGATGGAGACCTGCTGCCTGGGCACAGGCCGCCAGAGTGTGGGAAAGCAGGGAGCTGAAGGGAAAGTCGTCTGTGGGACGAGGGTGGTGCCGATGGCTTGCTGTCACTGCACTATGAGTGATCAGCTGTTATGTTTGTGTTAAGGACTTGAAAGTAGGAGGGTTTAGAAGGCTCGCCCTCCCTCCCTCTCCCTCCTTCCCTCCATTTCTGCATTGCTATCAATCATAGTACATTTATAGCAGCATGAGTCATTCACCTGATCTAATGAGAAAGGACCTTCATCTGGGGCTGGGGCTGGGATGCAGCTCAGTTGGTGGAGTGCTTACCTAGCGGGCTAAGTCCTAGATTCTAGCCCTAGCCCATGTAAAGCAGGCATGTTGAAGCATGCTTCCAATCCCAGTTCTTGGGGTTGCAGGGAACTGGAAGATCAGACGTTTATGGACATCTTTGGCTCTGTAGTGAGTTCTAGGCCTGCCTGGGATACAAGAGACCTTCCTAAATCAAGAGAATAAAGGAACATAAAGTCAGGATATTATGTGATTGTCTGGTCCAAATATCAAATCTATCATGCTGTTTATTGGTTTTCAACTAGTCAGTAGGAAATTGTGAAAAGGATTCATTGCTATTTGTGAAGTTTAAGTATGGGTTAAGTATCATGTCACTACCAGCTTTAAAGCATGCCGAAGTTTCTTTCTGTGTTTCAGATGCTTTGTATTTAAATGTCTTGCTTTCTGTTCTGCTGTATTCCAGCTCTGGGCCTGCTCAGGGCCTGATGCTCACGTAGGCCAAGGTGTTAATGATTGTGGAGGCAAATCTGTTTTTGATAGTCTTCTTGATCCAAGACTTTTACATTTCTTTTATTACTTATTAAATATGACTATACTATTATTATTAATCACAGCTGGCAAAGAACTCACAGGAGTAGATTTATCGGCGTTGACTGGTATCCCCGGGCTGCACTCCCAGCACACCCCACCACGTTCTTGAAGCTTACATCAGTTTTGCCTTCATTCAAGGTTACTTTATGAGAGTCTTAAGCCAATCACAAATTTATGCAGGTTCTTTTCATCAAAACTAGACAATCTCTGTAAATTCTCTATTTGTCTAGACACCACAGATCTAGTAGTTACATGTCAGTAGCAAGGTAAAGGAAGAAGAGGCGTGTGGCCCCATGGAACTCCCATAGCACATCTGCCTGCCATCCCTGAACGGGCATCTTTGACCTACAGACCCAGTGAAACTGTCAGCGAGACCTGATTCTGACATACAAGGTATACATGGAAACAGAGTCTAGTGCTCCCTCCTGTGTTCCCCTGCAGGTTGGCACATGCCACTTTTTAGACTCCCTCGGGGAATGGCTCTTTGGGAGAAACAGTGTGAAATTTAAAATGCTCTGTAGATGGCTACAGTATTAACATTCGGCTCCGTAACTTCTTCAGAATATCACTGTGGACTGTCAGGGCTCTTGACAGACATGCAGAGAGCAAGGTGGACCTGGGGGAAGACAGGAGGAGAGAAGGGGCTGTGCACGGAGCTTCAGGCTTGCACTGGTGGTGGACTATGTGGGGCAGGCTTGGGGCAGACTGCTGCGGAGGGCAGAGCAAAGGGAACACGAGTGTTACAGTCACCGTCTATGGGCTGCCTGTCCTGCGCAGGCTGAGGACAGCCTTGCTTCTCAGCATCCGTCTCAGATGGTGGGCCTCACCTGAGGATTTCATCACCAACCACATTCAACTGAAGGAGGAAATACTCTGTAAGAAATCAGTCTTTGTGGGGAAGAGAAATAATAAACACAACTGTTTACTGCAGACTCAATCTACAATGTAGATTTTAATACAATGCAAACAGTTTCCATGTTCATATATACTCACCTAAAATGTACTTTTTTTTTTCCTGTGTAGCCCAGGCTAGCCTGGAACTTATGATTCTCCTGCCTCAGCCTTCTGAGATCTCAGATTATAAATATGCAGACTATACCTTCCCCACCCCTAGGAACTTTTTAAATCTCATGGCATTGTACTAAAGCATTCAATTGGATTGTTCTAGGAGGCATCAATATTTAACTTCACTCTTTCCTCAGACGAGGACTACTCTGATCACTGGGAAATAGAATCTCACAAGGCATGTTTTAAACAGAATCTGAATTCACAAGAGACATCTTCCTTCAGAACAGTTACTACCAGGAGGCAGTTAGTGCAAAGAAGCCCCCGTGGCACAGAAATGTTGCAAAAACTGTAAGGAAAGGGGAAGTGTGCATGCAAATGTGAAGCCAAGAAGGCTCTGAAAGGCTGAGCAGAGCGAGGGCCAGCTGGCCATCTGCTCAGTCAACAGCTCGCGGGGTGGAAAGTCTCCTCCTGGAACCCATTTGCTCTCTCACCCAATTCCCATTGCATGGCAGATGCTATGTTGGGCTCCAGGGACAAACAAGCGTTGTCCTTGAGAGACTGCAGACTTAGGGAGAGGCAGGGCAAACGCGCCAAGCAGTAGTTAGTTCACAACAGTAACAAAAGCTTTGGGCTTGGAGCCTCCAGCAGCCAGCTTTGCCTGTGGCACAAAGGGCTTCCTGAGGGAAGTGACAGATGAGCCACAAGTGTTTCCAGTGCCCACATTGGCAGTGCTGCCAGTTCCGGATGGGAAGGGGATATTCCATAATGAGATGGCTTGAGGCTAAGGCTAAAAGAGCTTTATGGAATGGCTTAGGGTAAACAATGGATCTGCCTTTGAATCCAGCTGTTCTTTTTGTTGTTTTGGTTTTTCAAGGCAGGGTTGTAGCCCTGGCTGTCCTGGAACTCACTCTGTAGACCAGGCTGGCTTCGAACTCAGAAACCTACCTGCTTCTGCCTTCTAAGTGCTGGGCTTAAAGGTGTGCACCACCACTGCCTGGCCCCAGCTGTTCTATACATGTTATGACCTGGTAGAAGTCCCATGATCCAGTGGTATCTGCTCCCAGCAACAAAATGTCAGAATCACATCTGCCTTGGAAGGTGACTCTTGAGCATTAGAGGTCTTCATATGGGACTTAGAGATAACAACCTCAGGACAAATCTGCTGAATAAATGACTGGAAACCTCTCTATTTGGTAGTTATTTTTCAATTATATAATGTCAGGTACTGGTATAATATTTCTTAGAATAAAGGTTGTTTCCCTAAACTTCATGAACTTGATCTTTGTGTCATTCAATGCTTATTTAATAACACTCTGCTAAGAACTGCCCTGGTGCACAAAGTCCCTCACCTTATGAGACGTAAATTCAGCTCAGGAGTCAAATTCCATGTAAATCAATATACATCACATGAGGGCAAACAATATGGAAAAATAAAACATGATGAATGGTTAGAGAATAAAAAGGTATTGTTCTAGCTGGAGTGAGATTAGAACCCCTAGCATTTCCTGTGAAGATGACATTGAGAGCCTGAAGGAACACCACAGAGGCTACCCTTACTGTGATGTCCAAGTGGAGAGAGAAGTAAGAGGTTAAGATGGAGAGGCAAGCCGGGCCCAGCACACAGGGTCAGGTAGCTAGGGAGAGAACTTTGTATGTGCTTTATTTGAAGAGAAGGCGCTGGATAGTGCTGAGTCAGCACAAGCAAGACGGCATCTCAGATGCTGGAGAAGTGGGATTTAGCAGGTAGACTGAAAAACATGTCCTGATGTGCCGGACCTTAGTGGGGGAAAGGGTGGATGGATAAAGGGTGACTCCAGCATTCGGCAGAACAGCTAAGGTTTGGGGGGAAACCAAGAGTATGGTCTGGGTGAGTTAATGTGGAGAGGCTAGCTTGGTGGTTACACAGGCTGGTGAAGGGTCGGCATGCAGGTGACACCCCACAGCAAGGATGGCCTTAGAACTTGGAGGCAGCTTCAGGTTATAGACAGAGAAGGAGAGCTCAGTCCAAGAGATACAGCGAGTGCACAGACCTGGGGCTCACTAGATCATACACCCCCCCCAGTCCTCCATCACCCTCTCTTCCTTTTCAGCAGTCCTGATGTCATAAGATAGTGAGCTCACCTGGACAAGGAAGTGCTGCAGTGACCTTCCTAGACTGCGGTGAGAGCACAGTTGAGACAGGGGTGGAAGCTTCCGTGTTCAGGAAGGCTCCTCTCTCCCAGCACCGAGCCTTGCAGCCGTCCTCGGCTTCTGGCTTCCTTATGGGCCCGGGTTCGAGTGGCAGTCCCTCTGAGATGAAAGCACAAGTCTTCTTCCAAGGTCTTCCGGTCTCCAGCCCGGGGACCCCACACGCTTTCCTCAGGCACACAGCTGCTGTCAGTAGGAACAAAGGCTGTTGAAACCTGCACATTCTTCCCTGTCTGCCCAAGAAGACTTGGTTCTTCAAGATTCAAAACACAGTTTACCTTCAAGAATGCTCAGTGAAGGGAGGCAAAGGGACAGAAGTAGACCTAGAGTACTAAAAGGAACTAAATTATCCTGTCAGGGAAGACCTCCCCTTCAAAGCTGACGTGGATAGGATTTTATGAAGGTTTTATTATGTTGAGTTGGTAGACAGCAATGCAATGGGCCTCACATACCTTCACCTTTCCAATGAATGTTAGCTCAAGGCCAACATCATCTTCATTTCAATAACGTCACCCCTTCATTATTTTAAAACATAAGATTATTTCATTCTGCCCATAATTTTTTCAATAGGTATATTTTAAAACACAGCACATTTAAAATACAGTAAATCTTTAAAAATAACCACTGTACTCAGTTCCTTTTCTCATTGGTAACATACTTGACAAGAAGTAACTTAAGGGAGGTAAGATTCATTGTGGCCGCAGTTTAAGATGACACAGTGCATCATGGCTGCAAAGGCACACGTATGTGACATAGCCTGCGTGCATCTCAGCACACCAAGAAGCAGGCAGACTGAGGTAGGAATGGGGTGGTCTCAAACCCCTTGGGCCCAGTGTCCAGCAACCTACTTCCTCCAGCGAGGCCCCTTTCCTGAAGGTACTTCCCAACGGAGCCACCAGCAGGGAGCCGAGTGTTCCCACACAGGAGCCTACAGAGAGCATTTCACAGTTAAGCCATGGTGACCGCAACACGGTGGACGCTCTTAATAATTATCAGCTATCCAGCTAGTGTTGTGATCGTTTTCCTCATTAATTTAGAGAACACACACACACACAAAGGAAGTAAAAGACATTATGTTTAATGCTTTTTAAGCCACCTTTACTGCATGGTTCTCATTTCCAACTCCCTTTTCTCCTTTAGAGTTTTTTGAAGATTCCAAGACATGTCCATGTTCTCACAGCCTGGGTTTTTCTGGTGGCATCCGCATGGCATATGCAATTAAGCACATTATATTCCACTGTCTGCCCAACAATAAGTTGGCAGCTTGATCTAACATAAGGGTGGCTTTCTGTGGGTGCAGGATTACCTTATAATCTTGTACTAAGCAGTGGAATCAATGACTCAATCCCAGCGGCAGGAGGGTTTATAATTTTGTTTTAAATCCTCATTTGTTGGGCAAGCAACAACAGAAACACAAAACTAAGGAAGTAAACCCAGCAGGGTCTTCAAAACAAAACAAAAGAGTAGGGTGGTGTGGCTTTTTCTGGGGAGACCTGAGCAAATTCAGTTTGTTTACAGTTTGTATAACACTGGGGAGGGAACCTTATCGAGTCTATAAGTTTCTGGGTTTTCGTTGTGGTTTGTTTGTTTCCAGTTCTGAGGTTCTTGACTTCCTGGTCTTAGGAACTTCTCTCTTCCCTCCAGGAGGGAATGCTGCAGTTTCGGGAAACAGCTAACAGGAAGCAGGAAAGGGAGAGCTTGCATGACTCATGACTGACTAACCAGGTTAGTCTTCCACAAGGGAAGCAGCAGGCCGGTAGACGGAGGTCAAGGCTGCTGACTTCAAGTCAACTAGGCTAGAGAGAGGACAGGAACGGCTCTGCAGTCAGGACGGCAGGCAGGGTGAGGAGTCTGGACCTGCCAGGCTTCCTTGGAATTGCCCTGTACCCCAGTGGACCTTTGAGGAGAGGAGGGGAGGGCAAAGCATGGACACTAAGAAGTTTGTTAGGAAGTATGTTAGCTTTCATCGCGGTGATAAAAATTGGAGACAAATCGGCCTAAATGCAAACAGCAGGCACGTGTGGCAAAGCGTGGCTGAAAGCAGAAGTCGAGGCTGGGTCGGTCTCACGGTGCTAGTCAAAGGCAAGACTCCAGTGCCCTAAAGGCCCTGTGCTGGCTTCTGCCTCTTCAAGGCTCCGTCACCCCTCTGTAGTGCTGAGCTAGTAATTGAGCTTTATACCAGTCTACAGCTCCTAGGGGATACTAATGCTTTAAATTAAAACAAGATGATTGTAGAAGGCAAATTCTTGCTCTAGATGGGGGAAGTATGGACCTGAGGAGGGAGGGTGGACTCAGAGCAGAGTAAAAAGAGGCAGAGGAATCTAGACCAGACACACCACTGGACCGTGCCCAGCTGGCAGTTTCTTTTCTGGACAATGGATGCTTCCCTGACGTTAAGGTGGGGTTGAAGGTGGAAGGCCTTTGGGTAGAATACAAACACGCCTCTGTTACTATGGAAATACCTCTGCAGGGCAGTGATCACTAGTTTAGGTGATGAAAACAAGACTTTTTGCTAAGCTTCAATCCAAAAGAAATAAGAGGACACGAAGGCCTCCCTCAGCCCGTTGGTCTATGGCTAAGCGCCCTTCATCCCGTCTCTCTTCGCCTCCAGCCTCACGTTGCAGATTATTTTGAAAACAAATTCTAGACATTACTTCACTGTTGTCTGTAAGAGCTGAGAGATGTCTTGGCTATATAGGGAACTCTTTCCCTTTCTCTAGCTGACTAGAAGCTGTTAGACCTAGGAAGATTCTTCAGTGACCCCCCGACACTGCTCTGGTGGCCACCACTGACTTCGCAGTGTCCTTTCTGTTGCTTTATTCCAATCAGGGTGCAGACGGGTCAGCCATTGCACTGAGTGCCTTCACCCCAGGACACGTCCCTCTCCTTGGCTGGACTGCTTCTCTCCTACTCTGAAGTGGAAAGTTACGGGGTCCTTGGAAAACCGGTTGGATGATGTTTTGCTGGGGCAAACACGTGAAGGAACGTTTCAGTGAAGTGGATATAGGTGTGAAAGGCTAAGGCCAACTCATGAAGGAATGTTTAACTAAAGCAGACACAGGAGAGGATGTTCTGCTACAGCAAACGTGAAAGAACTCGTGATGAAGGATTCCTTGCTAACAACACACATGTATTGTGGTCCGGCCTTAACAGTGCATAGTTGAGCTGCATTCGACCTGACTCCATGGACTCAGGCTGACTGGATGCACATGCCATGGTAAGACCCATGCTGAGGCAAGGCCTATAGAGAACTCGTGATGTTTGGAGGGTGTAAATAGGACTCCACGGAGTGGCAGAGACAGAGCTTGGCTTGCTGGCACAGCTAGCTGTGCAATGCTTGTGGGTCTCGAGTTTTCCCTGATCTTCACTTCCCTGAGAGAAGCACAGTGGAGAATGTCTCCTGGTGTTCCTGCTGGCCCCTCCTGCTGACTCGAGGCAAGGCTGAGGCCTGGCTGTCTCTGCTAGGTCAAGTCACCGAGTCACCACTGTTGCTAACCGTACTCTACCAAGCTGGACTGCTGGTGTATCCTTGAGGTGTTTTTGATTGAGCTGCTGCTGCTGCTTGCTAACGTGAACTAAATTGCTGATTTCCAGACAACACAGATGGGAGGTGCTCCAAAGAATCTTTCTAAACAGGTCTACTTCCCCTGTACCTTTTCTTTTCTACTACCTCTGGGGGCTGGTGGGCTACAAAGGAAGGTAAAGCATTTAAAAGCCATCATTAAAAATACGGTTTGAAAAAATTAAAGTTACACCAGTCTTTGCTGTAGAAGACTCTTCTGCACTTTTGGATTATCTGGATACACATTTGTGGTAATAAGATACCCAGCTATTCCCTATGTTTCTGTAGACCAATTTGTGTATCTTGGCATTTGATCAACTCAAAGTCAGTTTTATTTTTATTCTTGACTTTTTTTTTTAAAGCCAACTTCATGGATGAATTTCAATTATTTTCCTCCAGGAGGCTCGGTGTGTCTGGACCATCTCTTTGTCACTGCTCAGCCCCAGGTGTGGCCAGTTTGATCTAGCCAATACAGCGTCTCCACCAACCTTTCACCTTATGCTGCCACAACACAGGTGGTCAACCTTTGATATCAAGACATAATGCTGTGATCTGCAAATGTATTATAGCTAGTGAGCCACAGGTTGGGCATACCAGCTGGCATAGACATTTTATGAGGTGCTTCATTATAGTTTTAAGAAGGATTTATGACTCCCAGTGGATTTTTTATTTTTTATTCAAATACTTGTTTTTATTATTATTATTATTTTACGTATTCACTCTACATCCCATTCACTGCACCCTCCCAGTCACTCCCTCCCACAATCCTTCCCCCATCCCCTCCTTTGAGTGGGTGGGACCCCTTGGGTTTCTCCCTACACCCAGTGGAATTCTTCAAGTAAAAATAATTTCCCAGCCTCAACTATTTGATTTTTTTGTCCTTCCTTCCTCCCTCCCTCTTCCCTCCCTCCCTCCTTCTCTCTCTCTCTCTCTCTCTCTCTCTCTCTCTCTCTCTCTCTCTCTCTCTTTCATTTTTTTAGACAAGGCTTCATAATGCAGTTCTGGATGGCCCGGAACTCTCTATATAGACCAGGCTGGCCTGTGAGCTACTATACCCAATTTAATTTAGAAATAAAAAAGAAATGTTTCTTGAATTCTTTTTAAAAACGTGCGTTTTAGTTTGATAGTTGTATGTTGACATTGTCTATGTGTCTTGACACCGACATCATCAATGTCCCTTATAAATTCCCATTTGGTCAGATGCTATCAAAGTCACTCTTGGTGATCTTCTTACCTCACTGTGTTGTGAATCACAGTGTTTGAATTAGCAGTTACATGGCTATTTCTGGCACAGCACCTCTATATTCTTAATGTGTGGAAGCTAAGTGTTTGCACTCGATTTAATGAGAGGCTTGAAAATTGATAAGTTTCAAACCCAATGGAGATGTAAGAAAAGAAGGACTTAGTATAACCTCACAAGACACAGTACAGGAAGAGTTTAAAATTTGGAATAATTTCTCCCTAAACAAGTAATCAATTTAATACTTATATATTCTGATATTACATGTTTAATTATATGTAACATACTTATACTATATAGTATTTTGATTTTACAAATTTTACTTATAAGTTAAAATATATATTTACAAATAAAATTGTTCAGCTGGGAGTGATGGTAGACACCTTTAATCCCAGACTCATAAAGCAGAAGCAGGTGAATTTGAGTTCCAAGCCAGCCTGGTCTACAGAATGAGGACCAGGACAGCCAGGGCTATACAGAGAAACTCTGTCTAACAACCAACCAACCAAACAAACACAATAAATAACAAAAACAACAACAACAAAAACAACTGCTTGCACAAATTATATGTGCTAAACTTACAATTTCTGTATCCTTCTAAAAAGTTCTTAAAAGCTTGCCATTAAATTCAGACAGAAATCTGAGTTTTATTCTTGCATAACCAGAGTGAATCAGGCCATTTATTTCTGGTCTTTGTCTTAGTTACCTTTTTATTGCTGTGATAAGACACCCTGGCCAAGCAATTTATAAAAGAAAGCATTTAATCTGGTGTATGGATTCAGAGGGCTAGAGTCTGTGAAGGTAGAACAAAGGATCATCTGAGAGCACACATCTTGATTCACAACTGTGAGGCAGAAAGAAAATACTGGAAATAGCAAGAGTCTTTTAAACCTCAAGGCTGTCCCCTGGTTACACACCTCCTCCAACACAGTCATATCCCCAGTCCTACCCAAACTTCCACTAACTGGGGACCAAGTATTCAAATATATGAGTCAATGGGCGTCATTCACTAGATCAGCCTCCCTGAGGCCTGGGATTGCAATTGTGTCACTGACTCAAGATTTTCCTAATCTAGCAATGGAATTCATCTGATATATAAAACAGGAGTATTTCTAAACATTTGGGCTCTCTAGTGCCCCCCAAAAGGTTAGTATCTGTCTACATGGCCAGCATCTATGGCTTCTAGTTGTGCAGGCAACCACCAGGCAGTGGTAGCAGATCAGGGGTGGGCACCATTGCAGACCTAGGTGGAGATCATGGGTCAAAAAAGAACAACTCAGTACAGTTGATGACACAGCCTCCATCCTGGAGAAGGTGATACGGGTAAGTAACATTTTGGTCTCTTTCATTCTCCTCCTTTTGCAAGCCTTGAGCCTCCAGACTTCCCAGTCACAGCTGAGGATGCACAAGGGGACTTCTTGTCTGCAAACTGGGCACCTGCTACTCTGCACTGCCCTCTGCTGGCTCTCTCCTCAAAGAGAGGACTCAAAGGCTCTCTCCTCAAAGAGAGGACTCAAAGGCTCTCTCCTGTGTGCACTTTAGGCTTCCCTCCTGACCCAGGTCCTCAGTGTGCTCTGCCCACAACCAGATCATTGACCCATGATCTCTGTCCTACACACCCCCCTCATACACACACATACAATTCCAAAGCAGCTCTCCTCCAATGCTTTATCTCTTCCTGACTCTCTCTGACCTTCTCTCAGACATTCCTAGATGTTCTATATATTTGCCTTTGTCCATGCACACACTACTCATAGACCATAGTCTTAGTGGGTCCTACCCTATCTTTTGAAACCACTTTCCCTTGTACTGATCCCTTTTGGGGCTGTTCTTCTGCTACTTTATGGGTTCTTTCTCTCTTCTACCCTTCTCTACCCTTATTCCACCCTTTCAACCACCTAACACTAGGTAGGGAGAAAGAAAGATAGAGAAGCAGGGGGGTGACATTTTTATTAGACTACTTTCTGCTGATTAGGGGTATTCTTTGGGGGCAAGTTTGATCTTCAATGTCAGGATATCTAATTTCTTCTTATTTTTTTCTTCTTTGCGCACAGCCACTTAACAAACTAAGACCAACAGCCACCAACCAACAAACAACAACACACCCTACCTCTTGGGTACTTCTGAAGAGTCCCCAGAATTCCAAATTTCATACAACCACAGAAACTGTCTGCAGTTGGCAAAATCACGCACCTGCTAGAGCATGAGGCAAATCGTAGTCAATGGGCAATCCAAAGTAGCCCATATCCCATACTTGGGATTAAAACAAAAACACATCCCCATAATATTCCTGATTTTAAAAAAGAAACAAAATTCTCACCACACCCTTTATCTACTACTGTCTTTCCTCCTCCCACTATTGAGTTTCCCAACAATGTTCTGTACTCCAGGAGAGGGCACCTCAGAATTCCTCTCTGCTTCAGAGCCTCCTATAGTCTAACATCTAGCTTGTTCTACTGACATTGCTGCAAGGTCACCAGTGAAGGAACTATCACCTTTTCCTGCTGAAAGCTGTCCTTAGGTCCAGAGACCTGTTTTCTGATTTTTCTCCTATCTTTTACTTTGTAACTTACTCTCCTCCAATAGCACTGTCCTCAGGATTCCAGCCTCAACTCTATTTCCTAATCCAGTGGCTCCATGAATCCACTAACTCATCAATGTGTGTGCTCTAAGGACCCAAAGATCTAAACCCTGGAGTCAGCATTCTGCAGCTAAAGGTCTGACTTGTGTCTCACAGACAATACAGTCCTCTTCCTCAGCTTGCTTTGGTATGACCTCTGTCAGGCACGCCAGTCACCCAGGAGCTGCCTCGGTGGTTCTTGGCTCCATATTTCCTCTCTATTCCCTTAAGTCAAATGATTCCAGGTCTCATTGTCTCCTTCCTTGAAAATTGCCATGACGATTCTATCTTTCTCTATGTGCCACCATGATCAACTCTTTGAATTATCGCAAGCAGATGTTTGTGGCATAGATCTTAGTATGGATTTTGCCCAAAGCAGGTCATGTTGATTAGCCTTTTATCACTGTGACAAAATACCTGGAATAAGTCCTTTAAGAAGAAGGAAGATTTATTGGTTCATTTGGGCCCATGGTTTCTGAGGTTCAGTCCACATTCTCTAGGCTCCATTGCTTCTGAGCCCACACATGGTGCAGCAGAACATCATGGCAGGGAGCAAGCATGTGGTGGAGCAAAGCTGCTTGCCTTATGGCAGTCAGAGAGCAGAGAGAGGGAGGTGCTAAGGGACACTATACTCCATTGAAAGACACACAGTAGGTCAACCTGTCCCTCCAACTAAGCCCCACCCCTAATTTCTACTGCCTGCCAATAGTCCATTCAATAATGAACCTATCAATGGTCAATTCAGCCCATTAAGTCAGAGCCTTGTGATGCACCTCCCCAAAGCTGAACCTGTGCACAGTGCCTTCTTGAGGATCACTGTTCACAAGCCCTTTGGGGAAGTTCAGATCCAAACTATAACAGACTCTAGGATGAGCGTTTTGGTGTAAATGATTTATTTGGGGGTGATTCCAGGAAACACATATGTGAGTAGGGAAGTAAGAGGGAAAGAATGCTCTCCAGGAAGGAAGTGGAATGTTGATGGGAACCTTGTGTAGTTCCTGGGAAATGTTCTTTGCTTCAGGTTTGCACCAGTGAGGCACTGATTTCATTTCTGTTATAATTCTCATCAGGCTCTAGGGTAGGAGGGGTTAATTCTACAGAGGTTCATTCCCCTTCTGACAAACTTGGATGCTTATAACATCTTTAAACAGTGGAGGTCAAGCCAAGCTCAACAGGTGAGGCAAAGTGTACAGAGGGTGATATTCTCCTCTTTATCCTCACACTCAGCAAACTTCAGAGATCCATCAGCCCACAGCTTACCTTCCCTGTTTTCTACATGTGTTCTGGAAGACATGTACCCTCACATATTTACAGCTGTGTGTAGCTAGCTTTGATCTTCTCTTAGGCCAGCTGATAACACTAACTATACTGGCTAGTTTTATGTCAACGACAAAAATTAGTTATCAGAGATCAGGGAACCTAAATTAAGATATGCCTCCATAAGATCCAACTGTAGGCAAGTCTTTGGGGAATTTTCTTAGTTAGTGATTGAAGTGAGAAGGCCCAGTCCATTTTGGGTGGGGCCATCCCTGATGGCAGACTGAGCAAGCCATGGGGAGCAAGCCATTGAGCAGCACCCCTCCATAGCCTCTACATCAGCTTTTGCTTCCAGGTTCTGGCACTATGTGACTACCTGTCCTGACTTTCTTCAGTGATGATTTGGAAGTGTGAGCCAAATAAACCCCTTCCTCCCCAAGTTGTTTCAGTCATGGTGTTTCATCACAGCAATGACAACCCAATATAGGACACTAGCTATATGTATTAGGTGCTTGATGCAGAAAATGCCATTCAATATGATGTGATCTTTATAATAGCTTATGAGTTGACTAAAATTATCATCTCTACCCTACAGATAAGGACCCCGAGTCTCTGTGAGGTGAGAAAGGGGTTCATAGCTAGCTAGTGGTAAAGCCATGTCTTGACACTCAGGTCTGACTCCATGGCCAGTGATGTCCACTAAGATTTAGTGCCTCAGATAATTAATACTTCTTTTACCCCAGCAGTAGCCTGTCCTCTGCTTCTGAATGGAGGAGGTATCTTCCTCCTCTGTTCTACATAGATGGCATTCCTTTTTATACTTCTTACACACCAGCCTTCATAGCGGGTGTACCTGACAACATATCCACTCGTTTCATGTGACTTCTCCTTCAAACTGTGAGCCCGCCTTTCCCTCACCTTCACTGCCTGGACCATTGCCTAACTTGGAGTAAAGCCTCCCTAAATGTCTATGATTAGAATTCAGTTGAACGAATATAAAATTCTGACTTTGTTTTCATACAATACACATAAACAGTGAAAGATGACTTCTTAAATAAGGCAGAATACAGTTGAGATATTCTGGGGTTCTTGGACCAGGTGGGAAAGAAGCAGGAGATGTGCTAAGCACCACAGGATATGAGAACATTGAAGAAATCCTGGGAAAACAAACAGGAGAAGGAGGACTATGTCAGTCCTTCATTTAGAGCTGTCTGCAGAAAACAAAGATTAATACATTCAGATAGGAAATTGGCTTTCCAGGAACCACTGGAAATAGAAGGATAGTAATGATATCTAAGAGTCATCAAGCATGCATTATATGCCAAATAGCATACTAGGCTTTATTCTTCTGTTATCTCAATTAATCCCCACAAAATCCTTGTAATTAGCCACCGTTATGCTTCCCAGCCTTCAGTTGAAAATGCTGATACCACAAGACTAAGGGCACAGGACTAAGATGTGATGAACTGCAGATCCCAAGTCAGATAGTTCGCCCTGACTGCAGGGTTCAAGTGTGCCGTTTGTCACTGTTGGCAGGACACCCAGAGGTATACCACAATATCATCTGGGGTGTTTCACCAGCATTTCAGAAGTGAGTTGAGTTTTGCCATGTTGAATTTTATTTTTCATTGACCATGAAAAGGAGCAGTGTGTAAAATTTTTTTTTTATGCCACCATTTGGTCTCTGCCCCATGCTTCTGTGAATGACAGTGCTGCTGTAAAGCTATCTTCCTAGTTTGTTCCTAAGCCTTTCCCATGTGATGACCCTACTTATAGATGAGTGGTTGACCAGTTGTCTCTTCCTGCCGTTATTTATGTCAGGCTTGGGGGCTTGTCCCTGAGGAAAGTTGGTGTTGCTCAAACTATCCTGTCTGCTTGTCCTGTGAAGAGAACTGTTTTTATTTCTTCAAATTGGTGAAAGAGAGATGTGATCTATCAACCCATTGATTTCAATGCTTCATGTGAGCAATGGGGTAGAAAAAGTGTTCCTGAATCTTCCAGAGTTGCTATCCATTTGGGAAGTAGTTCTTCAGAGACACCAGAGGGTGTGCATGTACCGTGAGGTGCAGTTGGGAAACTACACTGATGGGTTCATTTCTTCTCTATCTCAGCCCTTTGCTAACTGTGATCTGTATGCCTTCTCCCTTCTCTCAGTAATCTCGTACATTTATTTGCCCCCTGTCAGGCTCCCTCCCTGAACATGGTGCACCAAACTGTGGAGTGGGATCAGGGACTAATCCACTGTGCTTCGCTCCATCCCCAGCCCTGCGGTCTAGTGAGGGGGAGAGAAGTACCAATGTGCCAGCATCATAGCTATGGCCAGCAATGTGCCAGCATCACAGCTATGGCCAGCATCATACCAATGTGCCAGCATCAGGGTGAGTGTTGGCAAACTGCTGTGGAGCAGCATGCTATTCCTAGCCTCCTGGCTGGGACAGGAACCTGACAGAAACAAGGGCAGAAGGCCCATTCGAGCTACGATTTTAGAACACACAGTCCATTGTGAGAAGTCAGAGCAGGGCAGGGCAGGGCAGGGCAGAGCAGGGCAGGGGAAGGGAAGTGCATGCTAATGCCCCTTATGAAGCACTTGAATCTTGAAGCAGGGGCAAGACACCCCTCTAGTGACCTATATCTACCAGTGATGCCACTGAAAGGGTCTATGGTCCCCTAAATCATTTGCTGGGCACTGAGTGTGCAGACAGGAGGATGGGGTGAGGGTGGGAGGCTTTTCGCATTTAGACCAGAACAGGCACATAAGCCAAGGGAGCTGGCATGTGCCTGGGGCTGTAGAGCACCGGTGGGATTTCCCGAGAGCTGCCCTGCGTAATATTCTGTGCCATGATTGTATCATATCTTATTCCCTGAGTCCCCTCTTAAGGAACACCGAGGTTTTCAACCTTTCAGAAGTTCTGAATTAAATAGCAGCAGTGGGACTGTTTCAGGTAGAGCATCTGTGTGTGGGGGCACAGCGCTGTAGGGATTTGGCCGAGGCTTCTTCAAACAGAGTTCAAAGTCGTAAATCCTCCCTGGCAAGGAGAAAGTGTCCGTGTTTCTTCTGTATATTTTGTGCCATAAATTAAAAAAAAAAACAACAACTTTATTTTTATTTTCCTAAGGCTTTCAGTCACCTTGAGTATCTGGTTAAAACCTTTCTTTGTCTTGAACTATATATATGGAGATTAATGCTGTCGAAGTGGCAGAAGAGCTGGTCTTGTAGAAATGTTTGTCAACTAAATGCCTGGGAAGAACTGTGTAATACAATCCTGGCTCTGCAGCTCCTGACGGTGAGCTGATAGTACCAGGGCATTTCCCCCCTTCTTCTCTTCTTGAGGCTAATACTTACAAAGCCAGCAAAGATTTTTATATGACATTCAGAAATATCAATATAAAAGCCTTTAAGCCCCAGAAAGAAAATTCTCTTCTTTATTTTTTCCACTGATATTGAGACACTCCTAAAGGCAGTCAGGGCTGGGCAGCTTTTGCTAAGACTGTCACTGTGTCTGGCATATATAAGTAAGTGATAGAGAAATGAAAGTAACAACCACCTGGCTGTTTTTTCTCCATGCTGGTGACAGAGCCCATTGCCCTGTGCAACGCGTGCAACATACCACTGAGCTATACCCGACCCCCACTTAGTTTAAAATATGTCCCAAGTGGAGAACGAAGATCGCCAGGCTGGGCACAGCTACTCAAACCAAAGCCTCAGTCCTGGTACCAAAGAATTATCAGCACTAAAGTCTAACTGTGAGAGGGTCCTGCCCTGTCTGCCATGGCTCCTCCATATATTACACTGGCATCTGAAAGACTCTGCAATCAGACAACACAAAGTGATAAGAGAAAAAGATGACGGGAAATAAGACCACAGCACTTAGAAACCATGCCTGGGGTTGAAACGGCAGGGCAGCCTCTTCTAGAAGATGCCGGTAATGCTGATTGTTTGTTGTTGTTTTGGTCTTTTGAGACAAGGCTTCTCTATGTAGCTCTGGCTGTCCTGGAACTCTGTAGACCAGGCTGGCCTTGAACTCAGAAATCCGGCTGCCTCTGCCTCCCAAGTGCTAGGATTAAAGGCGTGCACCACCATATTTGACCCTTATAAATGCTTTTTTTTAGATTTGTTAGGATTGAACCTGGAGCCTCATGCATTCAAAGTATGTGCTTTTCCCCTAAGCTGCACCCTCTTTGTGAATGGTAAATGGAGGAGAGAGAGAGACGGAGAAGGAGAGGGAGAGGGAGAGGGAGAGGGAGAGGGAGAGGGAGAGGGAGAGGGAGAGGGAGAGGGAGAGGGAGAGGGAGAGGGAGAGGGAGAGGGAGAACCAGTAAGTGTCTATGAAAAGGTGCTGAGTATGCCTGAAAGTCTTTGAAGTTCACCCCTGCTGCATCCTCTCAAGAGCAATGAGAACCTCAGATATGTCATTCTAAGCCTTTAGGAACCAACTAGAACCCTGAAATATGCCCCAGGCACCTATAGCCCAGGGGCAAAGACATGCAGGCAGAGACCAGCTCATGCCTCTGCTATTACTGGCAGTTTGAGAATTCCAGAGTGATCGATCATGGAAAAAAAATGGGTAGCTTTAAATTTTATTATAATAAGTGTTTGTGCTTACCAAGCAGAAAAAAACATGAATCCTTTGCCAAGGCATAGCTATATTTCAGGAAAATAGTATGTATCTTGCTTCTGATGATTGCAATAATGATAACCAACATAAATTTGGGTGGACCTTTAAGGTTAGCTGGCCCCAAATTCCTTTTCCAGGAAGTAATAATGAAAAATTGGGGAGCTTATTTCCTTGTCACAGTAAAAATGTCTGCTCAACAGACTCTATATGTTCAGCCCATCTGTGTCTAAGCACCTGCCACAACCCAGGCCAGTGTCTGCATAGCTTTGTGTTTATGCTTGTTTTTGCCATGCTGTGGGTGGTATTGGGGGCTGCCCAGACCAGCGGTTTGCCTGGACAGTGCCCCCTGGCGCCATATTGTATTATATCGGTCACATTTAAAGGAACACTGGCATTGTTCCCAACTTTTCAGAAACTGAATTAAATTACATGGGACACTCAGTCCAGATCTCACCAGAGCTTGGTCTCTTCCGTACTTTTGCCTGGTGCCTTTTTGATGATTCTCTTTTCACTGTGTCTGAAGTGTCTGGTTTTGGGTGTGCCTCTGGTGTACCCAAGACTGAATGTGCACATCTAGCAACCTCAGTCATCTCCATGATACAGGTGAAAACACCCTTCTGAGTGAGGTCACCCAGAAGGACATGCGTGATATGTACTCACTGATAAGCGGATGATATTAGCAAAAAAACCCAAAAATACAGGATACCTAGGACACAACCCACAGACCATGAGAAGTTTAACAAGCAGGAAGGCCCAAGTGAGGACGCTTCAATCTCACCAAAATAATCACAGGAGGCAGAGGGAGGGAGGAACCTGGGTGGGAGAGGGGAAGGGGAAGAGAAAGGGGGAACAGGATCAGGTGTGGAGGAGGGGAGCAGGAGAGAAGCCCAGAGGGCCAAGGGAATGAATGAAAATATGCAGCCTTGTGGGGTGAGAAGAGGGGAGACACTACAGAAAGCACCATAGACCCGGAAGCTGAGAGACTCTCAGTTCTCAATGGGGGGTGACCTTAGCCAAAATGCCCAACACTGGGGAGAGGGAACCTGAAGAGACCACCTCCAGTAGATAGACCGGGCCTCAAGTAGAGGGATGGGCTATCAACCCACAGTTAAAACTTCTGACCCAGAACTGTACCTGCTAAAAGAACTGCAGGGGCAAAGATGGCGAAGAGACTGAAGGAGAGGAGGTCCAGTGGCTGACCCTACTTGGGATCTATCTCATGTTGTGCTGACAGACAGGAGCCTGGCATGGCTGTCCTCTGAGAGGCCCTACCAGCAGCTGACTGAGACAGATGCAGATCCTTACACCCCACCAGTAGACTGAAGTCGGGGACCCCTATGGTTAAATTAGGGGAATGACTGAAGAAGCTGAAGGGGAGGGCGACCCCATAGGAAGACCAGCAGTCTCAACTAACCCGTATCCCTGGGAGCTTCTCTCACTGAGGCCAGACCAGGCAGTCCTCTTCCAACCAGGAGCATACACTGGCCGGTCAGAGGACAGCCTGGTCTGGCCTCAGTGGGAGAAGATACTCCTAAATCTAGAGAGACTTGAGGCCCCAGGGAAGGGGGATGCCTGGTGGTGGTGGGGAGCACCCTCTCAGAGGCAAGGAATGGGATGAGGAGCTGTGGGAGGGGAGACTGGGAGTAGGGGAAACAGTAAATAAATAAAATAATTAAAAAATATCACACACACACACACAGTGTTGTAAGAATGATGTTAAGCCAGATCAAATATAAGTTTGTCAAGCATAGACCTCTGCTTCCAAAATATTTAGAGCAGATATAATTCAGAATTAATCTTGTCAATTACATTTTTCTTAAAGATTTTATGTATTATGTATGTATGCATGTATTTATTTATTTATTTATTTGTGTATGTATGTGCCCAAGTGTTTGTGCATGCACCACATGCATTTAGTGCCAGAAAAGTGTGTTGGATTCATGGAGCTGTGAGCTCCAGACCTGGGTTCTAGGAACCAAACCTGGGTCCCCTGGAAGACCAGCAAGTGCTCTTAACCACAGAGCCATCTCTCCAGTCTCCTACATTTTTCTTTAGTTTTGAAAAGCTGCATGTTTTATTAGTTAAGGAACAACTACTTTTAGCATATTTTCAGGTATTTAACTTTTTATGAAGGTTTAATAAACAAGTAACGGAGCAGAGAAACAGCTGTATTCTGCACAGCCTTTGCACTTTAGATTTTTTGAGCTACAAGTGTAATCTTTGTTATTGCAAGTAAGAGGAAGCCCATCTTGCTAAGAAGGAATTCCTGGGTCTCCATTTGTCTGAACAGGGGCAGCGTCTCGGACACAGTTTGATCTGGGGGGATAGGCCATCAGAATCCAAGCCTGGCTTCTGTCACTTTGGGTCGACTCCATTTTTACAAAGTTTCTTCCCTCATATTATCAGCATGGCTGGGGTGTAGCTTAGTGGAGAGCGCTGGACTAGCATGCATGAGCCTTGGGCTTCCTTCCAAGCATCACCCACCTTTCAAACACACACACACACACACACACACACACACACACACAAACACACACACACACACACTGTGTACACAGATACATAGGCATGTATGCTCATATATATACACACAAACACAAACACACAAATATAAACAAACACACACATAAACACAAACATATATAACACAAAAATATACACATACACACACAAACTCTCTCTCTCTCTCTCTCTCTCTCTCTCTCTCACACACACACACACACACACACACACACACACACATTGTTTAGCTAGGCATGGTGACACATATCTGTAATCCTAGCACGTGGGAAGCAGAGGTTGGAGGGTAGTCTAAGTCTGAAGCCAGCCTAGAGTACTGAGTAAGACCCTGTCTCAGAATCCAAATATGTAAAACAAAACAAAACAAAACAAAACAACAACAAAAACAAAACAAACAAAAAAAAAACAACTAAGTAGATTCAGATGTTGGAAATCAGTTCCTTAACTCTCCCTAGCAGAAACCCACCACGATTCCATCACTAGTCCTGGATCAGGGTTCTTGGACTGTATTGTTATTTGAAGGGCTAAGTACATCTTGGATCATCCCCAAGACTCTTAGGTCTGCTGCAGATCCCCACCCCACAGAGACAGAATTGGTCTTCCACAAGAATGCACCAGAGCGGGGGAGAGATGCAAGCCTGGACAAGTGCTGGGCAGAGATGAACTAAGATCTTCCACAGTTCCCATGCCTGTAAGAGGAGGCACCCGCTCCGGCGGCTCACCCCCAACTCTAGCAAGCTTCACAGAGCATCCCTAGTTGATCTAATTTTTCACTTCCTTAGTCCATTTTTGTTTTGTTTGTTTATTTGAGACAGGGTCTCATTATGCATCTCTGGCTGGTCTGTAACTCACTTTGTAGATCCTCCTGGGCTCATACACTCACAGAGATCAGAGATGTCCATGCCTCTGTTTCCCTAGTACAGGGATTAAAGGCCTGCACCACTAAGACCCATGGCTTCCTCGATTCTTTTTTTTTCCTCCTATATTCTTTGTTTACATTCCAAATGCTTTCCCCTTTCCCAGTTACCCCCTCCCCATAAGTCCCATAAGCCCTCTTCCCTCTGCCCATTCCCCAATCACTCCCCCTCCCATTTCTCTGTCCTGGTACTCCCCTACAATGTTGGAGGGACTTCTTCCTTCTTCTTGGGACTCATTTGATTTGCTAATTGTGTCTTGAGTATTCAGAGCTTCTGGGTGCACCTTCAGAAATGTTCAACATCATTAATAATTAGGGAAATGCAAATCAAAACAACCCTGAGATTTCACCTCACACCAGTCAGAATGGCTGAGATTAAAATCTCAGGAGACAGCAGGTGTTGGCAAGGATGTGGAGAAAGAGGAATACTCCTCCACTGCTGGTAGGATTGCAAGATGGCACAACCACTCTGGAAATCAGTCTGGCGGTTCCTCAGAAAACTGGGCATGACACTTCCCTCGGATCCTGTTATACCACTCTTGGGCATATACCCAGAGGATTCCCCGACATGCAATAAGGACACATGCTCCACTGTGTTCAGAGCAGCCTTATTTATAATAGCCAGAAGCTGGAAAGAACCCAGTTGTCCCTCAATGGAGGAATGGATATAGAAAATGTGGTATATTTACACAATGGAGTACTACTCAGCAATTAAAAACTATGAATTCATTAAAGTTTTAGGCAAATGGTTGGACCTGGGAAATATCATCTTAAGTGAGGTAACCCAATCACAAAAGAACACACATGGAACGCAGTCACTGATAAGTGGCTTTCTTGATTCTTGATTCTTCTCTGCACCTTGCCATGTCTGACCATTTTTCCATATTTGCTCAAATAAGCAAAGATACTGGGCTTTGGTCAGAAAACTTTTCACATTTGTTCTTCCTGTATGTCTGCAGGTAGCAAACACGTAGGCTGGAAGAGGGAACCAGATCTCCTAGAGCTGGAGTTACAGGAGGTTGTAAGCAGCCAGACACGGGTGCTGGGACTCAAAGAAAGAGCAGTAGGTGTTCTTAACCATTGAGCTCTCTCTCCAGCCACTGTGGCAAGCCCGAGGACCTGCTTGTTTCTGCTTCCCCAGCGTTGGGACCTGAGTGTGTGCTCCCACATCTGGCTATTTTTCCCACGGGATTTGGGGATTCGACTCATCCCTAATGTTTTTTAGACTGAGCCACTTCTTCAGCCATATTGTGGAATATTTTTGAATTAGTATATGGTACTTGTATAAACCAATAGGTTTATTATAAAATTTACACATATTCATACTATACATTGATCACACTCAACCCCAATGACCAACTCTCTTTTCCCCTCTTCTGTTGGTACCCTTATTTTCTTCAAGTAGCCTCCCTCTACTTTCATGTCTTTTTAAATGTAGGTTCTGGAACTGGGAGAAAACATTCAATATTTGTCTTTTTTGGTATGGTTTATTTCCCTTAACACAATGATCTCTCATTCCATCCATTTTCCTGCAATGGTATAATTTTTCTTCTTTACAGCTGACTATAACTCGTGTGTGTGTGTGTGTGTGTGTGTGTGTGTGTTTGTGTGTGTGTGTATTATATCATATTGTCTTAGTCAGACTTTCTATTCCTGCACAAAACATCATGACTAAGAAACAAGTTGGGGAGGAAAGGGTTTATTGAGCTTACACTTTCACATTGCTGTTCATCACCAAAGGAAGTCAGGACTCAAGCAGGTCAGGAAGCAGGAGCTAATGCAGAGGCCATGGAGGGATGTTACCTACTGGCTTGCTTCCCCTGGCTTGCTTAGTCTGTTCTCTTATAGAACCCAAGACTACCTGCCCAGGGATGGCACCACCCACAATGGACCCTCCTCCCCTTGATCATTAATTGAGAAAATGCCCCACAGCTGGATCTCAAGAGGCATTTCCTCAAGGGAGGCTCTTTTCTCTGTGATAACTCCAGCTATGTCACACAAAACCAGCCAGGACACATATTTTCTTTATCCATTCATCTACTGTTGGGTCATTAGTCTGGTTTCATATCTTGGCTATTATGAATAGTACACCATCAATAAACATAGATGTTCAATAGAAGATCAATAAAACCTGATGCTCCATGTCTTTGTGGCATGCTGACTTAGATTCCTTTCAGTATGTATCCAGGAGTGCTCTACCTGAGTCGAGCAGGGTGGTTAAAGGCTTGGCCTTGACCTTGTTGGGCTGGAGGCACTTTAAGAAGTGGGGCCTATTTGGAGGAAGTTAGGTGGTTCTGGGAAGTCCCTGGAGAGGATATGGACCCTGGCTCTTTCATCCTCTCTCTTTGGCTTCCTGGATGACAGTGACGGTACAGTTGGGCTCCATCACATGCTCCCTGGCTTCACCGTGATGCACCCAGACTGGAAACCCAAAAGGCCTCAGGACGAGCCTTTAAAACCAAGCCAGCTAACCCTCCTTTATAAGCTGAGTCGCTCAGGTGCTGTGTACAACAAGGGAAACTGACTAACCTATCAACATACTTGAAGCTAGGGCTTCATAAAGATAACTTAGCAAGTCTTTTGTCATCTCAGCCTAATACCATTGGTGTCTATATAAGAAGGGAGAACTGGATACAACACACATAGGAAGAAGATGATATGAAGCCACACAAGTGAAGATAGTAACTATTTATGATGCAGGAAGTGGGGCCTCAAACAGCTCCTTCCCTCCCAGACCTCAGAAGCCTCAACCCTGCTGGATCTTGACATTGGATGATATTGGTCTTCCAACTTCCAGAACCATGACCGTAAGTTGCTGTTCCATGAATCAGCTCTGCTATGGTACTGTATGGCAGCAGTCCAAGCAAATGGAGACAGAGTCATTCAGAGAGATGCTGGGGTCACACATGCTGCAGCATACCTGGAGTCCTGGCCGCTTGGAGGTTGTAGCAGGATGCTCATTTGAACATAGGTGTCAGACTGGCCTGGACAGTGGGCAGGATGAGAAAGAGTGATCTGACTTACATTTCAGAAGGCTTTTGTTAGCCAGTGAGTGGGAGCCGGACGGAATCTGAAGAGCAGATGGAGCCAGAGATCCACCTACAGACACCGTGGTAGCCGGGTCCCAGGAAATGCTCAGATATGGGGGACAGTTTGAGAGGAGAACCACGGGGATTTCTTGATGGGATGGATGTGGTGAAGGAAAGAAAAAGGAGCCAAAGAGACTCCTGATCCTGGAGCCATACGTGGAAGGACAGAAGTGACATGGGGGGGGGATACAATGGCTTGAGGGGTGGATTGAGGGGTGGATCACCAGGAGCTGGGTGATAAGTTAATGATGTGGTAAGTTAAAGATGCCCATTTAGCAACTAGGTACAGATATCAAGTAGAAAGTTGGACACGGGGTGGGGCAGTACTCAGGGCTGGAGATAGTAACCTGGGGATCACCAGCAGATCCTTAAAACCATGAAATAGATAAAGCCACTAAGGTGGAGGATACATGGAAAAGTAGCGGACAGACCAAGCTGCAGCAGTCTTTCTGTCACGGACAGGAAAAGGGGCAGCGATAAAGGATACAAAGAGGGGGCTCATGGGGGAAGGAGGAGCTAGAAGAGGGGTCCAGGAGTCCAGTGAGGAACAAGCATCAGGGATGGAAGGGGGACTAGCCGTGTCAAAGAGAACCAACATGTGGCAGCCAGTGCTGGCCCCACCTACGACGCCCCGTCTTCTTATTATAGACGTCATCACGGTGAGGAGGAGTCAGGGGTGTGACAAGCGCTAAGCCTTCATGCTCCATCACACAGAGTAAAGAGCTGCTTGGCAAATGGTAAACCAGGAAAGCGCTGGTTAAGCACATACGGCTCAGAAAGGCAGCTCCAAAAGGGCTGGGCAGCTGCCTGGAGGAGAGGCGGGCCGAGGGCACACAGCCGGGACACGGGGTCTCAGAAGCGGAGGGCCGAGGGCACACAGCCGGGACACGGGGTCTCAGAAGCGGGCCTTTGCTGTTATTTAATTTTTAAACTATCATATACGTAATTCTTTTGTGAAGGAAATTTAAGGGACACTGAGAGGACTTCCCTGCATGGGCTCACACCGCAGGGGAGCGTGCTTCACAGGGTTGCAGAGGCCTGCGTGGCTGTCGGTCTCCTGTCCAAGGACCCCTGCTTTAGTGCAGGCTGACATAATCTTTTATCCTCACTGCTGTTTGTCAGGCTGGGGAATGGATCACAGGCCTTACACGTGGTAGGGAAAGCATTTTGTTACTGAGCTATATTCTTCCACCCCACGCCATTCCCCACCTCCTTTTTAACTTTTACATTTTGAGACAGGGTACCACTAGGGTGCCCAGGCTGTCCTTGAACTTGGACGCATCCTGCCGGAGCCTAAGCCATCTTATTAGCACCCACGAGGCTCTTGGCTGGCTCGGTGACAGGAGCCCTGCCCTGAGGGGGCTAGGAATGACCCAGGCTCTGGGGGAAGGGAGTCATTAGATCTCTTTCTCTCAAGCTGTCTCTTCTGCTTACTCTCTGCTGCTGGAGTAAGGTAGCAAATGAGCTGCCGTAGCCCTCTCCTCCCCCACCCCTCCCCTCCCACCCCGTCTCCCAGGGCAAGCCCCCCCCCTCCAACACCCAGGCTCAGAAAAGACCAAGCGACCTTCCTGCATTAGCAAATGAGAATTCTCCGGAGATGAACAGAAATGCAGTTAGAAAATGACTGAAATTACTGGGTATCAGGAGAGAGGATGACCTGCGTGAGAACGAAGGTGTGGGGAGGGCAGGGTGAAGGCGTCTGAAACTCCGTAATGACATGATGCGGAGCTGTTTGCTTATTTTTTTTCTGGCTTTTACTCCAAATGAGCAGATCTGGCTGTCACACAGTGCTGGGCAAAGTATAAATCTAGCATTAGTAATGGAGGCTCCCGGGTGGTGGTGGTGAGGGGGCTCAGAGATTCCCTGGTGTGATGAAGACAGGCTGGATAGGAAAACTGAGAAGCAGAAGAGATGGACAGGAGGCGAGGAGAGCCACTCAGTAATCAACAACGAGGTGCCTAAAAGGGACCAGGGCGTGTAGGTGTGGGGAGCGGAGCTGTGGAGGTCATGGCTTTGGCCTTGTTTTGTGAGGTGATGTAACAGGCCAACATGTCAGCCTCCCACAGCTTCCAGAGGAGATGCCCATGAGCTCGATATCTTAAGAGTAAACAAACTTTCTTCCTCACAGTCGAGATCCAGAAATCCAAGGCTCGGGTATCAGCAGGGCCATGACGCTTCTGGAGTCTGGGGGAGGCTCCCTCCTACCCCTTCTGGTTCCCATGGCTCCAGGCATTCCTTGGCGTGTGCCTGGGTGCACTGGGCCATGTGTGTGTTCTCCCAGGGCTTCTCTGGCTGTTTTCTGTTTCCCTTCCTCTGGAGGAGGGAGGATGATATCCAGATCTCCTTTCCACTGGGCAGTGAGCTATCAGTGTTTCCCACTGAGGGGATGGTGGCGAAAGCCTGCGTGTCCTGTCTCTGCTTCTCACATGCTGCTATCCATTTCTTCTTAAAGATCATTTGGAAAGACGACAGGTAAAATTAGGTGCTGGGGAGCACCTGTGATCCCAGCTGCTTAGAAGAGGAGGCAGGAGGATTGCTTGAACCCAGGATTCCAGAGCCACCCTGGGTAACAAATAGAATAACAATGAGGGAGAGAGGGGAGAGAGAGAGAGAGAGAGAGAGAGAGAGAGAGAGAGAGAGAGAGAGAGAGAGAGAGAGATATTCTGCCCCAGGCCTTGTGTTAAAATTGTGGCTTTGAGACAATGCACCTGCGTTCATTTCAGCTGAGATGCCCTAAAATTCACTATGGGAAAGTTTTACCAAAGCGAGTCTTGTCGGTTTATAATGAAGTCTTGGAGCTGCCTAAAAGTGAAACCGCACAAAGGTACGGGGACGCCAGGCAAGGACGGACCTTCGCTGCAGGATTGAGGTGGGGCATTGTCCTCTTCCCTCTTCTCCTCCACCCTCACCTCCTCCTTCCCACCTCCTCCTTCTCCTCCACCTTCTGCTTCCTTCTCCTGTTTCTTCTCAGTATATGTTCGCTGCTCTGTGGAGGTAGTGACTGTGGCCACCGGAGAACACAGCCAGGCGGACTGACAGGAGGCCGTGGGTGCTTCTTCCCATGCCCTCTTCCGCTGCCACGCCCTCTTCCGCTGTTCTCGAACCCAGGAGCAGGACCTAGGAGGCAGTTCACAGTGGCTCTGTGATTCCAGGACACGGCACCCTGCTGCCTGCGGTCCCCTGGAGACGCGGTGGCCTGGGAAGCACACAGCAGGACCACGGCTCTCCGGGGACAGGGACGAGGTTTCTTCATCCTCAGTGTGGGAATGAGAATGTTTTCTCCCTCACAGGTGGCTGAAAGGAATTATAAGCCAATAAAATGACTGCTTAGCATATGGCTGAGTGTCAAGGGTAATATAAATGCTTAATTTCACTTATTTAATAGTAGTTCAGTCACTGTGGAAACTCTACTATTTCTTGACACTTATCTGTGCTATTGTTTTAAAATGAAATTTTACATTTAAATCTTGTAGATTTTCTTTTTCTGGAGACAGGGTCTAATTACATAGGGCCTGTAGCTGGCTATGTACATCAGGATGGCCTTGAGTTTGAAGAGATCTGTATGCCTCTGCTTCTGCCTCTGCCTCCCAAGTGCTAGGATTAAAGGCGGTCCCCACCATGCCTGGCTTACTGTAAACTTTTTAATATTGGAAAAGTAATAAGGAGGATTAGAACTGGATCCACCTTTGCCTTCTCAAAGAAACTGTATAATGGGTCAGCATGTACATCACTAGTGCATGTGTGCATGCACACATATATTCACAAATGCACATATATGAATATACTCACATTCACATGCATGCACACATACATGCAGGCACAAATGCAGTCACTCAATGTACACTTATTTACACACATACACACATGCATATATACATGCTTGTGCATACACATAGTCTACATAAATAAGTGTGAAAATAAAGAAACTTGTAAGAATTGCTATTGTTTCCCTACCCCGGATCACCAAGTTATTCCATCTCTTTTATTTCCCCACTGGATGGATGTCTTTCATTCATGCATGTGTACAGCAGTCACTGACTTTTTCTACCATCTGTTCCCTTCATTCCTCCCTTGTCCCACCCATCCTTCCACCTATCCCTCCCCCATTTCTCCACTCATCCATCCACCCACCTACCCATTTATCCCTTCACCTATACCTCCATCCATCTATCCATCCATCCATCATCCATCCATCCATCCACCCATCCCTCCACCCATCCCTCCACCCATCCCTCTACCCATCCATCCACCCAACTGTCCACTTGTCCACTCATCCATCCATCCATCCATCCATCCATCCATCCATCCTTCTATCTATCCATCCATCCATCCTCTCATCCATCCATCCACTCATCCATCCATCCATCCATCCATTCATCCATCCATCCATCCACTCATCCATTCATCCATCCACTCATCCATTCATCCATTCATCCATCCATCCATCCATCCATCCATCCATCCATCCATCCATCCACTCATCCATCTATCCATCCACTCATCCAACCATCCATCCATCCATCCATCCATCCATCCATCCATCCATCCATCCATTCATCCATCCATCCACTCATCCATCTATCCATCCATCCATCCATCCACTCATCCATCCATCCACTCATCCATCCATCCACTCATCCACTCATCCATCCATCCATCCATCCATCCATCCATCCATCCATTCATCCACTCATCCATCTTCCCACCCATCCACCCACCCACCCACCCATCCATCCATTCATTTGTCAATCCAACTATCTGTCCATCCATTCCTACCACATGAGAGTTGGTCAGGACTGCTGACTTTCTAGTGTGGTTTAATAGAGAAGACTTGTGGGGTGGTGGAGATGTCATGGCAGATGTCTGTGACCCTGAGATAAGTGAGAAGTGACAATAGGTGCATTTGTTGTACCACAGACCCTGATTCTGCTGGTTCTTGGTTCAAGAAACACAAAATAAAGCATATGAGCCACAGCGGCCCTGTTTACAAACACTGGCCTTGGTCCTAAGTCCCACTTGGAGCAATTCTTGGGCTCCCACCTTCTCTACAAGTCCCTCTATCTCCCTAGCAGGTCTCCAGGTGGCTCCCCCTCCCTCCTGTCCATCCACTGGGCTCCGGCTCTGGAATGACTCTAGAAGCTGTCCCCAGCCTGCTTGCATGTGCCCCTCTGTCTCCCACCCTATGGCTGTCTCTCCTGGTTCTCATCCCCACAGCTTGAGCGTCCACTCTTGCACCTGCTGACACTCATGTGGCTGAGTTGGAGGCGGCTGCCCCTCCTCCTGGCCACAACGAGCTTACTCTGCAATTCCTCAGAGATATCACAACTTTTAAATTAATCACACATCCTCACTTTTTAAAAAAAGGACTCTTCTATTCTTACCAGAAGTCAGCCAGTGTCTTGACACCCTTCCCAGAGCTGGGGTTCAGAGTCCCAAGGTCCCTGTGAAGACAGTATTCATGGGACTGGGGCTGAACACTGGGGTTCCTGACATGACCACGCAGCTCAGTCCTGACATGGTTGCTCCAGAGGAACACACAACTGGCTCAGTATCTTTCCTCCATGAAGCACACCACTTCCCTCCTCCGCCATTTTCTTACCCATTTTAAGAATCCAGAAATCATTTGGACTCCTCCAGGCCCCTCCACTCAGCTCTGTCATCTGCCGGAGTGCTGATGACTCTTAAATGGCCCAGCATTCTTTATTCTTTTCCCTCTCCCATTTCATTAACATCAACAACAGCAGCAACATCACCAATGCCAAAAGCCCCCCCCCCCGCGTCCCCCCAGTTCTTTAGCTATGTGGACACATAAAATCCAATCTCATTCACATATTCACCGCAACATTTTCCTTGGTCACTCTCTGCTCCCGCCCCAGTCCCAGGCAACCGCTACATGACTTGACCTTCATAATTCATCCCTCTCGGCACATTTCATGCCAACAGAATCACACACTATGTGGCCTCTTCCTTCTGGTTTCCTTCACTTAGCTCGACGATTTTTATGATTTGCCAATGGTGTAGCATATATGTTGATTCTTCTTTAATTGCCATATAATATTACACCGCATGCTATGTCACAGTCGGTCCATCTGTTCACCAGGTGAGGGCGCTGCACCTGTTCCCTTCTTTTGCTACTCATGAATGACTCTACCTAGAACTTGTTGTGGGCAAATTCCTGTAGAGAATGAACATCTTTAATCTGTGATGAAGTGGATACTCAGGGGAACTAAATGGACATAGAGTAATTTTACATCTAACTTCTTGAAAACTGACAAACTGTTTTCCAAGATGGCTGTGATATCTGTTTACCTTCTGTACTGGCTGGTTTTGTGTCAACTTGACACAAGCTCAAGTTATCCCAGAGAAGGGAGCCTCAGTTGAGGAAGTTATCCCAGAGAAGGGAGCCTCAGTTGAGGAACGGCCTCCATGAGATCCAGCTGTAAGGCATTTTCTCAATTAGAGATCAAGGGGGGAGCGCCCAGCCTACTGTGAGTGGTGCCATCCCTGGGCTGGTAGTCCTGGTTTCTATAAAAAAACAGGCTGAGCAAGCCAGGGCAAGCAAGCCAGTAAGCAACACCCCTCCACAGCCTCTGCATCAGCTCTGCCTCCAGGTTCCTGCCCTGTGTGAGCTCCTGTCCTGGTTTCATTTGGTGATGAGCAGCAATGTGGAAGTGTAAGCTGAATAACCCCTTTCCTCCCCATGATGTTTCATCGAACCAATAGAAACCATAACTAAGACACCACCAAACTGTAGAAATGTTCTCATCTGCCCATATTCTCACCCATGATGCTGCTGACTGTCTTCTGGATTATGGTTGCTCTAATGTCAAGCCTACCTCACTGGGATGTTGGCCTCTCAAGTCCTGAGTGGCAATGATGCTGACTGTCACTCCCCATGCCTAGGGGCTCATTTTTGGGTTAGGTTGTTCTAATCATTGAATCATAACCTCCTTACTTCCCTCAACCTTTCATTTCCAACTAATGCTCACTTCAAATTGCCTTTTAAAACACCACCAGCTCAAAGGGGCAAGGCGTCCACAGCAGAGACTCAGTTACTCAAAACCCCTGTGAGTTTTCCATTGCCTCAAGTTAAAAATTCTGAACTTGACAAATTTAAATGCAGGGAGCATCTTGCCCTTATATACTCCCATTGGCCTGTGGCTCAGCTTATATACTCCCATTGGCCTGTGGCTCAGCTTATATACTCCCATTGGCCTGTGGCTCAGCTTATATACTCCCATTGGCCTGTAGCTCAGCTTATATACATACTCCCATTGGCCTGTGGCTCAGCTTATATACTCCCATCAGCCTGTGGTTCAGTTTATATACTCCCATTGGCCTGTGGTTCAGCTTATATACTCCCATTGGCCTGTGGTTCAGCTTATATTCTCCCATCAGCCTGTGGTTCAGTTTATATACTCCCATTGGCCTGTGGTTCAGCTTATATTCTCCCATTGGCCTGTGGCTCAGCTTATATACTCCCATCAGCCTGTGGTTCAGCTTATATACTCCCATTGGCCTGTGGTTCAGCTTATACACTCCCATCAGCCTGTGGTTCAGCTTATATACTCCCATTGGCCTGTGACTCAGCTTATATACTCCCACTGGCCTGTGGTTCAGCTGGGTCTCCCTTTCATTTCCTTCTGGGTGTTGGTTTCTTGTCTGAAGTCTTTCTTTTGCATTTCTTAATCCTGGAGTTTACAAGCCCCAGCTCAAAGCCACCATCCCTATCAGTTTTTGGTGACCCCCTCCACCTGGGGATGTCACTTCCTCTGATGTCCTACATCTTATATGAGATGTTTCCAGGTTTGTCCCAGAGGAGGTTCTGGTCTCTTAGCTGCACAGTGAGTTGGCTTTATTTGTATCTTGAACTTCTGCAGCTTTTCTGTTTCTTCACTTCCCCACCCTCCCGTCCCCCCTCCCTCCCTGTCTCCCTCTCTGCCTTCCTTCCCTCCCCCTCCCTCCCTCTCTCCCTCCCTCTCTTCCTCCATCTTACTTCTGCTTTGATTCAACATGGCCTCAAGCTCACCATGTAGGCAAGGGCAAACCCAAACCTCTGACCCTCCCAACTTCCCACGTGCAGACATCACAAGCATGTCCCGTCTCTCCCCTCCCCCCCCCCGTCCTACCCATGCTGACTTAAGGCTACTTTTCTTCCTTGGTTACTGTAAACAAGGACACAAAGGATGCTGTGACACTTTTTCAAAGCAGATGACTTCCTGTGATCCTCAGTGGCACAGCCCAGGGCTGTCACTGCCCATTACTCTTTAAGTGACAGCTCTTCATCTGATAACAAGGGCTACTGTATTTACATGGCATTTGTGCACACACCTTCTTCCCCTCCACCTTTGTTTTCTGAGTTGGCAATTTCAGGCTAAGGTCAAGGCTGGGACTTGGACTGGAAGCCAGCTCACAGGTAGGATAATTGCTTAGCTTGGACAAACCTATGTTCTATCCCCAGCACTGGGGGCGAGGGGGGCAGATTTAGAATTTAGCACACAAGGAATTTCTAAGGGTAAAGTAATTAACCGTTGAAACAATATTCTAAGAGTGGGAAGCCTTCTTAGGCTCACAGGATAACGACTCTTCTCTTCCACTACAGTAGTGACCAAACTCACAAATTAAAATCATCAGCTTGGCAGCCCACACACATGATCATATGGTCCCAGAACACCAGTAGATCATATGCAAATATTGTCTGCATATTCATCAAGATGCCACATGGACAGTGTAAGCTGCTTTAATTATCTCTCAAGGAGAAACGCAGCCGCCTCTGGCACACGCACGCGGCGGGCTCCGCTGGCATGTTGCTGCCTGGACTGATATGGAAATTAGTTCAAAGGAAAGATATTAAAAAGGAGTGGAATCTGTTATATTCTGTGTTCTGCGTAGCAATTAGGAATTGCCAGGCTGATTTGGGGCCTTTATTTCTGACGTGTACTTTCAGGCTTTCCAACACACAATGGCATAATATATGTTGGCTATAAATTTTATGAGCCATTCATATTTGAGATATAAACAAAGAGGAAGCTAAATCGAATGCTGTGAAATATGAATGCGCCATGAAGCACTCCTGAGAAAGTTTATGTGCCTTTAATAATTAAGTAACAAGCAAGGCGGATCATGGATCCCATTTTACTCCTTTGTATTTTTGTGATCATACAGGGACCAGAGACTCTGTTCTCACCCAAGGGTGCCTATGGGCTCGATTAACTACTTGTCATAGAAGGCAACTATTACAAGCCAATGTACAATCGCTTTTCACTCCTAACATAAGAGTCACTAAATGCAAGCTAATCTTGAAAAAAATACTACTAACATCCTTGAATGTGCAGAAATGACAACACTGTGCAGACTTGGCCTATCCCTCTTTGCAAAGGTTTAGTTGTATCACTGGAATCTTCAGTTTCAGAGAAAATGAAATTATAGCTAGTCTCTGCTAGTCTCCCCTTGAAACTGTGTAACAGCCTCAGCTGGGGTGTGGCACAGTCCAGTGGGTATGAGGCCTTGAGCTTCACCAGGAAAAAAAAAAAAAAAAAGAGTTCGAGAGGCTTAAGGTATGCTGAAGGAGCCCTTGACAATAGAATTAGGGAGCACATACCTTAGATACAAAATAAAAAATTTCAACAAAAATGATGATAGAAAAGAACAAGAACACCAACCACAAACCAATTCGAAGCTCCTGAGCAGCGGTCAGATAATGGGGGCACTCAGTCCCCGGGAGAGAGGTTCTGTGGGACCCAGTGGCTCTTGGCTGTAGAGAAAACACTCTTCATGGTTTGAGATTGTACCTGGTGTTCAGGGGTGACCGTGGATGGAAAAGGAGCAGGGAGATCCTGGAGCAGAGCCGGCCACAGGGGGCTGCCTTGAAGACTGTCGTAAGTTTCCTCCTGATCTTTAACTGGCATCCTGGAATTCTGAGTCAGAGAAGATCGCCAAGGAGTTTAGGAAAGGTGACAGGCGGATGGTGAGACAGTGAACAGCGCTTTGACAGAGGCAGGGGAGCTGAGCTCAGGCTCAAGTCCAACGCTTGGGAATCTTGTAGCACTTCCTGTTGAAACCCCAGAAGGGCCACATCTTAGGTATGAAAACCAAGTGTCAGGACAATTTTACTAGTTGTAAGGGAAACAACGCAATAGAACTACCCTAACAAAGGAAGGGTAAAATGAATTTATTCTATGTTAAAGAGTTTAAATAAAATGAAATATATGAACACATACACAGACACACACAGACACAACACACACACACACACACACACACACACACACACAAAGGAATGTTCACCAGAGTAGAATTTAGGTCTGGTTCTACCTCCCAGCCCCATGTTCCCAGAAATAAGACTCAGACTCAAAATATATTCACAAATTCCTTGGCCATATAGCTAGGCTTTCCTCTCATAAGAATCATTACTTAGGATAACCCGTTTATTTTAATAGGCACTCTGTCACATGGCTGGTTATCAGTGCTTAGGGACCAAGTGTCAGGCTCCGCACACCTTCCAGAGTGAATCTCCCACCTGGCTCTATCCCAGAATTCTTTCTGCACCCAGATATCCCACCTTCCATTTTCTGCCTAACCCGTAGGCCATCGGATTTTTTATTGACAGGCACTATATCCATACAGGCCTAAGACATTCTCTCTACAAGTGGTTAAACAGCAGAAGCAAGAGCTAGTTAACATATAGGGGATCAATGGAAATGATTTGGTCTGTAGAACAGGGATAATATGTCTAAAGTGAGCCCATGTGTCACGACCCAAGAGCATGGTGACAACATATACCTTATTGGAGTACCAGCAGGACAGAAAGACACAGGATGGGGTGGCGAAAAGATTTGAATAAGTAATGGCTGAAGATGTCCCAAAGTTGGTGAAAATTTTATAGATCAGCTTTGTGGTCAGCTGAATGGGAACTGTCCGTCACAGGCTCATGTACTTAAAACACTTGATCCCCAGTTGGTGCAGCTGTTTGAGAAGGTAACAGAACCCGTAGAAGGTGGAGCCTTGCTGGAGGTACCAGCCCAGGTACCACTGGGGCTGGGGGAGGGGATTTGAGGCTTTGTGGGCTGGCCTCACTACTTTTCTCTCTGCTTCCTGCATGGGAATGAAATGTGATCTATTGATTGGTCATGTCACTGTGCCTTCCCCATAATGATGGACTCTATTCCTCAGAAACTATAGGCCAAAAAGACCTCTCTTCTTTCTAAAGTTGCTTTGGTCTCAGGGTATTTTGTCATAGCAACAGAATAGTAACTAATACCAACTTTGAGGCTCTAGAAATCCAGCAAACTCTAAGCAGGATGAACACAGAGCCACATCCAGAAGCATCTCAGTCAAGCTCCCGAGAAAGAAAAATGTGAAGAGAAGATCTTCAAGGCACCCAGGGAAAAAAAAGAACACGTATCAGCCGGGCAGTGGTGGCGCACACCTGTAATCCCAGCACTCTGGGAGGCAGAGGCAGGCCGATTTCTGAGTTCAAGGCTGCCTGGTCTACAGAGTGAGTTCCAGGACAGCCAGGGCTATACAGAGAAACCCTGTCTCAAAAAAACAAAACAAAACAAAAAAACAAAAAACAAACAAAAAACAAAAAAACAAAACAAAAACTCCAAAAACAAACAAACAAACAAACACAAAACAAACAAACAAAAAACCCAAAACCAAAAAAACAAAGAAAACAAAACAAAAGAACACATATCAGACAGCAGAACGCCCATGATGGTGACAGGTGAGCTCTGCCCAGAGGGAAGAAGGCAGAGAAGACATTCTAAAATGGCTAAGAGTACCACTGAGAATTATACATCCAGTTAATTAAGTCCTTAAACAGAGAGGTAAGGCAGATAAGCAAATCAGAGTATTTGTTGCTGGGAGAGGCTGGGGAGAGGGGCTGGAGCAGAAGGAGAAGCTGGGGAGAGGGGCCAGAGCAGGAGGAGAAGCTGGGGAGAGGGGCCAGAGCAGGAGGAGAAGCTGGGGAGAGGGGCCAGAGCAGGAGGAGAGGCTGGGGAGAGGGGCCAGAGCAGGAGGAGAGGCTGGGGAGAGGGGCCAGAGCAGGAGAGGCTGGGGCCGGAGGTTATAAGCAGTTGCTGCTCTTGCAGAGGACCTGGGTTCAGTTCCCAGCGCCCACATGATGGTTCACAATCTGCAGCTCCAGAGCTGGTAACCATCTTCTGGCCTTTGCAGGCACCCATTGTGCATATAGTGCCCCCACACACACACACACCCTTGTAAAAACACTTATACACATACAACGAAAGCAAGTAAATCTTTAAGAAAGAAAGAAAGATAGAAGGCAGGCAGGCAGCAGGCAGGCTAAAGGGAGTTCCCCAGGCTGAAAGAAAAGAATTCAGTTGGAATTTTGGTTCTACAGGGGTGTGGGGGAAACCCAGACATGCTAAAACAAAACAAAACAAAACAAAACAAAACAAAACAAAACAAAACAAAAAACCAAAAAACACCCTGGGTAAATACATAAACAAACCCATATTTTTTATAGTTTCACAGAAAGGCAGATTTTTTTTTTTTTTTTTAGTTTTTTCAAAACAGGGTTTCTCTGTGTAGTCCTGGCTGGTCCTGGAACTCACTCTGTAGACCAGGCTGGCCTTGAACTCAGAAATCCGCCTGCCTCTGCCTCCCAAGTGCTGGGATTACAGGCGTGCGCCACCATGCCCGGCTAGATTGTTTAAAATATAATTTAAGCAATCATATTGAGGATTTTTTTGAACGTGTAGATTTGACTCGTTAGCTCAAAGGACAGAGGTAAAATGGACCTGGGCCTGCCAAAGGTGTACATTTTAGTAAAGTCTGCCATGCTACCTCCGAACAGCCCAGGCTAAGTCAAAGTTTCATATGAGAATCATTAGAGCTAGGAAACTCAGTCAAAGGACCAGAGAATATGAAGACATTATTCAGTTAACAAGAGAGGCAAGCAGGAGGGGAGGAATGTAAGACAGCAAAATAGGAAACAGGCCCATGCAAACGGTAACAGGAAACCCCAAACCAGGTCAAGCCAAACACAAAAGACATTCAGATTCTCTAGAGAAAAAAAATCAAGATCAGTCAAAATTGATCTGTGGTGATGGAAGTCAGAACAGTTATTACTAATTGGTGCTTGAGAAGGGGGCTTTTTACAGTGAGAAGAATTTACATCTTAATTTGGTAGTGGACGATACAAGATTGAATATATATATACACACATAATCTGTTTATGCATGTATGTATTTATTTATAGAAACTCATGGAATTTTACACTTAAATTTTATGCATTTCACTGTATGTAGATTTTACATCAACTCTCTTGAGGAGCCGCCATCTATAAATTTCACCAGCAGAGGGCGCTCCGAGCTCATCAAACGCCAAGGACCGAAGATACTTGGAGATGCACATCAGATCTCAGGGCTCATCATTCTTCAGGACGAATCGCGCAGCTCCGCAATGGCTCCCCCATCGACACCCCACCTTTCCCACTTCGGGCTTTACGGGCTCGTACATTTCACCTGGCCACATGCTGCTTTGAGGCTGATAAGCCGCGCGTAGCTAATGGCGACGATATTTTCCGCGGCATCTAGGCAGAATACAGATGCGGCTGCAGCCGGCGTGGACTGCCCGGAGGCTCCGGTCCCCCTAAGGTCTTCGGCAGATATGATCGTGTTGAAATTAGAAGTAGGAACGTAATGGAAACTTCCACAGTGTTCCCAATATCTTCATTTTGACCTTCTCGCCTCGCTTTGGAGGCTAAGAAATACCCCGGGTGCACGGGCTGCAGAGGGCGCTGGGCGGGGACGGCGGTGCCCGGGAGGTGCCGAAGGTTCCCACAGGAAGACAGAATGGGGGGGGGCGTTGCCCCGGGTTCTAGCACCCCAATTGTTGTATTCTGCCCCCTCCTTCCTCTTGTATATGTCGAAGGAAGACAGCGACTAGGGAAGCCCGAAATGTCCTCCTGCCCCCGCCTAGCCCCAGGCCAGGTCTTTCCGGGGTACCGAGATGCCATTACACCGCACGTGATCTCCGCGCCCGGCTGGTCCTGCAGGAGGCGTCTCGCGGGGTGTTAATTAAAGGTCACAACAAAATAGACCTGCCGGCTCACCAGAAGAAATGTCCTCCCGGGAAATGAAAAATGACACCCCGGAGCAGCCACGTGTGGAGCCCGGCGTATGCCGGCTTCCTGCGCTCCCCGGCGCTGCGCGGGGTGGGGGACGGGAATCAGACAGCGGGCGACAGCTGGGTGCTCTGGAGATCCCACAGGTCCGGGCGCTGGCAGGCATTCGTGCAAAGGGGCGAGGGGACGGATCCCGGTCCCCGAGGCCGAGCAGCTCGCGCCACACCCCCTCTCCAGGCCCGCGCAGTCCTCCCGCGCGTGTTCGGCGCCGCCAATCCCTCAGTTTCCCCAGGCAGGCAGCTGCAGGCTGGGTCCCGGGCTCACCTGTGCGGGTCTCGGGAGGTTTCCCCACCTTTAACTGGGGCTTGGCCGGTGGGCGGGCGGGCGGGGGCTCAAGACTCCCGGGGCTCAAATCGGGGTCCAGGGGAGGAGGGTCCCCTGGCCCGCTGGGGCTAGGAGGGCGAATCAAGACAAGGTTTGCCAGGCAGGTCTGGGAGAACAAAGGGCGGGGGGTTGGCCCCGGCCTGTTTGCGGACTTGTTTGTGACTCAATCCGTTTGCACGGCTTTTCAAAGGCAGACCTGCACGCCGTGCCAGGAAGCGACCAGCTCCCGGGGACGGGGACGGGGGCGGGGAAGCCCGGGCGCTGCGTTTCAGCGCGGCTCGGCCGGCTCCGAGCTACAGGCTCGCGCGGTGGGCAGCACCGGAGCCCCCGGCCGCGGGCCCCTCGCCAGCAACTTCCCCGCCCGGAGCCAGATTTACGACCCCACCCCCGCCCCGGCTGCGCCTGGCGATGCCAGGCCCGAGCGCCGCGCCGTAAATGGATCGCGGCGGGCGAGGCGGCGGCGGCGGCGGCGGCGGCGGCCGGGCGGGCTCCGAGGCGGCGGGGCTGAGGTTCCCCAGGCTCCGCGCTGCGCCCGGACGTCCACACGCGTCCTGACCGCCGGCTGCTCTTCGGCCGCGCACAGCCGCCCTCTCCCTGCCCTGCGCGCAACTGTCAGGAGAAAACGGGACGGCGCATATTGGCTCGGCGACACGCCGAGGCTCCTCCCCGAGTCTGGATCCTTATATTTTGGGAGAATTTCTTTGAACTCAGTTAGCGAGCTCGGGGAAGGAGGCAAGTTCCCACCGCCGGCTCGGCTCGGCGAGGGCTCGCCCACCTTCCCTGCAGCCTCCCTGGGTCCTCGCCGCCGTCCCCCTCCTTTTTCGGCCCCGCTTGAGGAGAACGCGCTGGCCGGGTGGAGGAAAATGCTAGCGATCTGGATGTGACCGCGAAGAGAGGACGCGTGACTGGAGGAGGCAGAGAGATGAGAAGACCCATTATTTGAGAACCACCAGCCGCCCCAACCCTTCCTGCAAATTGGTGCTATTACTTCTGGGGTCCATTTGCTTTTATTCTTCCCAACCCCCCACTAAGAAATCTTGACTTGAGGACCAACCCCTGCCACGAGGGGGGACGCCTTCTGGGTTGGCAGACCTTTTGGATGTAGCCTTGTGGGAACATTTAGACCCTTTCCTCTGGAAGAGCCACCATGAATTCGGTAGCTGGAAATAAAGAGAGGCTTGCGGTCTCCACCAGGGGCAAGAAATACGGGGTAAGTTTGTGCCGGCGTCCACGCGGAGATGCGTTCCCAGGGACTCCTCTGGGCGGGAGTCCTCTGCTTCCCGGGAGCCGGCAGCGGATGCAGGGCCCCCAGCTCTCGGGTGCACCGGCGTCTCCACGGCCGGCGGGGCCGTGCGTGCGTGGAGGCGGGTCTGCAGCTCGCCAGGCTACGGGAATGTCTCCGGCCCTTGGTTCCTCCCTTTCCTCACACCCCTAACTTTTTCAGTATTTTGGGACTTGCGGGCAGAGTTAAACCGAGGGAGAGCGTTTCCCAGGAATTCCTCTGCTGTTCCCTCCGATCGCTGCCCCAGAGCGGGGAGCTCCTTTGATTTACCCGCGGGACTTGAGGATGGGGGGGGCTGTACCCCGAATGAGTAAACATCCAGAAGTCACAGTCACCCACACTGGAATAAGGGTGCTCTAGGACTGTGTACCTAGGCCCTTGCTGGGGTGGGTATCGGGTTTGAAAGAGTGGGGCGCTGGATTTCTGGGTGTTCTCGCAGAAGCTGCAGGATATCCACACCCCGCAAGCTCTTGTGCTGACCCCAGGAGGAATGGAGGGGGACTGTGCGCGGTCACTCTGGCGAGGGTGGGTGGGATAGGACTCCCTTAAGGATTGGTCACTTGAAAGATGGAGATAGATGGAGGGCAGGTTCGCGTCAGTGCGGGCGGGACGGCGACCCCCCGCCGCAGCCCTCCGTAGCTCGGGGGACCGGTGGGCCTGCAGGGCCTGACGCCGCGTGTCTCTCCGCAGGTGAATGAAATGTGCTCGCCCACCAAGCCCTCCGCACCCTTCTCGCCTGAGAGCTGGTACCGCAAGGCTTATGAGGAGTCGCGCGCCGGCAGCCGGCCCACCCCGGAGGGAGCAGGCTCTGCGCTGGGCTCATCGGGTACCCCGTCCCCGGGCTCGGGCACCTCGTCCCCGAGCTCCTTCACCGGCTCTCCGGGACCCGCATCTCCGGGTATCGGTACCAGCTCGCCCGGCTCCCTGGGCGGCTCGCCGGGCTTCGGCACCGGCTCCCCTGGCTCGGGCAGCGGCGGCGGCTCCTCCCCCGGCTCCGACCGAGGCGTCTGGTGCGAGAACTGTAACGCCCGCTTGGTGGAGCTGAAGAGGCAGGCTCTCAAGCTGCTGCTGCCGGGACCCCTCCCGGGCAAGGTGAGCTACTGCGGGGGTGCTCTGCGGGAAGCTGCGCCCCACCTTAGGATGTTGTCTCAGGGGGCGCCCTAGCTGAGCACCGGGCCTCGGCGGCTCCGGGGGATCTCCTCCCCCCCCCCGGCCCCCCAGTGGATTAGCCCTACGGTTCTCCCTACCCTGTTTGCGATTCCGCAGCAGCAAGCCAAAGGGGGCAGTAACAGCCAGCTGCTGGGAGTTGCAGGTTCCAATGGCTTATTTGTGGCTCTTCCTTCCCTGCATCACAGAAACACATTTTCCAAGGCCAGCATTTCTTTCTTAACACTCCATGTGTCTATGTGAGGAAGATTAAGAGGTGGCTCGCTGTAAGAGCCGAACTACATCCTGGCCTGCTCCTGGGCTAATTTAATAAGCACACTGGTTCCTCCGTAGCAACCCAGTCTTCGTGGTTGGACCGGCCTGGAGCCCCCAGAGCGGAACACAATGCAGTTGTATTTGCATAGTTGGGTCCAAGTACTATCACACGATAATATTTACTCTTCCACTTCAAAGAGGTTTTATCAGTGGTTCGAGAGAAACATCAAGAAAACTGCATTGCTGTGGAGTTGCAGACACTACTCAGTAGCATTTTCCGGTTTATTTTTTACGTGACTTTTGAAATGAAATATTGTGATTTCGAATAGCGGGCCTTAGGGGTAACCACATCTGCTTGCCTCTACGGCTTATCCACGCACACACATGGATGTTTTGTATACCAGGGTTCAATGCCACAGACAGCCACAGACTGCTGTAAAATGTAAAACGTGAAGAATCGCCACCGGGAGAATTGGTTTTATAAATCTAGAACTTATCTCGAGAATAATTAACTCTGGGTTATTGTCAATTTGGCATTTTTGTCGTTCATTCATTAATCTTCCAGGACACCCCAAGAGTAAATCTCAGGGTGAGGAGCCTGTCTCAGCCCTGCATGCCACACTGTCGCAATTTAACACCTTTCCCCAAACTCAGACCTGGTTTATTTTTTTCCATTAATAGTCCTTGATTTCCTGCCCAGTTCAAAGTACAGCCCCTGAGACAGCAGGTCCTCGTGGAGGATAGCCTTCTCCGCGGAGAGCTTATCTTCTGTCCGATCCACAGTCCATCATGTAGGCGCATCTGTGTTGAGTGATGCCCAGAAGGGGCTGTGGAATGGGGTGAGAGAGGCTGGACAGATACAGACTTGAGAGATCCTGGTGCTTGCGATGCGACAGTGGATGATATTTGTAATCCTAATAAGTCACAGGCCACCAAAATTATCTCAGAATATTGACGTCACACGCACATAGGGGTTCTTCATGTTGTTCTTTGAACGCTCCTCTTGTGCAAGAGTAAAGAAGCACCAACTCTGGTCCTAAGAAGGGAAGGAGTGAAGGAGCACAGCCAGGAAGAAACAAAGGTTGACGCTTAACCGCACGCTTGGTGATTTATGGGGTCGTGGGAGAGACGAGGCCTTTGTTTTTGTTGAAGCCACCTGGAAAATTCATTTCACACTGCTTAGGAGGCAGTGCAATGTATGTTCAGATTTTATTTATTGGCTGAAATAAAAATGATGTGAAACTGATCATGTGGTAGAGGGAGGCGATGACTCCAGATGCATCCATGTCCTGGACACGCCAAGTCTCAGCGCTCTATGATCCAAGGGCATTGAGAGGGGAGCTGTGAGCCCGGGGACGGTCACTGACCGATCACACATTAGAACATCATACACAGTTGTCAGAGTTGCGTCAAGATGTTAGCATTAGGTACAAGGAAGCTCGCAGGGCTCAGCCAGGAGTAAGGATGCTTTGGGTTAGCTCATTGATAGTAAGTGAGCCTTAATTTGAACCAGCAACTGATTATCTGTGGGAATGATAACTGTAGGGATTGTGGAAATGTTAAGTGCTGTCACCTTCTAATTAGATACATTTTTATAAACATCTTTTATTTTAATCAAACAAATGCCACCTTCTCTGCATGGTGGGTCCTATCCATTGGAGACAAGGCATTTCTTCTCTGTGCTAGCTTTATGAGCAAACTGTGTAAGTGCTGATTTATGAACAGAACCTCTGTAGCCTGCAGGCCCTGAAAGAGTTAAGTTTTGGTAGAACAAGGGATGTCATTGTGACCCCAACATGTAATTCGCCCCGGAGAGCAAGAGTCTGGGAGGATAAAGGCATGTTTTTGAGGGGTAATTAGCAAAAGCTATTTTCATAATTCACTTAAGATGCTTAGCCGTATTTGGGGAATATTTTCACAAATAGAGTATTAAATCGTATTAGGTAGTATGAAAGGCCTTCTGCATAGTCATTCAGAAGTCAGAGGCAGAAGAGAAATGTCCTGAAATCCGTTACTTCAGAATGGGTTTGACGTTGGTTCTTTTTGCAAGCACTGATTTATTTTGCAATCCTAGTAAGTCAGTTTCACATTTTAATACAATATAGTTTTAAATTACTTCTTTAGAACTTTGTCCCCCCCCCTTTTTTTTTTTTAACGTTCCCATCAACACAGCTATGGAAAACCAGTGGTTCAAATGGTCGGAGTGTCTGTTACAAGGCAAGGTTCAAAAAGTGCTTCTACTCTTCAGAGAGAAAGAGAGATGAAATTGGCTTTTATCTAGTAGACAATATCCTGGAGGTCTATGGTTTACAGAATCAGGGTGTTGTAATGCCCACAGTCACGTTCTAACCTGATGGGTTCACTTCTTCATCCCTGTGCTGTCAGATAATTTCCCTCAACGTGCTCACTGCTGGTGGCTAGAGAGTTCCCCTCCGTTTATTTTGGGGACAGCTGGGTGAGGTGAGGTGATGAGGTATTAGACAGTCTCCCTAGGGGCATCTGGTTGTCCCCTCAAACTGAAGGCTGCCTCTGGTGCTCCAAGAGTTGCTGCCTGAGTCTGATCATTCTCAGAGTGTATGGCGTCTGGAAGACTGGGCTCTGGGCTTCAGGGTAGACCAGTTGTGTGGCCACTGGGGGATAGGGCTTCATGGTAGACCATTGTGAGACTTGGATGTAGCTGGGTAGACCAGTAACAGATGATAATGTTGACAGAAGCAGTGAGCGTAGAGAGGAAGATGGTGATGGTAATAACTTGACTTTTCTAGAGAGGGGATCAAGAGGAGAGGCAGATTCAGCCATTTGACCTAATTGTTGCAGGTTCTCTCAAAACCCAGGAAGTGAAAACTCTACTCTGAATTCATTCTCTCAAGAACAACTTACCTGGGCAAGGAGATGTGCCATCCTGTAAACCCCTCTGACTGACTTTTACTGCCTCAGTAGGAAAGTGCTTGCCAGTTTATAACCTTTCATTTTTTTAGTGTTGGTTAAGTGGAAGGGCTCAGATGAAACAGAAGAGTGGGGTTGTGGAAAAGTGTTGGGACTTTAGGCGAGGATTGCCCTTTTTCCCACTGTCATGTTTCACTGTGTAAATATAAAACGTTTCCTGCATCGCGGTGAGCACTCCTTGCCCGTTTTTATAGACAGTCAAGGCACTGAGCCAGAACGAGCAGCCAAGGAACGAACCTCTCCTTTTATTGAGCTAACCTAGATCATCCTGATAGCGGTGACAGAACTTTCGAATTGACTGTGGAAAGCCCGGGACACATTGGCCCGAAGAAATTCCCTGGAGAAAGCAGGAATGCTCCAGGTTGGGCAAAGGTTATCTGACATCTGCTCATTTGCATGCCAACAAAGGAAGATCTCCTACGTAAAAGAAAGGTCCAGAACTATGGTCCTATCTGATTTTTTTTTCTCCTCAGTCACATATTCTGAGTCCATTTATGCCCCAGAAATATCAGCAAGATTAGCCAGACATCCTGAGAAGGGTGACCCAGGAATAACAGGGCTGAAGGAGAAGAATGCGTGCTGCCGTAAAAACACCAAACGTGGGCTCTAAATAGCCAGAGCCCAAGGAAGTCTAGACTCGGGGAGATATAAATAAATATTCCTGCATTTTGCCAGTTCCAAAAGAGGAAGGAATATGAAAAATAACTCCATTTAGAAGTAACCCCCTAAAGACATTGTAGTATTCTGTATGGAATACTAGTCTTTACATTTGAAATATTTATTAATAACGAAGAAATTCCAGACAAATTTCCCTTACTCTGCGAACACATCTTTAAAAAGCACCACCAAAATCCTTTTCATTTTGAAAGTATTTAAAAAAAACATTTCCTTACTGGGGGTGGGGGTGGGGGTGGGGGTGGGGATAGGTGGGGGCGGGGGTGGGGGTGGGAGTGGAGGGCTGGACCCATGACTCCATGTTTAAGAGTACTGGGTGCTCTTCCAGAAGACAGGGGTTCAATTTCCAGCTCCTTCACGATGGCTCACAGCTGTCTATAACTCCATTTCCAGGGGCTCCAACCCTCTTCTGGCCTCTGGAGGCACAAGGCATGCGAGTGGTACACAGGCATACATGCAAGCTTGTTTTTCTCATTTTCAAACAAGTGTACAGTGGAATGTGATCGTATTTACCTTCTGTTAGCTCCCAGCTCCTTTCCTCTCCCCAACACAGTCCCATCCCAAACTCACACCCTATCTATTATTTATTTATTTATTTATTTGACAACCACTAAGGTCCCGTCGGTGCTGTCCATATGTGCATGGGTGTGGAGCAGTCCACCGGAGCATGGGAAACTGACCGGCAGCCACATTCTCAAAAGAGTAAAGAATGATTCTCCCATCCCTAGCAATATCCACTGCCAACAGCTCCCTAGAATGAGGGAGAGCTTTGAAATCATCTACCCCAGTTGATGCCTGAATTTTGCCAGTCTTGGTGCAGTCTTGGTCCTGTGCAGGTAATCACAGCTGCTCCGAGTTCATGGTTGTGATAGCCCATGGTGTCTCCAGAAGAGGATTTCACAGTGCCCCTCCATGTCCTCCGGCTCTTTGAAATAAAAGAACAGCTGATAGCTAGCCGCAGTGGTGGAAGTGCCTGGAGCATTTATCGTTTAAGGCCCTCGGAGCCATCTCCAGAGTTTATCAAAACATTCTCAGTGGAGCCAGGCGGAGCCCAATCTCTTCCTCAACAGCATTTCATTTTGCTAGACTTTTAAGAGCAGAGCCTACATGGTCAGTTTGGGGAGTGACTTAATTCATTTGAAAGACTCCCGGACTAGTAATCATCTCCCCCGACCCCAAGTCATTCTAGACAAGATTATTGCATGGCAAATGTGATTTCTAAATGTCTGAGGCTGGTAATTTGTCAGGGTTTTTAATGATTAAGCCAATTAAAATTTAGGCCAGTTGCTCTTTGGTGTTAAGTCACAGACCATACCAATCATCAGCTGATAACACGATGGTGAGAGCAATGATGGAAGATTGACAGTTCTTGTCTCTGTGTGCCAAGCAGTGTGCCAAGATTGACAGACAGTCTCACTGTGAAATAAAGACACGTGTGATTGCTTCGTCTTGGAGTTATAGGCACTTATTGTGGTCATTATAGTTGGTCACACACATGTACATACACACACATACACGTGCATGCGTGTACACACACACATAACACATAGAGAATGTGGAATCCAAGCTTGATTTCCCCCTACAGCTCCTGAGGGTCCCTGCAACAAGTGAGGGCCTGCTGCTTGAAGATGTTTCTGCGCTTGCAGATGACAACTTTATTCCTGGGGACCAGGAAGGTGGAAGTGTGCACCTCTGTGGAGGACTGGGGGAACCGTTTAAGTTGGAGTATAATGGGTTTGGAGAAGCAATGTTCTCTGCCCCTCCCTTTGTGGATCTGCTGAGGCCCCATCCTGACCTAAGAAAAGGAGCCTGCAGCTGCATACGCAGGGTCGCATGCGTCCACGGCTCCTTAGCCTTCCCTGCCACTCTGTCCCCAGAGATCACAAGCTGGTGAGTGGTGCGGCATCTCCCTTCCCTTCAGCATTACTTTACCACTGTCTGCTCACGGGCACACCTCCTTTCCGTACAGCCTGTTGGGGGTCCCCCTGGATTGAGGAACTCCTCCCTGAATGGGCACTCTGTTGAACTTGCTCACTTCTGGGCATCAGTGTGAAGGAACCCACCATTATGTCCACTGGTAGAGGTGTGGAAGGACAGGATACATCTGTGGTCCTTAGTTACCTTTGGAATGTTTATCAAAATGTCGTCATAGCAGTGTGTCTATACCATCCTTCTAGCTGTTGTCTCTGGGCCTTCTCAAGAAACCCCTCTGGAGAAAAATGACCATTGAATTCTGAGTAGAAAGGCACCCATCACAGGGATTTTCTTTACTTCCTTAATTAACATTTTATTCTTTTTGAAAAAGTGTTCCATTTAGCCCAGGCTGGTCTTGAACTCACTCTGTAGCTAAGGTCTATCCCTACCGAACACATTGCAACGCTTCTTTTTTTAAAAATCATTTTAAAATATTTTTATATTTGAATGGTGTAGTATTGGCACACAGGAAACAGAAAAATATTCAATAGAAAATAAAATATAGGAATGGACCTGAGCACAACTGAAAATTTGGTCTTCGATCATAGTAGTATCTTTAACCAGTGGTGGGGAAATGGGTGTTTTATTAAAAAGGTTTTTGGAAAAACTGAATAGATCAATATTTTAGAAAACAAGAAATTGATTTATACAGTTCATTATATTCCCAGAAGATCTCCCAAAGGGCCCGAGAGTATTATAGAACAATGGGCTTAGCTGCACTCCCAGCCTTTGCAGGCAAATATTCCGCAGACCTTTCCATTTTGTTTAGTGCTTTGTGTTCCACGTGTGGGAGAGGGTGAGGGTCAGAGGTCAAGATCAAGGTCAGTATTGAGTGTTTTCCCTAGCCTCTTTCTGACTTCAGTTTTGAGCCTGGGTCTCTCATTCCAAAGCTCACCAGTTCTACTGCACTGACACTGGCCGGCAAACTCCAGGATCTTCCTGCCTCTGCCTTCCCAGGCCTGAGGTTACAGGCATGTGCCTGCCACTGTGCCTGCATGTTTTACTTGGGTGCTAGGATCAGACGCAGCTCCTTATCCTTGCAGGGCAGGGTTTCACTGACTGAAACCTCTCCCTAGTTCCTACCAAGTACTTTAATAATACCACCACCACTACCACCACCACCACCACCACCAACAACAACAACTTTAAAAAATGTCTGGGTACTCTATCTGCATGTATGCCTGCATGCCTGAAGAGGGCATGAGATCTCATTATAGATAGTTTTGAGTCACCATGTGGTTGCTGAGAATTGAACTCAGGACCTCTGGAAGAGCAGCCAGTAGCCTTAACCACTGAGCCATCTCTGCAGCCCTACCAAGTACTTTTAATGCAAATCATCATCATTCATTTCCTGGTGATGAGCTCTCCTTGAATTCCTGCTGTAAAGCCTATTCAGTCATTCTGCATTAAAAAAATGCCACTGGATTCAACTTGATAATACATTATTTATTGTTTTTTCTTTGATAGTCATATACCAATGATCATTTCTGATTCTCATTCATGTACCAGTGTGTAGTATTATATTATAAATAAAATATGAAAAGTATTAAAATCCCTGCCTGGAGCAATACACAGTTTGCTCTTAGAGACAGACACCATGTGAGAGTCACACTGTGGCATATCGAGAGAGGCAGTTGAATTGCACAGGGAGCTTAGGGGATGGGTAGGAATGACTGTAGAAAGATGGGTTGGGTAGGAACATACTGAAGCAGAGGTGTGCCAGCGAGGGGAGGGGGAGGGGGCTATGTATACCAAGTACACTGGAGAACGTAAGTGATATATTATCTTTCTCTCTCTTCGTGTGTATGTGTTCGCGTGTGTGTGTGTGTGTGTGTGTGTGTGTGTGTATGTGTGTGTGTGTATGTGTGTGTAATGGGCTGGAGAGGTGTTAAGGGAGGGAATTGGGAGCCTTGTGAGAACAAAAGAGAGTCAGGACTTTCTCTGTAGCAATGGGCAGACATTGGGAGGTATCCAGGAAGGGACTGAAATATCAGCTGTGTATTGTGAGAGAGGGTGTCTTGCAGCAGTGTCCTGGAGTCCCATTAGGGAGTCCCCCACAGTGGTGTGAGTGAATTATGGAGACTGAGTGAAGTGAGAGCGATATGAATGAGATGTTAGGAAAGCCATGACAGTCTCTATGCAGAAATCTATCATATATGGGTGCTCATATAAGGGGCAGGAAGTATTCGTTCTCCATGCATCAGAGAGCACAGGAATAAAGATTTTGTTACTGGGGGTGGGAGTGACTATGTATAACAGAACTAGTTGGGTTATCTAGAGGTTGAGGTTAAATCGTCCAGTGGGGCCAGCTGGAGTCTCCAGGGTCCAGCTGGGTCTCTAAGGTCCAGCTGGTATCTCTAGGGTCCAGCTGGTATCTCTAGTGTCCAGCTGGGACTCTAGTGTCCAGCTGGGGTCTCTAGTGTCCAGCTGGAGTATCTAGTGTCCAGTTGGTATCTCTAGGATCCAGCTGGGGTGTCTAGGGTCCAGCCTGGGTCTCTAGTGTCCAGCTGGGGTCTCTAGTGTCCAGCTGGAGTCTCTAGTGTCCAGTTGATATCTCTAGGGTTCAGCTGGGGTGTCTAGAGTTCAGCCTGGGTGTCTAGAGCCCAGCTGGGGTGTCTAGGGTCCAGCTGGAGTGTCTAGGGTGGGTTTGGATATGGAGACATGGATCTTGGAGTTGACACAAAGAAAAAGGCTGTGGAATGCACAGATGGTGTGAGCTCTGTGCATCTGAGGTGGGCACCTTAGCAAACTGAGCGTGAGCCATAAGCATTGGCCCTGAAGGGACAGGAAACCCAAGGGATTAGGAAGACAGTCCAGGTTAGAGAAGAGGGAGACAAAAAGTCGGGGAGAGCATATGACGTCATGGAAACTAAACAGTAAGAGTTTTGAGGACCAGGATGATGGTAAGCCCTGAACTATGAAGGACTCAGGGAGGCAAGGACTCAAGTGTCCATGGAGATGGCAACTAGGAGGTTATGGGAAATCTTGGCTTGAACAGTTTCTGGCATCTTGGAGAAAGGTAGTGAATGCCAGTGTGTCCAGCGGTGGATGGAGAACTGAGGTATCTCAACTGCGAGGTTATGAGGGGTGTCATTCCTGATGTTCTTTTATATGTTAAAATGAAGACTCTGGTACAAAACCAGCCTTATTTAGTTGTGACCAGCAGCAAGCTACTTGGGTTTTTTGAACTTGGTAGTTCTGTTCAATAGTGTATTGATAGGACCCCCGCCTCTCAGGTCACGTGATTGTGAGATAATGTTGAACCATCACCCTGTGTTCTTATACTCCAATGACTTTCCAGGAAGACTTGAATACAGTGAAAGCCAATCTCCTTGCGCTCCATCTGTCCATCCTCCTCTTCTGTTGTTAATGGCCCTGACACCAACATGGAGAACAGAGAAACAGCTCTGGAGAAAATGGAGCCGTTCAACTCTTTTCCCATTCTTTCATCTCCAGACCAATGCAACCTTCCACAGGCGCTCATCATCCTGCAGGCATCTGCCTCCCTTGGGGCAGTTCAGGTGCTCAGTTGGCGAAGGTGGCTACTCCTTATAGCCCAGTTGCCATGAGTATGGATTGGGAGTCTTTGTCATTGATGGAAATCCCTCCTGAGCTCTGGGCTCCGAGCCCCCCAGGGAGGAGTGACTTTTGGCATTTTGGGCCCTGGTGGATTAAGGAGCACAGATTTCCTGCAGTGACTTGTGCATGCCGATCTATCCAGCACCAGGAATTCGGCTTATCTGCTTTCCAATCCAGTTTTTATCTTTCTCAGACAGTTTTCTTTGCAGTTCTACTTTGCTGATTCTGTCGCATTGATTCCAGCCAGACCCTGTGAAGACGGCTAGAAATAGAGACGACACTCTCCCCCACTTGGTCGCGTTTCCCACACTGGTAGCAGCTGTGAGTCGCAGTGGACGAGGAAGGCAGGGCGCTTGTGAACCTTACGATGAAGGGAGGGCATGCCCTGAATGTTGCACACAGACTGGGGGGCTCTGGGCTGAGCAAGTGTCTGCTAGGACTGCATCTGAGGGCCTCGAGGGTGCCAGGGACTAAATTGAGACTCTTGTTACTTTCCTTCTTCATTCCTGATTGCTGCTCCGTACTGTTGCCGACCACCACGATTTGGAAAGCTGTTTTAGCTCCCTGCATAACATGCCTCTCAGATCTTTGATGGTCATTACAAATGTCTGCTCTTCAAGATATAGATTTTTTTTTAAAGCTTAATGATTCTTTTATTTCATTTTGAGTGATGCCTGAGATTTGCAATTGCTTGATGGAAGACTTCTCTTTTTTCTAGGCTCAGTAGCTGAGGGTGTCGAGCTGTGTGCATGGTGTAATTCTATTCTTTAATCTGCTGTGATGTGCAGCTACACACTCTTAAGAAATGCTGTCAATTTATGTCTAATGGCTGCTCTTGAGGTATATTATTGGCTCCTTCCCCTGACTCCATGGAATGGGGTGACTTCATGCAGCAACGAGAGACCTCTTTGGTAACTGACAAGAGGCCGAAATGAAAGAGGTAGTGGCCAAGAGCTGTTGGGTTATTTAACTGAAAGGTTATTAAGAGAATAAAAGGTGGAATTTGGGGACCCACTACCAATCACCACTGTTCAAGAAAAATAACCTGCTGGCTCAGTTGTGTGTTTGAAGGGAGTGTTGTTAAGTCCCAGAGGTTGTTACAATCCCAGATAGTTAGGTGAATCAGATTGTCTGGCCATGGAGGTACAGTGTGGTTTCCAGAAGAGTTAGCATCGGGGTCTTAGGATGGTTAGATGTTTCTCTGTCTCTCTCTGCCTCCCACTCTCCCATCCCCCCTCTCTGCCTCTCCTTTCTTTGCTTTCTTCCTCTTATTCCTACTCCCTTTTCTTTTCTTTCCCCCTTTTGTGTTGGGCGTCCAATCCATGACCTTGGAATATTGGGCAAATTTCTCCCATAGACTGAGAATGGGAGTCAGCAGTATTCTCTCCCAAGTCCAGGAGTCTCTGCAAAGCTAAAGAGAGGCCCTCCCTCACATTCCAGAGGGACAGGCCTGGCACATCTTAGATGGGGTTTTGGTTAAGCCAAGGGCCTGAAGCTACCCTTGCAGGCTGCCCTGTCATGGAACCCAGGTGAAGGTGCCATAGACGGATAGGCTTCTCCTGTTTCTGTGCCAGGCATGGAGCCCTGGGCCTCGTATATGCTGAGCACACACTCTACAGTGAGCCTGTCCCTAGACCCGGTGTGCATGGTATTTTTTTTTGTTTTTGTTTTTGTTGTTGTATTTTAGGGTCTTGCTATGTAGCCCTGACTGGTGATCTTCCTGCTACTGCTTCCAGTTACAGAAATGTGCCTTTATACCTGACCGACCCGCCAACCCCCATGTTTTAGTAAATCCATTTGCTGTCTCCTCTGTTGCTTGTAAACAAAGTAAACTTAGACAATAAAGAGGACAGTTGATTTTAAGAGATCAATTTTGTAAGGAGTATTTTGGGGGAAAGCACAGCCTTCCAGACTGTAAAAGGGCTGCTTACCATTGTTATTTATGTTAAGAATATCTGTCCTACTGATTAGGATTTAGCAATAATGTGGGGGAGCTTCTCTCTCTCTCTCTCTCTTGGTAATTCAGGAATGAGCATGAGGACCCTAAACATTAGGATCATCATTAAATTAAAAGCTCTTTTGCCCAGGACTCTCCTGCCTTGATCCCCCTTCTGTTTACATCTTCAAATGTCTAGACACATCACCACTGCTAGGCCAATATTTACATATCTACGACCTGCACATCCGGGACCTGCCATTAAGGCTCCTGTCACATTTAATGCTGCAGTCTGGGGGAAGAACAGTGAAGGGTCACCGGGGCCCATTCAGTTACCTCCAATTCTGTTTTTCTCCTTTATCTCTAGTCCAGGATGTCTCTTTAAACAACCTGCTTCCTGGGGGACTCTTTTGCTAACTCTTATTTCAAATACAAAGCTCTGGGTTTTCATCCAGATGCAACTGGGGGGAGGGTAATATTAAGAGCCCAGAGCATGCTGGGAGCTAGAAGTAGAGTTGAGAACATCCCAGGGCAGATACCCCTGTCACTCCTCATCCCTCCATGGTGCTCTCTGTGTGTCTATATGTACAGCATCTGCAGAGCATCCAGGGACAGACCCTTGCTCAGTGTTCCGGCCTGTGCATAGGTGGCCCTCCTCGTTCCTTTGGCTGATTCCGCCCTTAGCCCCCAGACGCTCAATTACCCTCCATTGCCCCTACATTTATTGATGCAATTAGGTCTGCAATTCTCAGGGTGCTTTGTGACAGACTGTATGTGTGCTACATCCTTGTGTGTGTTGTGTGTGTGCCTGTGTATACATATTTGGTATGTGCATATGCATTTGTCGTGTATGTAAGATGTATGTGACATACGTGGTATGTATGTGAGGTGTGTGTATGTGTGTGTGTGTGTGTGTGCACGTGTATGTGGCTGTGTTATATGTGGTATGGATCTGAGATAAGTATGTGTGTGTGGGAGGTGTATGTGAGTTGTGTGAGATTGGGTGGTTGTAGTGTATGTGGTAGGGGTGTGGGATGTGTGTGTAGGTGTGCATGTGTGTTTATGATGTGGATATGAGATATGTGTACAGCGTGTATGGTATGGATGTGAGTGCATGTAAATTGTGTGTGTGTGTGTGTGTGTGTGTGTGTGTGCGTATGTGGCTGTGTTATATGTGGTATGGATCTGAGATAAGTATGTGTGTGTGGGAGGTTTATGTGAGTTGTGTGAGATTGGGTGGTTGTAGTGTATGTGGTAGGGGTGTGGAATGTGTGTGTAGGTGTGCATGTGTGTTTATGATGTGGATATGAGATATGTGTACGGCGTGTATGGTATGGATGTGAGTGCATGTGAATTTTGTGTGTGTGTGTGTGTGTGTGTGTGTGTGTGTGGTATGTGTATGCATGTGTGTGCATGTGTGCTTTCAGAGCACTGAAGAGGTTGATGACTCAGTGGACATCCTGTCCCAGGTTTCAGATATCGTGAGGCTGAAGGTTTTATTGGAGGTCAAGGCAGCTAATAAAGTGAGCTGTGCAGTTAAGAGTGCATTCATCCGAGGACGGCTGTCTCACAGGCTGAGGGAGGAAGCCAGTGACAGCTGCAGGTTGGCCTGGGATGGCTTTATGAGCATTTTTATTTAATTATTTATTTTTTTGTAGCCAGGGTGGTAAACTCAATACAAAGGCTTGGTTTTAATATGCCTGATTGGGCCTTCTGCTTCCTGCATGGGGCATCCACGGGGGAGGGGGGAGAATGGGGGGTGGAGAGGAAACCAAGGGTTGCAGGCTTTGTGTAGGAGTTAATTTATCTTTTTATAGGGTGCTTGTAGTTTCCAGTGATTCCAATCATACCCTTTATGGTGGTTCAGAAGGAGGCAGTGGGAGGTTAATGGAGGTTTAGGAAGCTCCTGTCGGCCATGTAAAGGCCCACAGGCTTCTGAGTTCCACAGTAGTTTCCACAGAGTTTGTTTCTGCTGATATTTTTGCCCACCCATGTCTTTCTCCTGACCTGCACCCATGCATGCCACTGGTGATCCATCAGCATCTGGCTTTGTGGGTTGTTCTGTGCATGCAGTAGATATTCCTTTGGGCACACAGTACACATTAATTCCTTTTTGAAGAGTTAAATTCTCTAAAGTTTTTGATGAAGGAAAGGATAAAAACAAGGCGAATGAGTCCTGTCCTTTGATGGGTAGTGAAGATGTTGTTGGTGAGGGGAACCGGCTGTCTGGTGATCTACAGGGGTGGGGGTGATGTCCTGGGCAGCAGTGCTGGCCTGTTGACACGGGCTCTTGGTCCCCTAAGAGAAAGCTGCAGCAGCGGGAGGCTCCCTTCTCTGAGGCAGAGCCGGGTGTCTGTGGGCTGGCTCTCTGGGGTCCCTGAGGAGTTGTTTGTTGACATGGTCTTGGTTTTTCTCAGCATCATTTTGTCCCTTGCAGAGGAAGGGGGTGCAGGGATGCCCACGTGCCCACTGGAGCCTTGGAGACATGGCTCCTGGGTACGCAGTGAGCAAGCTTGTCATCACTGGTCAGAAACCTCAGGCTGCACAGCAGAATGCGTGAACTGGGTGGCTGGACCCACTCGTTTCCTTCAGTTCTCAGAAGACCTGAGGTCCAGGTCCCTGTGGAGCCTCGCCTGCTCGTGGCTGCTCTCTGCTCCACACTCTTTCCTCCCTTTCTTCTGTGTCCTTTCCCATGACAGACAAGACTGGCTTGCTGTTTAGAGTCTCTTTTATGGGGCCTGTATTCCCTCTGTGAGAATGTGGCGTTTGAATGAGAATGGTCCCCACACATTTATATAAGTAAATGCTTAGTCATCAGGGGGCCGCACTGCTTGAGAAGGATTAGGAGGTGTGGCCATGCTGGAGGAAATGTGCCACTGGGTGGGGTGGGCTTTGAGTTTGTAAAAGGCCAAGCCTGGCCCAGGGTAGCTTTTTCTTCCTGTTGCCTTTGGATCAAGAAGTAGCTCTGAGGTACTTCTCCAGCATAATGTTTGCCTGTGTGCTGCTGTGCTCCCTATGTGATGACAATGGACTCCACCCCTGAAACGGTAAGCAAGCCTCCAATGAAATGCTTTCTTTCTTTTTTTTTTTTTAAAGATTTATTTATTTATTATATGTGAGTACACTGTAGCTGTCTTCAGACACTCCAGAAGAGGTAGTCAGATCTCATTACAGATGGTAGTGAGCCACCGTGTGGTTGCTGGGATTTGAACTCAGGACCTTCAGAAGAGCAGTCAGTGCTCTTAACCGCTGAGCCATCTCTCCAGCAAATGCTTCTTTCATAACAGTTGCCCTGGTGCCTCTTCTCAGCACTAGAATGGTGACTAAGACAGACAGCTTTGCCACCTTCTTGACATGATCTCTATGCTTCTGCCATCCTCTGAGGGATGGGAATGGTTTTGTTTTCTCGTGTGACTTTTGGGGACACATGAACACTCAGCCTACTGCATCCAGCAGAAGTCACCTGTCATGTGGCGCAGACCCCTCAGGTCACGCCAGTGACCGTAACCATTTCCTTTGCACGCACGGTCTCTGTCCTATGCGATGCGGCAGGAGACGGGACGTGCGTTGGGTGGTCCCTGCACTTCCTGCTGCATGCTCCTTGTGCCCTCTCTCTACAGTGTGCCACCCTTTGACCCCCATCGCGGTCCTTGGAGAGGGGGAGGGCGCATTTCAGATACGGAGCCAGGGAGGCACCTGTATAGGGGTACAAGACACATGAGCACCCTGTCTTAAAACAAAACTCCATTTCCCTTCTGGGAAGAGCTTGACAGATCCTTCCTCTGCATCCGCTCTGGGACAGCCTGGGCCACCAGCTACAGTGGCCCTACGGGGCTCAGTGCCACGTGAGGGTTCTGTGTGTGCCTGTAACATTGTGAAGAGCTTCACACAGGCAGCCCCAGTCACTGAGTAAACACGAGAGCTGGGGAATAAATCTGTGTGAACCTAGCACAGTCAATAGCTCCCCGAATAACAGTCACTAATACATTGCTATAATTACATTACACATTTTGCTGTAAACTCCAAAAAACGATTTATTAAACTCTTGGGTCCTTGACAGCAATATGTTCGATGGCAGAGTAACTTTTTCAAATTCGCCAGCTCATTTCATGCGTATGACTTTTTTTGGAGTCCAACCAAATGGGCCTTTTAAAAGCTCTGATTAGTTAATACACCTTATATTTACGCAGCTGGTTTCTAGGTTACCCCACTGGGAGGTGGCCACTCCCCCACTTTGTTTTGCCCAACACCCCTTTAAGAATTATCAGGGCTGGGCAAGGAGAGTGGTTTGTTTTATTTTTTTTATTTATTTATTTATTTATTTTTTACTAGATTAGAGGAGGTGGGGAGCCAGGAAACATTTTCTCCGTGTAATACCATTAGCACGGTGTCTTACCTAGTGCCAGCACGATCGAGGGTTCCAGACCCTAGAGCAGTGTTCCCCATGAGTCAGGTTAGAGCTCCTGCCTACCCTCTGGATTGACTCCCGCCCACTTTCTCTACCAAAGAGCCCTTCTGAACTTGTTGGGGGTTTGAGGGTTGTTGACACACTCACAGCTTTCACTGGCGTCTGACACTGCCCAGGTATAATATTAGCCGTGTTCCTACGGCTGTGTGCTTAATACTGGATAGAAAGAACTTAAAGGAGGAAGGACAGATTTTGCCTCCCAGTTTCAGTCCATCACCACACGAGAAAGACACGGACTATCTCATGGAGGTGAGAGTACACAGAGTAGTCCTTTCGCAAGGTGACAGACTGGGATGGGAGAGGGAGCCAGAGCAGAATCAAGAAGATAACCTTCAAGGTCCACTCTCGGTGACCAGTTTCTCTCAGCTGGGCTCTGCCGCTCAAAGGCTCCATGTCCCTCATCATGGTGTCACGAGCTAGAGACTGAGTGTTCGCGGCTCGAACTCCCGTGAGAGGGGTATTCTCAGTTCAAACCACAGAGATAAGAGCTCTGCTGTCATGTGACATATCCAGGGCTCTGCCACAGATGAAGCGACGCTCTCATCCAGCTGTCCAGTTCCCACGCTCTCCTTGCAGCATCTCCTTCGGACTGTCCTCCTGGACTGTGACTAATCGGGACTGTCCTTGGGGCCTCTCTCCCAGCTCCTGGCTGAGATGTCCCGCCAGGGTGTAAAGCTAGAGAACAATTACTTCTGCCTGCAGCGGGACATTAGGTGGCACAGTGGCTCTCACATGCTGCCAACGTAGCCCGGATGCAGAATTGTGACCCTGAGGTGAAAGCCTGCAGCCCCTGTGCATTCCAGCAGAGAAGAAGTTAAGGCTGTCATCACACAGGGAGACAGCAGCCAGAGTTGGCCACGGGGAATCCAAGGGCAGAGCTTCGCTTTCCAGAGACGCTCTTGTGAGATGTACGTGTCTGTGTTGACTCTGGTGATGGCATCCATATTGTAGTCGTGCCTTCCTAGGATAGGGCTACATTTAATTTTGTACAGAGACACACTTTGGATTTACCTCCGTGCACCACAGCGCTAAGTGCGGGGCCCATTTTTCCTCCTCTTTGTGAAAAGATGAAAAAAAAATCTTTCTAGCCTATGTTAGCTTTTCAAATGCCAGGGCAAGTTAGAAACAAGGCTCTTAGTTAAAACTTACCTCCTTTCTAGATCTTGAGGTTCCGTGTCGAGCCTCGCACATTCTGGGGGGACTGCTGGGACCATGCCGTGAGCGTGGTTATGGTGGATTGCTCAGGAGAGCTGGTATAATGAACATAGAGGGCTGTGGAGGAGCGAAGAGAAGGGCAGTCAGGGTTCCTGCTTAGGCGGACAGAGGAGGCGGCTTTCCCTGCAGCTGCCCATCACGGGGCTAAGACACCCGAGAGCCAGGTGAGACTGCAATCTAAGGCAGCTCTGTGCTGTAACTCAGTAGGAAGCACTGTGCTGGAAATGTATAAAGCCACGGGTTTCATCTCAGCACGAGAAAAGAAGGAAGGAAGGAGGGAGGGAGGGAAGGAGGGCAGGAGGGAGGGGAGGATAAACAAGTACAAAAACAGACACAGTTTTGAGGGGGATGTCTACATGAGAGTCACCTGACGCAGCCATGGTTAAAACAACTGAGAGGCCATAACCTGAGTTCCGAGATCTCCTTTACTTTAGTAACATTTATTACGATGACAGCTCTCTCTGTGCAGAGTCAGAAGAGGAAAGCCACAGTAAGTAGGATGGCTTTGTGTGACTTACATTTCACTCTGAGACCCTGGAGCTCAAGGTTCCTCCCCCTTCCCTGCGACACACTGGCATTCTTTGCCTGGGGAGGAATGATGTCAGGGCCCTGGGGCTCACACTTGAACTTGGAAGTAGAATATCACAGTTGTGGAAGGGAACCATAGATGTTCTGGAAAGATGCGGCCTTGTGGCCAACATGGGGTTTCTGCCTTTCTCTGCCTCCTGGAGCTTAGTGACTATTGTGCCCTTGGCAGTGAACCCAGACTTGAAAGCTTAGGAGGCACGGAATGTTCCTCAACTGTGGTATTGTACCTCATGTTTAAGTTCCCTCCAAGCTGTCAGGTAGGTTTGGGAGCCCTACCCTCCCCCCCAACTGGCCCCCAAGAATAAAGGCTCTCAGGACATGGGAGAGCTGGCCTCCTGTGGTTTGGGGCTTCAGTTTCAGAAGAAGGGGTGTGGCTGATAGGGTGGGCTGGCAGGAGAGAGCTCTCTGACCTTCAAGGAATTCCTTCTGTGACTTTCACAGTTGGTTTACTTCTGAAGAAAATCTGCCAAGCAACATTTAACATCTGGTACTTTACTGATGGGACTTGCCGTCAAGCTCTTCACACGCAGACACTCAGAGGGTGACCATCCCCTCTATTTTTTTTTTAAAGACAGCTATCTTTATTGACCCCTAATTCCTTTTCAGATAACACTTATCTTCTGGGTGAATGTTGCCAAGGAGTCTCAATCGGAAGTCTCCTTAGGGGAATGGATTGCACAACTCTAGACTTTGGAAGGACACAGGCTTGGTGGGACAGTGCACCCTGGTCAATGGCCCAGCCAAAGATCCACACAGAGCAGAGTGTGGTGGCTTGGACGGAGAGTCTGTGTGAGCGAGTATCAACCCGGACTTTATTCACCCCACTTTACGTGAAACAAAGTGTGTGTGTGTGTGGGGGGGGTGCCCAGTGCCTTTTGGTTTTGATTTTAATGGTTCTTGGGGTGTATGTTTCCCTCTTGCCCCTGGTGATGGATACTGGGGCTGGCAGTTTAGGCCTGTTTCTGATTAGCAAAATGACCCTTAAATGAGACTAGGGGGAAAATGTCCTCCTGAGCCTTTGGGGCCCTGGTTTTTCCCATAGAAGTTTAATGGCCCTAGGTCCTGTGATTTTAGCTGAGAAAATGAAAGACTGGGAGTGGGGGAAGGGTGTGTGCTGGTTTTTGTTTGGAGGGAGGTGGAGGGGTTGCTGAGAAGGGAACCCTGGCCCAGGCTAGAGGACTGGCTTCCCAGAGTGTGGGAGGGTGTAAAGGCCTGGGACATGCTGGTGGGGACCGCTCTAGGAGAACATGACACTAGTCACGTCTCACCTGCTGTTTTCCAAAAAAGAAGGTGTAAACCGGGGGTAGGTGGGTGGGGTGGGATGAGGTGGTGGTGGTGGTGTTACACATGTATCTCTCAATGTTCCTGGAGGTTGATGCAGGAGGACTGTTAACTTCACATCTCGCCTGGGCTACATAGCAAGATCCCGTCTCAAAAGAGAGGACTAGAGAGAGGGAAAGAGGACCTGAGTCCTCCATTGATAATCAAGGCAGGAGACTTTCTCCAACAGTTCTAGATCCATTCTGGAAACGTATTTATGCTAATTCTGCATGTTGTGTGTGTGTGTGTGTGTGTGTGTGTGTGTGTGTATAGAACAAAGGTCAACCATGAATATTCCTTAGGTGATATCTCTCTTGTTTTGAGGTACTACTCTCTACTGTCCTAGAATTCATTAGTCTAGACTGGAGTGTCAGTAAGTCCCTGGAACCCCCCCCCCTGTACAGAACCCCCTTTTTCCTTAGAGTGGGATTACAGACATATCACCACAGTCAATTTTGTTTTTTAAATGAGCTTTGGGGATTGAACTCCGGCTGCCACACAGGCAAGGCAAGCCCTTCACGGGCCAAGCCACCTCCCCAGCTCAGTCTTCACCCAGCTCTTGTGACCTGACCCTTTGTAGGCCTCCTGTCATGTGACGTTAGACACGGCCACATTCCGTGACTGTATCCACCATCCATCTCTAGGGGGGCTGTCATCTTCCCCACGTCAGACTCCACTCCGGTTAGACAGTAATTTCCTCTGCTCCTCCTGCTCCCAGCAGCACCGAGACAGTCTATAGATTACACTGAAGAGAAAGGCCTGCGTGTGCTAGCTCATGGCGCTGTCCTCTGTACTCTGGTGGGGGAGCTCCTAACACATTGTACGTTCCACGCTGCAGGTGTAGAGCCAAATGAAACACAGACTTTGGTTTCGAGAGTGTCGGGGGTAACAGGCATGCAAACCAAAGTCCCCATCTACGTGACAGTGGGCTACGGTGTGGGCAGGTAAAATGGGAGTGCCCAAGGTAGCCTCAGAAAGACTAAGGTGACCTTCACGGAAGTGGCAGGGGATGATTAGGTGTCTCCCTGACGCAGAGGGGTGGGGCATGGAGCCCTGCAACTGCAAGAGACAGCGGCAGTGAGCCTTGAGCACATGGGTGTAGCATGTGTGGAACATGGTGTCTGGTGACAGAGAGAGAAAAGGTGACATGCTGGCTTTGGGTCTGGCCCAGGACCTGGGCTGCATGCAGCTGAGGAATAATAGCAGGGCTCAGAGCTGTCCTCGAGGCCACCACTGTCAACTGCAGGAGCCAAGGGAGGGAGATACTGATGCTGGAGGAGGAAGAGGCTACGGTGGCCACAGACTGCGCTTGGCTCCGTCAGGACTTCTGTCTTCCCGTGAGCTATTCTGAGGTCAGAACCTCGAAGGCCTGTATTCTGAAGTCAGCACTTCAATCTCTGTGATAAAATGCCTGAGAATCTCAGCTTCTTGGTGGAAAGCTGATTTCAGCCTCGGGTCTCGGGGATTGCAGGTGACGGTTGGCTGGCCCTGTCTGCTCCAGCTCTGGGCACTGTGATGAGGTGGCACATTGTGGTGGGAGTGTGTGGTGGGGTGGCACTGCTTTCCTCTTGGTTGCTATGGGGAGGGAGGAGGGGGGGAGGGAGGGAGGGAGGGAGGGAGGGAGGAGGAGGAGGAGGAGGAGGAGTAGGAGGAAGAGAAGGAAGAGAAGGAAGAGGAGGAGAAGGAATATTTGGCTTTTCAATATTCTCTCCTAGGGCATGCCCTAAGTGAGCTTGTTTCTTCCCACTAGCCTCTACCACCTCTTAATAGCAACAGGCTGGGGACCAGTTCTTCAACACACTGGCCTCCGGGAGCCATGCGATAGCTCCAAGTATGGGAGAAACTCACATTTCTCTCTCCCTGGATGAACATTCAGTGCACCGTTGAGGCTGCTGAGAGGAGCAGCTGGGGGATGGGCACTGCAGGCCAGGGCAGCCATTTCCTCTCCGGCCTCCTGCCAACTACCTGTTACCTGCTAGAGCGCTTTCCTCGACGTAGCCCGCTGGTAAAATGGGGAAGACAAACGTTCTTCAGGGCTGCTAAGGGAGGCAGCCTCTGCTGCAAGACTTCAGCTGGAGTTCGTGTCCTGTGTGCCGTGGCCGTCATTGAGGTCTTTAGTTCCTAAACTGTGACCTTTGAGAAACGTGACCCGGGGCTCGAGGAGGGGATTTGCGGCCACTTTTCAAACTGCTCGCATCTGCTCACGCACTCCGCAAAGCTGGCTTAATTTTTTCTGCCTGCAGTAGGTATGTGTTCGCGGGCCCGTGGTCACCATGGAAATGACAAGAGAAAATTCTGGAAGACGCTGAACGTCAGAAACTGTCACACACTTGCCTCTGGCCAGAGTGGGACCACACAGGCTCTTAGTCTATACTGGGGGCCAGTGGGGTATGGAGGACTGCCGACACCATCTTTGCCCACGCCAGCCTTTGAATGACCCTGTTGGGTCTCAGAGAGGCCTGAGAGCTTCCGCGAGAAATCCGAGCTCTCAGCCATTTTTCTGCACTAAAATTTCTTCCTTTTATCTCTTTTACATACAAATTTAAGCCCCCTTCCTCCCCTTTAAATCACTTTTGTGCTGTTTAGCCTCTTTACCCTGGTCCCCCTCCCCCCTCCTGCCTCCTTTTGTAGTTTTTAGCTAATGGGTCACCTGGATAAGATTGCCCCGCCCTCCCGTGACCCCCCACCCCCTCCGGCTTCTCAAGAGCACCAGTTAGCTCTCACCCTAGAAAGCGGCTGCTACCGTTGCTTGGCAGCCCCAGGGGCGGAGAGAGGGATTGGGCCAGACTCTTTTCATCTGAAAATAGGTTATCGATTAGCACGGCTGCCAGTTTATTACAGGGGCTCTTGACAGCCCCTCTCGATCACATTATAGTGCAAATGTGAAAGATTGTATTACATTCGCTCAGGAGAATTCAGGAGTGAAAAATGTAGTCAAGTGTGGGGAGGGGGCATAAGAAAATGGGTTTTTCTTTCACTCCATTATTTCCCTAGTAAAAATAAATGTGTCTACCCCCAAGTATGTTCTGAAGTAATGTCTGTGTCTGTCTGTCCATCCCTCTGAACTGGGTTGGTTGCATATGAAGCAGAGAGGAAGCTAGCAATACCTTGAATGTGGGTATGTTTGCAACAACAGAGCCCTTCTAGTCTGTTTTGTGGATGCCAGAGAAAGGAGGGACCCTGAGGGGCTGAGGAGGAGATGTTGGTCACCGTGGGCTGGAGATAGATGTGTGTGCAGGATTGACACTGGGCAGGAAGGAATTGGAGGTCACTCTTCTTTTCCTGGTGGCTTTATTGAAATTCGATCGAGATGTTATACAATACACCTTCTTAAGTGAGTAATTCAGTCTATTTCCATAGATTTGTGGTCGCCGCAGACAACCTCATGGGTAAGCTACTTTTGTGTCGTCGCTTCAGATCTCACTGTCTTAGTTGCTGGAAGCAAGCACTGTTGGTCTCTCCGGTCGGGCTTCCTTCCATTGCTACCCTGTTTGCTGTTTTCAAGGCTCAGCGTGTTGGACTTTCTATCAGGATTTCCTTTCTATTATCAGTCAGTCATACCATATTTTGTTTTCTGTCCGCTTGTCCATGTTAGGAGCCACGATGCCCCGAGCATTCTGTATGCAAATCTTGGCGAGTCCACAGGTCTTTTTACATCCGGTGGGCGGGTACCTACGAGTGGGATTGCCGGCTGCCATGGTAATTCATGTTCAACGTTTTGAGAGACTTCTCAACTGTTTGCCAGTGTCCACGCCATTTAACATCTGCTCCGTTCTTCCACTCAGCCCTTTGACACCAGTGGACGGGAGAGTCTCCTAGTGTGGTATTTTGTTTTTTATTTCTCAGATGACAGTGAGGTTGAACATCTTTCTGTCTGCTAAGACTATTCATGCTTTCTCTGGAAAATAAAATAAAAGTGAGACTTTAAAGCCCTCATCCTATTTAAAACTGGGTTGTTTTATTGCTGTTGTAACATTCTGCTAATGAAGGCTTCTTTTTTTATTGGATATATTCTTTATTTACATTTCATTTTTTATTGGATATATTCTTTATTTACATTTCATTAATGAAGGCTCCTTATCAGACGTCACCAACAGTGTCTTCTCATAGTCCAAGACTCATTGCTGTATGGATGAGGTCTTTGAAGGGCAGAAGTTTTATTTTTTGGTAAAGTCCAGTTTATCAATTTTTCTTTTACCACCCTGAGTTTGGCGTCGTATACAATTATTGTTTGACCTGAATGAGGTTATGCGAGCTGCCAGCTTTACCCTCTTGGATCCCAACATTGTCTCATTATAAATAAATCCAGGATCAAGAAAAGAAAAGCCAAAGCCAGGAGAAATTATTTGTCTAAGAGTTTTGTAGTCTTGACTTCAGTGTGTGTGTGTGTGTGTGTGTGTGTGTGTGTCCTCAGGCATTCAGCTTTAACCTTTAGGTCCAAGATCCATTCTGAGTTAAGATAATCCTTTCCCCTTCTTAAACAAACAAACACAAACAAAAAAACAAAACCAAGACAAACCAAAACCAAACCTAAAACATCCCATACCAATTCAGAATTAAGGAAGACAGAGTTAGAATGACCAGTTCACATTTTCTTTTCTGTTCTGTAGTTTTTGACACCTGTATAGTGGCCTCCATATACCAAGTTACGGCCAAGATTAAAACAACTGGGGCTGGAGAGATGGCTCAGCGGTTAAGAGCACTGACTGCTCTTCCAGAGGTCCTGAGTTCAAATCCCAGCAACCACATGGTGGCTCCCAACCATCTGTAATGAGATCTGATGCCCTCTTCTGGAGTGTCTGAAGACAGTGACAGTGTAGTGTACTCAAGTATATAAAATAAATAGTTCTCTAAAGATTAAAACAACTGATAGGATAGCCTGAGTGGGTAAGGACCTACATCTTCTGTGGTGGGAGGAGCCTCACAGGGGTGGCTTGGGGACAGGATGCAGGATGCTGACACTCCTCAGGAGAGAGCTTGGCCTTTATTTTTTTTTAAACTTTTTTTTTTTTTTTTTTTTTTTTTTTTAACCAGCGTCAGAGACAACCGAGCAAATGAGCCATCAGGGAGGCCCCGTGGCGAAATGAAGTCATGATGGCCAAGGCAGGCTGCCAAGCAAGCTGTCAGAGTGTCAGAGGGGCAGACAGAGGGATCACGTTTTTGCTGGTGGCTGTCATGTAGTCATTTGATAAAGCTCTCGCTCTGTTTTACAGTCCATTCTTTCTTTCAGCAGACTTTATCTCATACCCCATATCCAATTTCCTGTGATGGGTATAGAACTTTCTTAGGTCCATCTTTTAAGACCCTTAAGGAATAGTCATAATTCATGGGAGTAGGTGAGGCACAAGGCTCAATTTTACCGAAACCAACCTAATTTGTGTAAGGTAAAGTCACTGGGTGGAATGACCTCACAGAATATGAGGTCCTCCCTTCCCCGTCTTGAGGCATTGATCACCAAAGCAAACTAAATACTTTGTAAGTTGAGCTTCTGGCTTGGTCCCAGAACATTGTGGGCACATTGCCAGGGAGAGCTCAGCTCTAGGGTGAGCTGATTGGCAGAAGACAGTGGGTCTTGGGTTGACTTCAGGGAGTGGTCTTGATGCTTGTACCCTGACACGTGCGACAATATCTCTACACAGAGGTGCACACTGTGCCTGCTGGTCTCTGGGGAAGTGACTTCATGTTAACTGCCATCTGCCTGACTCTTAAAACCTTGAGGTAAAAACATTTTTCGTCTCTTCTGCATAAAAAGGGAGTCAAAGTATTAAAAATCTGAGTTCATGCAGTAACTTAAATGCAGAGTGACTGTCCTCATTACAAAATTCAGGTTGAGTGTCCCTTTTCTAAAATGCTGTGACAAAGATTGTCTTAGATTTTAGATTCTGCTTTTAGACGTTGAAATATTTGTACACACACACACACACACACACACACACACGCACATAGGAATGATATGAATGGAAATGGGGTGCATGTTAGCTTTCCATCATACGATAATTGACACAACCAACCTTAAGGGAGGAAAGGTTTGTTTTAGTCTGCAGCTTCTGAGGTCAGAGCTCATGATTGAGAAGCCCTTTCAATTTGGGTCCATGCCGGGGCAGTGTGCTGTAGCGGGTTCACCTCATGGTTGGGATACCAAAGAGAGACAGCAAGAGAGTACGCCATTCCTTCGGAGGGAACACTTCTGGGGGCTTGAGATCTCTCCCCAGGTCCCACTTCTTACATTCCCTTGCCCCTCAGTAGCTCCATGGGCTAGGGACCCAGCCTTTACCACACAGGACTTTGGGTGGTGGTCCAGGTCTAGACTCAAGCATCCCACTCTTGGTTTCAGAAGACTCATATTCATCCCCCAGTGTAAAACATGAACACCCAAGAGTTCTCAAGGTCTCACCTATTCCAGCTCAAAGGTCCAAGTCCATCCTCTCTGAGACTCAAGACACAGTCATCTGAGTTCCTGTGAAAACAGGCACACATACAAACAAAAGATCCTTGGTTCTAACACACGGTGACGTGTTTCCCACTCAAAAGGAGAGGAACAAGAAAATGGCAAAGTGGGGGTGGGGTGAGACCAAAGGAAGACTGAAACCCTCCCGGTGGCCATGAAGTGCCATGGCTCCGTGCTCAGCACCCAGGGCGCAGGGTGTTAGGATGGGAAGTCCAGGGCTTGGGCCGCACCCCTGTGACCCTGCCAGCTGCAGCTACGTGACCTCGATCTTGGGTGTGCTCTGCTCTCTGATGTACCTTTCCTGGGCATCTCTCATTCCTCAGGGTCTCCACTGTGGCTTCCGCTCCATTCTCAAGCTTTGCTATTACCCCCAGGGGCTACCTGCCAGGATCCTGACTCTGGCCCACCAGGCATTACTTTGAAATCCCAGAGGAAGCCTCCATAATTGTATTCTTCATCCCTGCAAGGCCTGGATCACAAGGAGGATGCCAGGATTTGTTCCTGGTACAAGCTGAATAGGGTTCAGTGTGGACCATGGCTGAGATAGCCATGGAGGGCCTGGGCAGAGGAACGCCTCAGAGGATTCTCAGCAGGCTGCTCCAGGGACTCGCCTCTGAGTGCGAAGCCTTTGACATGAAGTTTGTAATAGGTGGACTTTTGCTGTTGCCTTAGTGCAAAGGACTGACCTTTTGTTTTTGTTTTGAAACAAGTTCTTATGTAGCTCAGGCTGGCCCAAACTCCCTATGTAGCCCAGGTTGGCCTTGAACTTTTGATCCCAAGAGTTGGAATCCCATAGCATGTGTGATCTGTCACACATGTTATGTATGGATGTTACCATTTTATGCAACAAGACACAGTGTTCAGAAGGTTTCAGATTTTGGACTATTTTGAACTTCAAACTTCCAGGTTACAGAGTGTCAACCTATAATTTATGGTTTGCTTACCCTTTGGTTTACTGAATGAGAGGCTCAGGCACTTGAATCGTTTGTCCTCGGTTAGGAAGGATCAGGGGTGTGGTCTTGTTGGAGGAGGTGTGCCACTGGACGAGGACTTTGAGGTTTCAAAAGCCTATACCATTCTCAGTTAGCCTTGTCTCTCTCTGCCACAGGCTTGTGGATCATGAGGAAGCGCTCAGGTACTTCTCTAGCACCATGCCCGCCTTCCTGCCACATCACAGACTCACTGAAACATCGAGCAAGCCCTCAAATAAAATGCCTTCATTTATAAGATGTCCTGGTCATGGTGTTTCTTTACAGCAACAGGACAGTAAGCAAGACACACTTTGAGACGAGTCTTTCAGGAATGCTTTATCCAGATGGAATGCAGGAAACCTTCTCTCTCTGGGGCAGAGACTGTGATGAGCACCAGGACCGTTCCTACCTACTGTGGCTTCCTCCTCTTCTAGGATGGTTGGTGGAAGTTTGCTATCTCTGCAGCTCATAGAGACAAACTGCACAGACCACTCATTCCCATTCTTCTCTAGGTATTCAGTCTGCCAAGGTAGAACCAGGAGATTTCAGCTTGGAATCCAAGATGTTCAAACCTATAGTTTTTCAGAGCTGAACTTTTTTATTGCTTCTCTGAGATTATGTTAATTGTTCAACTCAAAATTTATTCAACCCACACTATTAAGGCTCCGTTGCATGTGTGGGCGGTACTAGAGATGTTGAGTCAGATGTGGTTCCAGATCCCGAGACTCTCAAATAAGGAAAGAGGGTGGACAGATTCCAAGATGCACATATTGTTACTAAGTGAAGCTAGCTCCTGGTATGAGGCTGATCAATCACTCTGAAGGTTTGTCTTGGTCTCAGGCAGCCAGAGCCGTCTTCTCTCTTGTCTCTTTCCCGAAGTGGGGTTGGGAATGATACATGCTGAAGTAGCAATGCAGGGGAGGATTTAAAACACTAGAAGAGAGATGAGGCTGGAGAAGCAAGGTGAGGTGATGGGACGTGGAGCCAGTGTAGGGACAAGCAAAACCTCCCCCTCCTGCCTCTGCCTCTGCCTCCCCTCCCCACTCCTCTCTTCTTCCTTCTCCCCCTCCTTTCTTTCCCCTACTTCTAAGTCCCAAAGTCCTCGTTTTTCTACTCCCATGATTAGGTTTTGTTTAATTGCTCAGTTAGGGAACCCATTAAAAAAGAGCTATATTTTTATATTATGGATATAAGCATCTGTATATATGTCTGTGTATCATATGCATGCAATCGCCCCAGAGGCCAGAAGAGAATGCCAGAGCCTCTGGTGCTGGAGTTGCAGAAGGTTTTGAGCTGCCATGTAGGGGCTGGGAACTGAGCTCAGGTCCTTTGCAAGAGCAACGTGCGCTTCACGCCCTGAGCTGTGTCTCTCGCCGAGGAAAGACATTATAAACCTTTCCTTTGTGTTTTCCAAATCAGTGAGATGTATTGATGCAAACTCTAAAGTCAGGAGACCTGCACATGGCTGTCATGACATCAAAGGTGCAGCTCTGGGGAAAAAGGCATGGCGATTGCTCAGATGTGGTCTGTGGAATCATCATTTGATGTGAATTCCATGAAAGTGGAAACTGAAATGCACCTGAGTAACCATGGTTATTGGCTTATTCACAGTGCCAAAGGTTTCCACAGGTGGATGGACAAACAGTACGCTGCATGCTTAGAGCTGAGATTATTCCTCAGAAAAGGGACAAAATCCAAATACATTCTAACATAGATGACATTTCTTCAAATGTTAGACATTATTTTTTAATTTTTATTTTATGTGTGAGATGTTTTTGTCTACATGTGTGTACGTGTATCACAAGTGTGCAGTACCTACAGAGGCCAGTAGAGGGCATCAGATTCCATGGAACTGTAACAGACTGTGATCTGTGATATAAGTGCTGGGAATTGAACATAGGTCTTCCAAAAGAGTGGCCAGTGCTCTTAACCACTGAGCCATCTCTCAGCCTCCTGAAGATTTTGTTCTAAGTGAAGAATCCAGTCACAAAAGGCTACATTTTGTATGAATCTACTTTAATGAGATCTAGTAAGCCATGAAACCCAGAGCTCAGAGTGGAGGCTGTTGAGTGTGTGTGTGTGTGTGTGTGTGTGTAAGTGAGTTCTTGTTTAGAGGACACAGAGTCTGCTAGAGAAAGGAGCTTTAGAGATGGGTGGTGGCTTTGGTTGTGTGGTGACATGAATGTTCTCAATCCTGCTGAACTGTACACTTAAAAATGATCAAGATGGCCAATGCTATGTATATTTTACCATAATAAAAATTACAAACTTTTACTTTGAATTAATATTCTTTTTCTATTAAATACAATTGCATAGGATATTAGAGTCTTTCCTTATATTGTCATCATACAGGAGCGCTAACACTGTTTTTCTTTAAGGAGTCAGTAGAAATTCATTTTTCCTTGGCTGAACCATCCTGTTAACATTTCCACAATAAAACACTGGGCTGTGATCTAAAGTTTCCAGTTGTTAGGCACAGAGGAGCTGTGTCTTCAAAAGGTTTTATACCAACATACTCCTTATGGTTGTACCTGGGCACACTCAGGGCTGGAGTCCTTCTCCTGTGAAGATAGTGTGACTACCACCAAAATTGTCTTTCTTAAGTGGCCCCTGAATGAGAAGTAAACTGCTCCCTGCCTGTGTCATAGCAGAGGAATGAAAACAGTCTCCCTTCTGTTTGTGGCAAGAAGAGGACTGTCCCTTGTGGAGGACATGCTCTCTAGGATGTTAGTAGAGTGTTGAAAAAGTATGGGAGACTGTTCTACTGAAGGGACAGCCTGCTGGGGGCTTTGTTTCCACAGACTCACCTGTCAAAGCCCTTCCTCCTTTGGTGCCAGGTGTTGTGAAATGATAGGCCTGTTGGTTTGCAATCTTCATGGCTAAGACTTGAGGCTCACCAGGGTCTTCTGCACTCTGGATTGGAGGATTCAGGGCTGTAGCCTCTTGGGTGTTCATGGATACAACCTATAATTGTAAGGTCCCTGTAAGAGTGGCTGGGGAGAATGTCGTCTCCTGACTCCCATAAACCCATTTATTATTGTTATTTGGTGTGTGTGTGTGTGTGTGTGTGTGTGTGTGTGTGTGTGTGAATGTGAATGAAGATGGGCTTGCTTGTATGTATGTATGTATATATGTATGCATGTATGTATGTATGTATGTATGTATGGGCTGTAGGTGGATTCTGGGTGTTTTTGCTGCTCTCAACCTTTTTTTTTTGAGATGGGGCCTCTCTCTACACCTAGTGATCATCAGTTTGACTAGACGAGCTGGCCAGGAAGGCCCTGGCATCTGCCAGTGTTTGTCCCTCAGTGTAATAGTTGCTTGATGCTGTACCAGGCATGGTGCTGGCGAGCTGAGCTCAGGGCTTCCCCCTTGTTCACCATGCACTTCTCCCCGCGCTGTCGCCTCAGCCCTCATTGGTTTAGTTGCAATTTGACTTTTTTTTCCAAGACAGGGGTTCTCTCTGCTGCTCTGGCTGTCCTGGAACTCTCTCTATAAACCAGGCTGGCCTTGAACTCAGAGATCCACCTGCCTCTGCTTCCCGAGTGCTGGGATTAGAGGTGTGTGCCATCGCTGCTTGGCTGCAGTTTGACTTTTTATATAATCAGGTGCCATCAAGATTTGGAGGTTGAGAAGACCATAGCATTTTCCAACATGGATAGGAGGAAAAATAAAAAGACGTTCTGTAACTAAATCATTGCAAGAAGTGATTGAGTCAGGGAATACCCACTGGAAGACAGTGACTGTTGCCAGAGGCAGAGGTTAGAGGCTGCTGGAATGTGGGTCATACATTGATTGATGATGGCAGAGCTGCCTGAAGGAAAGGAGAACTCAAGGATTTATCAGGGCCCTAAAGTTCTAAGGGAGAGGTGCTGAAAAACTAGCCCTGTGACTGAAGGTGTCTGCAGACCCTGGCAGACAGTCATCTCATGTGGTTAGTGTGGCCTCCCTGACAGTCGATGGGCATTGTCTTTCTTGATCTACTTGGCCATCTCTTACTCTTGCTCAGGACTCAGGCAGCACTGGGTGATAAATATTTTGACTGTTGTTCATGCGAGAGGTGTTCATTAGCTATTTTACATGTACCCGACTCTGATACTACGAGTGAATGAAATATCGCTAATTTTTCACTGCAGTATTATTCAGAGTTATGAGGAATAGGAAAGGGCTACACATTTAGCATGGGAATAATGGTCATGTAAACTGTTGCACTCGGTATGGGCAAGTGCTACATTGTATCTTCAGATTACAGCTATACAAAGTTTCTGATGCTTCAGGAAATGCCCCGTTGTACAATTAGTGCCAGGTGTGTGGGGAGGACAGCAGGGCACAGCACAGAAAGCAGAGTGTTTCCTGGTGCAGATTATTTGAAACTTTGTAGGAAAAAAAAAGCCATGACTATTTTCTGAAAAAAAAAAAAGAAAAGAAAAGAAAGAAATCGCTGACAGTCTGTTCTAGTAACTAGTGACTTCTAAAGTTTTCACGAAGGCCATGCATTATTTAAAAATCATTGGGAATTATTCCATTTTGCAAATATTTGGTTCTTATATATCCTTTCTAGAATTTTCTCTTATTGGTTTTTATCTGTCTTATTCTTTTGAGACTGTGTCTCAAGTAGCCTAGAATGGACTTAAACTTCGAATGTAGACAAGGATGACCTTGAATCCTCACCATCCTGTCTCTGCCTCTCAGGTGCTGGGATTAGGCATGAGCCACCATACCCAGCCCTTTCAGGACAAGTCTACTTGCAAGCCATCTTCTGAGAAGTTCAGTTTTTGAACCCCATGGGGTGTGACGTGATCATCTTATACTGATGAATTTACAAATTATGCATATTGTCTTCTAGAAGCGAGAGGAGGATAGAGGCATCGCTGGTGCACATTAGCTTTCAGCTGCTAATGAAACACTCGAGACAGTGAGCTTACCAAGTCAGCTTACTTTGGCTCACATTTCTTTACTGGTTGACCTGGTTGCTTTGGGCCTGCGCTAAGGCGGCACATCATGTCACGAATGGTGGCAGAGCAGAGCTACCATGGACCAGGAAGCAAAGAGGGGAAGGAAGGGGCTGGAGACCTATGTATTCTTTTGGGAAACGCTCCCAGTGACCTAAGGATCTGCCACCAGGCCCCACTCCCTAAACGTTCTACCTGTGTCAAAAAGCACCACCCTGAGGCTAAGGCTATGACACACAGGCCTCTGGGTGGCATTCAGGATCCATCTTATATAGCAAGGGAACCACATGTCCCCAGTGCCTCCTTACTTCTGAGGAAGAGGCCTTCTGAAGAGACGTCCTCAGACCCAAAGTTCTGAAGCATAGTTAGCTTACTATTTTGAGAAAGAGTCTTATGCTATAGCTCAAGGCTGATTTTGAACTTGCAAACCTTCTGCTTTAGCCTCCTGAGCGCTGGAGTAGTAGGCATGGGCCACCATTCCTAGCTCTACTTCATTTGACGACAACTACTACTACTACTACTACTACTACTACTACTACTACTAGTTCTTCTTCTTCCTTTTCCTTCTCCTCCTCCTCTTTCTTGGTTTATTTTTGAAGCAGGATCTCTTTTTGTAGTCCTGGCTCCTTGGAACTTTGAATGTAGATCAGGCTGGCCTCAAAACTCACAGAGATCTGCCTGCCTCTCTAGTTGACTTCTTAATGCCCCTCTGTCCCCAGAGCTTACAGTAAGATACAGCAGTCTGTTTCAATTGCTTTTGTAATAAGACAACTTAAGCTTTAGTTTTGAAATCATCTTTCTAAATCCTACAGCTCTTGATATATATACATATATTACATATATTAATAACATATATTAAAAACTCATAATGAGGCATTGCCATATGCTGAGCACTTTGTATGTATGATGTTATCTAATATAGCAAGCCAGTAATGGAGGTGCTGTTATGTTATTTTAGAGATAAAGCGGAGCATGAGCAAAGACCAGGAAGGAGGGGGCAAGGATGCTCCTTTTCAATCCACGTGTCTTAGTTACTTCTCTGTTGTAATCAAAGACCTGATGAGAAGCAGCTTAAGGAAGGGAAGGTGAGTTTGGCTCCCAGGTGTCTGTATAGCCGTCGTGGTGTCAGGAGCACGAGGCAGCTGGTCACCATGCATCTATAGTCAGGAGAAGCAGAGGGATGACTGTTGGTGGCCAGCTTGCTTGCTTCTTTTTATTTAGTCTAGGACTTATTGCTGTCCTCACGCAGGGTAGGACTAGCTATTTCAATTAATGTACTCGGGTATCCATCACAGGCACGCATGGAGGCTCACCCACTAGGAGGTCTTAGAGCCTGTCAATATTAACCACAGCGCTGAGAAACACGGCTCAAGTTTCTCTCCTGCTGAACCTGGTTTGCCATGGCTTGCTTGGAAAGAGTCAACACAAGCACAGACTAAGGAAACACCCACCCGGTGCATCAACAGGGGTCAGAGCTGAGTCCACCGATGCTTCAAGGAGCTAAGCTCTATAGTGCTAGAAAATGGCATCTACACTTGAAATTTTCTTTTTACTTTCAACTCAAGATCCATAATTTATTATTATCGGTATTTTTGAGATAGGGCCTTGCTCTGTAGCCCTGGCCCTGACTTGCTGCTGTGTAGCTGGCCCCCAATTACAGGAATTCCATCTCTGCCTCCTGAGTGCTGCTGGGATCCATCCAAAGCCTCGTTCTGTTCTCCCCTTCTAGCCGCGTCTGCACTGAGAGGCCAGTTCCTCTTCACGTTGACAAACACATTTTTCAGATTTGTCCTTGTTTGGAAGTGTCTTGGAGTTTCCTTTCATCTTGTTTGATGCGGGGAGGGTGATGGGTAGCCCAGTCACCATGGAGCAAGTTGCAAGGGATGCAAATTGTGTAGCCGCTGGGACTCTAGTGACACCCAAGACTCCACCAGGACACAAAGGGCTGCTTTTCACACTTTACAATCTGATATTTAGAATCTGATAATAGCGTTAACAAGATCTGACAGATTCCAATGGCAGCACTGGCTCTGGTTTCTGGAGAGATGGCAAAAGAAAGATGCCTGGGATCAAGTATTGGTGTTTTCTGAAGGACCTCAAAGGCCTTAATAGTAGTTTCCTCATTCCCTGGGATTCCCCCCAATCCCTGTGTGTGTGTGTGTGTGTGTGTGTGTGTGTGCGCGCGCGCGCTCTCGCGTGTGTCTGTAAAGGCTTGTAGATTTTAACAATTGTTTGACCAAAGTTATTAGATAGTACAAATATAGTATAAAAGGCTCCTGAGGGCTTTAGTGTATGGAGATTGTAAAGGGCCTTATTTTGTAAAGGCAACTAACTACACAGGAGGCCTTAGTAACGGTTGTTTTTTATGGGCTCTGCTAGGATTTTATGTAGCAACCAGTGGTCCTGTGGCAAATGAAGCTGTTTTCTTTAGAAAGCAACCATGGTTTTTCTTGAAATGGTACACTACCCTCCTCCCATTCCAGGCAGATCATCTTTTGTTCTATGTGGAAACTATAGCATGCTTCCTAACACTGTAGCCTGCTCTGGAATACTGTAGCATTTGCTGTACCACTGTAGCCCACTTCGGAACACTGTAGTCTGCTCTGTAACACTGTAACCTGCTCTGGACCGCTGTGGCCTTTGCTGTAGCACTAGCCTTTGCTGAACCACGGTAGCATTTTCTGTACCACTGCTGAATGCTTTCTAATTTTGTTGCTTGCCCTGTAAAACTGTTAGATGCTTCTTAAATGGGTAAACCGTGCCAATAGAGCTTCATTCAGTGTATTCTTCCCTACGGCACAGGTGGAATTATTCTGGGGAGTATCCTCTGCAAGATGGAAATGACATTGTGTGTTTTCTGTGCCTTAGTCTTACCACCACTTCAGTGGCGAATGTCTGTGGTGGCAGGCCATCTTGGTCCCAGCTGGCCTCATGGGTTGTGTCATGTGCATTAGTATTCAAACTGTTTGTTGCTGTAATTACTTTCTGAAAATGGATCATGGCAGCCTGATTCTAGGAATGCAGGATTCTTTTAGGTTTCTGACAAGGGACATCTATGTTTGTACTTCCTGAATTTAGATTTGGTTCTCCATGAATCTGAGCAGATCTTCTTGTTCCATTGGGATTATTTTCAGTGTGGTGGAAGGAGAAAGGGCTGTGTAGCATCTGGGGGAAAGTCCAATGCCTTGCCATGCTGGTTTGTGGGAGATGGAGGGACCCCATTTGTTTTCTAGATCTTTCACGATGCCTCCCCATAAACAGAGAAGTGCAGAACTCCTTGTTTCCGACCTATTTCACCTGGTTTCAGGGCTTCCTGTGCTTTGTATGTGCTAAGTATGATGATCCAATGGTGAGCCATTGTCTCCTTAGGAAGCTCCTGTCTAGTAAAATGGCCATTTTATGTTCAGCAAGACTCCAAATGCAGTGGTCCTCCTGTCTCCTCAGCTCCTCTGAGGCTGGTCCTGGAGATTTCCATTGCAATGGCTCAGATGCGAACCTGTCTCTCAGCCTCCAACTGGTCTACCTAATCCCTCTAAGTCCATTTTCTTTCCATTACTGGTGGCTCTAATATGCCTTTTCCAAACATACCTTCTGCATGTGTGAGGGGATTTGTTAACTTTTAGACTCTAATTCTCTCTGGAATCTTTTGGAAGACTCACAGAAACGGATTGCTGGCCCTCCTCTCAGAGAGGTCGTGGGGCGGGCCTGAGAACGTGCATTCTTGCCGACTTCCATGGTACCTTAGAGTAGTGCTGCCATGGCTAGACCAGACACGGTGCCCCAGCTTCTGTTTTCCTTTTTCTTTGTGGCATGGGATGGAGGACACCCCTCCTGTCTCCTGCGTGCCGGGCAATCCTTTCCAGAGCTGTGCCTGGCCAGTGCTTCTTGCTTTGCACTGAACATTCTCCATGCCTTATTCTTCTCCATTATTAGAGATCCCTCTTCCTCCCCTGGCTGGGATTAGGTTTGATTGTTGTTCTTGCAATAGTAGTTCTGTATACCCCTACCCTGGCTGGCCACAGCCCTACCATTCTTTCGTCAAAGTCTATCTTACTATTCCTCCTATTTAAGAAAAACAACCTAGAGGAGCTAGGGATAAATCTCAGTTGACAGAATGCTTGCTGTGCACGCATTAGTTCCAGCCCCGGCACTGTATAATTCAGGTGTAACAGTGCATGCCTATAACACCAGGATTTCAGAGGTAAAGGCTGAAGGATTAGAAATTACTTCATATTCCGCTACATAAAGAGCTTGAGGCCAGCCTGGCTACATGAGGTCTTGTCTCCAAAAATAGTACTGGCCAGAAGGTAGCTCTGCATGTTTTTTCCCTTAGGATCTGTTCCCTGTATTTTGATAGAGGGTTTCCTGGCCTGAAAGTCAACAGCTCGGCCAGGCTCCCTGTGAGGATCCACCTCACCCCACTTCCCACCATACCTGGCTGTGCTTTTTCTCTTTCTCTTTTCGTATCTACATGTGCTTAATATGTGTGTGTGTGTGTGTGTGTGTGTGTGTGTGTGCGCGCCTGTGTGTTTAGGCCTGAAGTTGATACTAGAAATCTTCCTTAGACAATCTTGTACTTTATACTCTGAGGCAGAGCCATTCAGTCAAACCAGAGCTCTCGAATACGTCTAGCCTCCTGAGATAGCTTACTTTGGGGATACCTTGCCTCTTCTACTTTCTGAGGCTAGAATCACAGGCAGGCCACCATGCCTCCCTGGCACTTACATGGGCTCTTACGGACCTGACCTCTGGTTCTCTTGCTTGTGCGGTTTTTAATCTTAGCGTCATCTCCTACTCCCCCCCTCTTCCTTTAAAAATGTGTATTCTGGGGTTTAAACACACGTTCCTATGCTTACATGGTAACCACTTGACCAACATGGCCCTTTCCCCAGCTTCAAGGAGTCTTTTCATGAGAATTTATTCTCAGAACTCAATTTAGAGATGTATAAAGGATGGGAACAGAACTCAGTGGAAGGAGACTGGCTTAGCAGGCGTGGCTCTCCTTGTCTGAGTCAAACACTGAAGAGAGAAAGAAAAGTGGATCTAAATGACTGAGTAATTAATACACGCTCAGAGTAAATAGGCGAGGCCAAGACCAAAGGGAAAGTACTGCTGGGGAAGTATATTTATACTAGTTAAAGGGATATGTGGGGGATATTTTGACATATTAATCCCCCCAAAGTAAATGCACAGCACGGGAGGTGACAGGTATGCAGGGTACCAGTGAGTGGCTTTCTGGTGACCTCAGAGCTCTTAGCACACCCACATGGACCTGAATTTCACACATGACTCGGTATGTGTGCAGTTCCCAGGGTTTCCAGCCCACCCCTGCACCTTCCTAACTGCATGACTTTAGTCAATCCACAGGGCAGAAAAGGCCTCGGAATGAGGCTGTGGAGGGGTGGGGCACAGCTTAGGAGTCGAGTGTTTTCCCAGCATGCTCAAGACCCTGGGGACCATCCCCAGTACCAAGAGAGAACAGAACAGAACAAAGAACACAAAATGAAACAACAACAACAAAAAAAACCCCTAGAGTTCCAGGCCCTCCGATCCCTCTTTCTTCCCTCCATTAGCTGTGGCTTATTCTAGGCTACTCTGCTCGGCCCGAGGCAGTGAAATAACGCTGCTGAGCAGAGCAGACCCAGCACCTGGCTTCTGGATGGGTCCGAGTCCTGAGATTTAGCCAGTGCAATCTCTGCAGCCAGGGCCCACGAGTTCAGATCCGAGTTCAGCCACTCACTAAGCTGTGAGTCCTTGGAAAAGCTATCTGTGTCTCGGAGCCTCAGTTTTCTCTCTATAAAACAGGATGACCAAAGTCTTTTCCTCGGTGGCTATTGTAGGATTTAAAGTAAATAATTCATGCAGGGTGATTAAAGCAAGCCTGGTACTTACTTAGCAAGTCCACAGTAGTGTTAGTCATTTATAACCAGGGCGGGGACAGACATTAAATAAATTCCAAATAAACACGGGAATGGTCATTAAATAAGTCACAAATCAGCATGAAATCACACACTGCAGTGAGTTGTCTAAGGGAAGGATAAAAGATGCTGTGAGTGGGTCAAGCAGGAACTCCTGATGTAGACAGGGAGGCCAAGTGGGCGGGTGGTGGTGCAAAGAGAGCTCGCAGCAGTCGGGGGTTGAGATGGGGAATGTGTGAGCTCACCTGAGGCTGGAGTCCCAGGCAGGCTAGCAGAACCCAAGGGCATTTAAGCACGTTTGACTCAGTTTAGAGATGGGGCCTCAAGCACAGAAAGATTTCATGGGGTGACGAGGCTGGTGACCAGGCAACGGCAAGAGCTCATCTCCGCTGTTTCAGCAGGAAATCTCTTATGCTCCAGCTTCTCCTCCCCTCACCCCCTCCCCCTCTCTCCACTGTGTCCTCTCCTGCCTCTCTTCTCTCCCTTTCCTTTTTTGGTAGGTTCTTGCTATGTAGCCCAGGCTGGCCTCCAACTCATAATCCTCCTGTTCTTGGCTTCTCTAGTACTGAAGTTACATGCATGTATTGGCATGCCCATATTTTAATCTCAAACTTTCATCAGTTCGAGTTTCCCTTGGATGTCATTTATACATCCTTTCACTTGTGAGTGAAGGCAGAGTGGCAAGCAGTCTTCACGCCGAGAGGGCAAAGTGCTAGTGCACACGCTGTGCCCCCACTGCACACGTGCATGTGGTGGTTCCCTTCTGTAAGGTGGTGAGGACTCAGGCATTTATTAGGTGGTAAGAAGTGCAGAATAGGGGAGCGTTCATGTTCCCGTTTGTTTATAGATTAACCATGTGTTTCTTTATCCATTCGTCTACTCATGCATCATACATCTATCTGCACATCCATCTGTTTACCTAGACATCAACCCATCTGTTAATCCATCCAATATCCATCCATCCGTCCATCCATCTGTCCATCTGTCCATCCATCCATCTATCCATCCATCCATCTATCCATTTATCCATCTACCATCTACTTACCCTCTTACCCATCCATCTGTCTCCCGATTCTATCTATCCATCCATCCCCACTCCCACCCATTACTCATCCACCCATCCATCCACCCATCATGCATTCACTTAAACATGTATTCATCCATGGTTTATGCAACCTGAAAGTTGTTTCCGAAGGAGCACAGTGAGCCAAGCATTTTCGCCAGGTCTTCCTCATGGGCAGCCAGTCAAATAAACCTAGCCCGTGCCCTCATGCAGGTTGTGGTCTGTTGGTCTGTCAGTGATAAATCAATAGGAATTTATGTGTCTGCACTTGATAGATGATGGTAATGTGTTATGGGATTAGAGAAAAGCCCACAAGGAATGCGCGGTGATGTTCATCCCAGAAGACTGTTTCTTTACTAGCTTATTTATTTTTAATTTCCAAGACGGGGCCTACGATATTCCCACATCTCATTTCTCTCCTAAATCGCATGCTTGCAGACGCTCACTGAAGGGCAGGGAGGCTGCGGCTGCCACAATCGTATGCAGCGAGGAGCTGGGCTTTCCCAACCGTGTGTTATTTCCTCCTTGGTCTCTTGAGTCTGGTTGATCTCGTCTAGAGCCCTGATAATCTCCCAGACAAAATATTTAAATCTTCTGCAGCTCGAGCGGCTTTGAGGCAGGAATATTGTGGCTGAAATCCTAAATATTTTGGAATATCATTAATGGGAGGGTTACCCAGCAGATGCGGTTCACAGCCTCCATCCCTAGAGAATGTTAGAATCTTTGTGTTGGGAACTGTACGTGAATAGTCATGGGTTTCTCCAGCCTCCTAATTCTGCATTTTTTCTTTTTTGGTCCTTTGAGAATGACTCGTACTTTCCTCCATCTGCCTCTGGTTATCCTCATATTTTTTGTCTTTGTTTTCAGAAAAGGATTAAAAAAAAAGTGTTAGCATTAAGGAGGGACAGAGGGAAGCATTGTTACTGGGCCTGTTACTGTTATGTTTCCTGGGCAGGGGGCACTGACTGCCTTTTCCCAGAGACTGATGCTTCATGCCTGAGAAACCACTATCGTAACCATCGAATTTCAGATGTGGGCTGGTTAGGGGTCGACGGGTTTCCCCCAACATTCTCCACCATAATGCTTAGAAACAGGCTGGTGAGCTTCAGCGCTGGGTGTTTTTCAGAAGAGATGAAGGCTCTTGTGTTACCTGCCAGTAGTTCCTTTTTCTTTGTTTTGTGTAAAAGATGGAAAGACTTTTTTTTCCCTTCAAAACTCTTCCCTGGGCATCATTAGAGAGAGAGAGAGAGAGAGAGAGAGAGAGAGAGAGAGAGAGAGAGACCCCGAGAGGGAGAGATTGTTTCTTTCATTCTGCATATGAGTCAGCTGTGTGTGACAGAAGCCGGGGACTTCCTCCTGGTCACACAGCTCGGAGCTGAAGCTGGTCTGAGCTCTGGCTCATGGGTCTAGCTCTCCCGTGTGGGTGAGGAACCGGTCAGTGTCTACCTTGCCTCTCCCCTCCTGCTTCTGAACTACTGCAAGATAAACATGCCGATTGGCCAAGTTGGTTCTCTTTTGAATTTAGTTAGCAGTTATTGTTGTGTGTATGTGTGTGTGCATGAAGGGTGCACGTGAGCGCACATGTGTGTCACACATGTAGAGGTCAGGGAACAATTTTGAAGGAGTCTCTCCTTTCACCTTTATCTAGGTTGTGGGGTTCTCATTATTGTTGTTGTTTTCTTTGTTGTTGGTGTCTTTCTTGTGTACTCAGGTTGACAGCCCCTTTCAGCAAACACCTTTTCCTGCTGAGCCATCTTCCATTTTGCAATAACACAACAATTACAGTGTGTGTGTGTGTGTGTGTGTGTGTGTGTGTGTGTGTGTGATCCCAACAGTGGAGTGACCACAGCTGCCTGCCTGGGGACACTCTCAGATCCAGGAAGGTGTTCCTGGGGAGTCTACAGTCTCTGCCTTTCCAAATTCGCAGCATTTGCTTTCCCACCTACAGCTCTGCACAACTCCTGTGACCTCTGTAGTTCTGCATTCAGGAAGGCTATCAGCCACTGGATAATTGCTCCTTTATAGCTGCAGACAACCAGGCAGTGGATAACGACAATAAATGGCTTGTAATTCTAGGTCTTAGATCTTTGCTGTAACATAAAGTCTGCTCTCCACTTCCGTGCGTTCACAACCTGGAGAAATCAGAGCTAACCGTTAGAGACGTCATTGCCCACCGTTCTCGCTCTGGCCTCAGATGGGAACAAGTTTCCCCTGCAGGGGTCTGTGGGGGCCAGGGAGACGTTTCTAATTTTGCTTCTGTAGGATTTTTTTTTAAATGGGGGTAAGTTTTCACCCCCAGCTATTCCTCGCCACAGGAGTCTGATTGTATCTGAGGAGGCGGCCGTGGCTTCGAGCGTCAGGGTCTTTTATTTCCTGTTGGGGTTTTAAAGTTGCCCTTGTTTAGGTTGACTCCATTTTATAAGTCAGTCTGAATGGTGGAAGGCAGGAGGCCTGTTAGTCCACGTTATGGCTTTGGGGCATAAGAATCACAGGGCAGCTTTCTTTGAGATTGCGAAGCAGACATATGTCCTCAATTATCCCATTTGGAAGGACTGGGCCCTTTGTACCACCCCTCCCCCGAGTCCTTCGTGCAGGCCTCCCGCTGTCATAACCACGATCAGAAAGATCTGGGGATATGGTTGTAGGAAAGCTGAAATGTATGTGCTGGGCTCTTTACAACACTGGCCTCTGTCCTTATTCCTGCTTGGGTGTCTTCAGAATCAACTAAGCTGCTTCTGAGAAAAGATCACAAAATTTATCTATCGTGGAGGACACAGGCCAAGGGTTAGTGGAGAGACCATGGACATAAGAGATGGACAGACCTAAGGTCTTTTCCTGGTCTAGTTGTCTCAACTTGGTAAAGGTCACTTAATTATCCCGCCCACAATCCGTCCTCTTTATTTATAATTCTTGGGGACGGTACCCAGGATTCAATGCATACCTGGCGATTGCTCTACTGCTATTTATTTATTTATTTATTTATTTATTTATTTGTTTGTTTTCTTGTTTTTTTTTTCTTATTTGTTTTCATCCAAAGTGTTTCAAGATGAGCAGCGTGGCTCTTCTTCCAGCCAGGGCCCCGACCCTGTGGATTTCACCTTGGCAGATGGACTGTTGGGTGCATGCTAGAGGTTGCATGTAGGTGATACTCTATGGATTTCTGGGGTTACCACGGAGCCAGTGTTTGTCCCTGCTTAACCTTATATTGGGCCAAGAAGCAAATCATTTCATTCTCTCATCACCGGGTTTTATGGTATTGCTCTGGCTGGCCCTGGGCCCCTGACTTCTGGTGTCTTTCTGCCTCAGCTCCCGTGTGGTTTATTTTGGTTTATAGTTTCATCCAAACTTGCCTGACCTCATTGTGTTTGGTCTTTTGTGAGGCAGCACCATCCAGCGTGTGGGAAGAGGGACCTGATCACCTTATGGAGTTCAGGAAACCAAGGAAGACAAGCGAGGGTGTGCTTCACTTAAGCTGATTTCCTCCTGAAGATTTCTCAGTTTCTCCATAGGCTGGGGACAAAACTCTGGAGCTTTGGGGCAGTCTGGGTCCAAACTATTAGAATTCCTCTCTCAGCTCAGAGAGGCACATCTCCATTGCATGAAGCACATTGCATCTCAGCTGACGACCTTCCTCTAAGTTTAAGCTGGGTTCAGAATTTCTTGAAAGCCCCTGTCCAAATTATCCTCTGAAGCTGAAAGGGAAATTCAAATATGAATCCTGGAAGGAAAGTCAAAAGACCATGTGCATGCTTCTAAAATACAGAGGCAGGGCACACATAAGCTGCTTGGATTCCCCTCTCCCACTGAACCTGAAGCCGTAGTGAAATACACCTAGGTTTTAAGATTCTGGAAATACCCCTTTATAGCTCTATGTTGGCTTCAAAACAAATAGGTCCCTTAAAAGTCTCAGGGTTTAGCTCCCCCACCACAAGCTGCATTCTTTGTGCCATTTCTTAACTGCTCATTTACGAGTCCTGATTGGAGCCATAAAAGAGCATCTGTGTGTTGTCTGCATCCTTGTGCTACCTCCCGGCAAAGCCTCCTTCACGCACTACAGTTTGTGCACACCAGGGTACCGGATTCTATTAAAAGCACCATTAGTATGCTTTATTGGTGTTGCTAGGTGCAGTTTCTTCCCAGCATTTGCTGGAATAACTTCTGGAATCTGTTGTAGCATCATCATTAAGGTGTGCGGAAGGTAAACAGACCCTTATTCTACAGGGAAAAACATTGACCAGGATGGAGAAATGATGCCTCCATGTTGGCTCTTCCCATAAGGATCCAGGGAAACAGCAGGAAGTGCACACTGACAATCGAAGCTTGTAGTACCAGTGACCATAGGAATGTGGTGAGGGTGACAGTTCCACAGTAATGCTGGAACTGAAACACTCCCCGCCCCCAGCCCCGGGAGAGCAAAACAGTGTCATACCATTGCTGGGTGCCACCATGTCTCCCCGAGACTCCCCTTTGAGGTTGGTTCAGAGCAGACAACAACAAATCCTTCCCGGGGAAGTTGTTCTGCTTGGTGAATCTTGCTGTGCTCAGAGACCAGGAGAGGCACCCGACCTCTCCTCTGTGGATTCAAGCCATAGGGTCCCTCATATAAGCTCACTGCTGGGCTTTCAAACACTCCCCAAGTCCCAGTAAAGGCTGCAAGCGTAACTCACACAAAAATCTTTCCCTCCTGTCGGAAACAATGAGGCAGCTGGCTAGAGATCAGAAACAGGATTGAGGACTCGATGCATGGAGCCTCCTGGTACCTCCCCTGAACCGTGCTCACTTCTTCCAGTGTCCCCGTCTTCCCTGGTCCATCATCTTTCTTCAAAGGATGCTATGTTGGGAGTTGGGGAGGGGCGTGGGACTAGACAATTGATGAAATCGAGTCGCGTGTTTGTTCCATGTTGTAACTCGCTCTCGACTTTGAAAGAACAACCGCAGGCTTCAGAGTAGCCCGAGGCACATTCGTGCAAAGCTACGTGGGCAGTTTTTGATCTGGAGCACCGACCTCAGTGGCTGCTTTGAGGCACACAGTGCAACGCTGTTGGAGGAGACCAGGGGAGCACCACTACGCACAGTAGCCCGGTGTGGCCCTCACGCCACTGTGAGCTGCAGATGTGTGCCTCAGGTCAGGCTGCAGAATTCCCACGAACCCTCCGACCTCGGGCTACCCCTGCTTCTTTTTGCTTTGCCCTTTAAGAAAATCAAATATGTATTTAAATAAAGACTTTTAAAGACTAAAGAACTCAGAGACTGTGGCAACTCCTTTACAGGCTTTATTCCCCCTCCTGTTAAATTCCTCACAGTCACTTTGATGTGGCTAACAATTGCCACCGAACTGGTTCTAAGAGAATGGTTTCCAAGCCAGCTGATATTAAGTAGCGGATACCACAACAGAAAGTGGCTGGCTGAGTAAACTTTAGCTGTTTTCCCAGTCACATTTGGATTGTCTGTATAGAAAGTTTTCTTGATATTTGCTACCAATACATGCCTTTTACCTTCCTCTAATTATCAAGAAATTAGTATGTAACAGGCGAAATTTCAATGCAAAAGTTTTTCCTCTTTGTAAAAGTAATATGTGCCCCTGTAGAGACAGGAAAATATAAGAAACTAAGAATGTGGAAATCTCCTTTCACACCACTGTATACATAAAATGGGATTTAGTTTAGATGACTCCGACAGGCTGGAGTGTCGAAAGCCCGATTTAGTGTGGGTGGGGCGTGGTGTGCATTGTCAGCTTCAGGCCAAGTACTCAGAGGACCGCTGTGACCCCCAAGCTGAGGGATGGTCCCTAGTGTAGACAGGGTAGTGTTGATGAATAATGACTGATGAAGGACTAACAGACTGACTGACTGACTGAATGAATGAATGAATGAGTGACTGACTGACTGAATGAATGAATGAAGGACTGACTGAAGAACTGAATGACTGTCTGAGTGAATGAATGAAGGGCTGACGACTGAATGAATGAATGACAGACTGAATGAATGAATGACAGACAGACTGAAGAACTGACTCACTGAATGACTGAATTAATGACTAAATGAAAAAATGGATGAATGAATGATGCAAATAGGAAAGGTTTTGTGGACTCTTGATGGAATCCTTCAGTTTCTTACTAGAATATTGAGACACTGTTGGGATTGTTGAACTATGTGGAGCGAGTGGGAGAGACAGCAGGACAGAGGGTCGGGAGAGAGCAGCCCTGCTGTTTGCTTTGTGGCCGCAAGATCAACGAGGAGCCCATGTGGAAGTGATCTGTGCGGCCATGCTCCCCCTGGACAGTCACTTACTGGTTTCATTTTTTGGCAGGCTCTTTTCCCCCGTAGATTATTCTCTATTAGCTAATCAAGGGCTTCTGGTCTCGCAATCTCAGCCTCCTCTCCCTCATGTGCCAGGGAATTTTTCTTGGCATTTGAAACCAAAACTATAGATTGGCTGTGGGAATTCTACTTGGCTGGGGGTAAAATAACCAATGATTGCACGTAATTGCAGAAAACAATTTTGAATGTTATTAATGAGGTGTCCTAAACAACATCTTTTAGCCCTTTGTCTCACTTAGCGGCTGATTCACCAAGGTTCAGTGTGCTGGGATTCACAGTCACCTCCCCCTATGACGGCTCCGGGCCCTTGGGCTTCATAATCAACACAGCTGGTCATTTTCAGGGGTGTTTTTCCAAGGCTATAAAATAAGCAGGCTTGCTGGAGAGCCACATGCCTTCAGCCCCATCCAGCCAGCCACCGGCTATCTCTTTGTAGGGTTTCCTTTTGCTTCCATGGGCATGGGAGGTCCTGAGGTTAGAGATGCCAAGGGAAGGTCCCTGTTGTCTGGGAATATCTCCGTTGACTTTCGTTTTCTTCCTACCACCCAGGCCCCAACATCTCTACAGTTGTAGGGTGCAGAGCAGGGCTTCTAGGGAGCAGTTGATGAGCGGCTATAGGATGCAGTCTTTCAGTGTAACCTGAGAACAGGGCTCGTGTAGGTCAGCACTGTGGACTATAGGGACCTCAGCTAGCCCACTTTCTATTTCCTAGAAGGTCTGCAGATACCCGGTGTGGCTGCCTGCCTACTGTTGATTTGCTGTCTGACCCACTGTTCCGTCAGGCACTAACTGCTCTATGGGCATTGGCTGGGTGCTGCTGCTATTTATTTGACTATCAGAGTGTAAGCTCCTTTGGGTCAAGAACCTTATTGTCCTGGCTCAGACCTTGTATCTCCTGTGCAGCCTAGAATATACTAGACGCTTAAGAAATGTTAACAAACAGATTAATAGGGAAGGTACCTAACAACTGTTGGGTATTGTGATAAAATACTTGAGACAATTAAGTTAAAAAAAAAGGGAAGGCTTACTTTGGCCCGTAGTTGTGAAGTTTCATTCTCTGCATCTTGATCTGTTGCTTGGGACCCACGGGGAATAATTACTCACCCAGTGATACCGGAGAAAGATGCAAGGAGAAGGGGTGGCGCTAACACTGGTTCTTAAGGGGCGCCTATGCGGTGAGCTCACGTCTTCCACTAGGCTCCACCTCTTTTTTCTTTTGTCTTTTTTACAAATCCCCATTTTGGAACCAGTGTCTCCTGCGTGTCAGTTTTGCCTCACACTTGCTGTATATGGCCTTCCTGCTGGGAACTCAGGCTGAGGAATGCACTCTGGACACAGGGGCCTTTGCAGGACACACGCATCAGAGAGGAGAGTGCAGAGACAGGCAGGGCTGGGAGGGGAAGAGAAGGTAATGAGAGCTCTGGTGGGTCACAGAGAGAGTCAGGAGGCTCAGGCAGAGCAGGTGACCACTTCACCCAGCTGGAACCAGGAGGCCCTCATGAAGAAACTGGCTGCAAAGGTGTCTTCGCTGCCTTTCATTTCCTTCCTGCCACCCAGACCCCAACATCTCCACAGCGGGCCAAGTTGCAGACTGCAGAGCAGGGCTTCTGGGAGAATTTGATGGAGCTGCTATAGGATGCAGTCAGATTTTGACAGGAGAGGAGAGGGGTGGAACGCTCCAGGAGTGAGCTTTGACTGTATTCTTATGAGGAACATTGCACGTGGTTTGAGAGGAGAATGTGGCACAGGCAAGGGGTTGTATGAGGAAAAGTAACTTTTATTTGCCAGATGCCATTGTCGTCTCCGAAGCTTACTGCTGAATACCCTCATCCTTTCCAGTTCTTTCTGAACTCTGGGTGGCTGGTTTAACTCAGCTGTTCTGGCTCAAACTCCTTTCCAAGCTGACGGATTCAAACTGGCTTCTCTCGGCTTCTCACTGAATTGCTGTGCTTGGCCTTAAACTAACTCTGGCCTTCTAATCTTCTAACTCCGTCTCCTTCTCTGGCTCCTCTGTCTTCACCTGCAACCTTCTCTAGAAAACTGTCCTGGTAAAACTGCCTCCCTCTCCCTTCCTACTCTCTTTAAGTTGCCTCTCTTTCCTGGACTGTTCCTTCATGAGAGTTGGGCAGATCTTATCTCTGACTCATCCTGTCATACTTTATCTGATTCATCACTTTGTCCCTCAATTAGATATCACTTTCAAACATAACTACTTCCTTCTACAAACTAACTTCACTTTCATTGCTTGGGATTAAAGGTGTGTACTAAAGGTGTATCTGTTTTCCAACCAGAGGGATTAAAGGTGTGTCATTCCATCAGGATTACACGGACCTGGGTGTTTGGATGGGATCCCTTTTCAGAGCAGCCATGCTGCTGGCTTGGTTAGAGGGGGAGGGGAGCACATGCTAGAAGCAGACAGAGGGTCAAGCATGTGCTTTGTTGCCTGGCAATGAAGAATCGTTAAAGGTTGGTGGATGCCAGGCAGTGTGACGATTCCCATGGTGATGTTGGCTAGGCATCAGTGAAGATGGGCCAGTGTGTGTCTTGCAGTGATACTAGCTAAATGCAGGCGGGGGTCATAGGGCACAGAAAAAATAGAAGGAGACAGAAAGACTTCTGTTCCATGTGGCCCTTAAACAGCATTCGGGAAAGCCTGAATGCCTCAGGAAGGGGGATGGTCCCTTCCTACGGTCAGAGGGTCCTTTGGTTACTTCCGAAGGAAATATCTAGTTTTCTCAAGGGTTTTACTTTCTCTCTCAGTAGAGTTCAGTGTGATTTCATTGTAGCTGAGAGGGCAGTGCTAAGTGTTCTTTCAAAGCAAAAAGTGGTGGGAAAGTGAGTTTTCAGAGCCAGGCATGGTGGCCAGACTGTAAGCTCAGCGTTTGGGAGGCAGAAGAGAGGAGTTTAAGGTCATTTTGGCCTGTAGGCAGCCCAAGCTGCATGAGGCACCGTCTTAAATAACCAACAGGGAGATGGGTTATTCCAAGATGAGAGATTGGCTCTCTGAGCCTGGAGTTGCTAGCACAGGGGCAGCCAATGTTCTGAGTCCCATCCTTTACCCTCTGTCTCTTTGTGTGGAACATCCAGGGCTCTGTGGTTTGAGTGTGACCCCTCAAAACTTTCATGTTGGAAATGGAACCCCCAAATTCCTATTTTGAAGGTGTTTGGAGGTAGGGACATTAGGGTGGGGTCCCTTATGTCAGTGACTTTAGAAGAGCTCTGACCTAGTATGGCCGCTCTGTCTCACTGTGTTACCAGAATGCCAGCTTCCAGAGCTGTGACTCAGAAACCTTCTGTTCTTTATAAAGCACACAGTTTCAGGTATTTGGCTATAGCCACAGAAAATGGACGCTAGCCTAGGTTTCTACATGCTTTTTGTTTTCTTTCCTTAGAGGACATTCCAAGTCACAGTAAATCATTTGCTGATACATTTGCCCCTCCCTTCTTTCCACAAAAGAATGTTCTTTTCTTCTCGGGACACCACAGTCATGTTACTTTTTCCAGTCCAGAAATACATCCCAAGGAAGCGTGGCAGCTTTTATGCTCACACCCAGGGAATGTCTGAGCAGGCTTTGTGTCTGTAAGTGTCGTGTCCCAGTGGTGAGTTTGAAGAGAAAGCCTCACCAACTGTTGCTAAATGAAGCAGTCCCTTATGACTAGAGCTCAGTTTCCAGCCAAACCAGGCTCTGCCTTTGCCAAAGGATCCCCAGACATCTTCCCAGGCTCCTGTGTGGCCCAAGGTACTCCCAGTTAGTCAGAGCAGAAAGCTGCTCTCTGATGCACACCAGTCATCTGCTATCCAAAGAGTGGAGATGTCCTTGTCACCACCACAGCTGTCCAATTTCCTAGATGATTTCTGTGTGTCTATATGCATGTCTGCATGTGGATGTGCATACATGTGTGAACACGTCTGTATATGGAGGCAGAGGTCAATGCCAAGTGCCTTCCTCTATCACTCTCGGCATCATTGTTTGAGATAGGATCTTTCCCTGAACCCGGAGCTCATTGATTTGAGGTGGCTGGCTGTCAGAGAGATCTGGCTGCCTCCACCCAGCCCTTGGTCCTCACCTGAGTGCCGGGAATCCTCACACTTGCAGAACAGGGAGTTTGTTGAATGAGCCACCTCTCCAGCCCTGCAGCTTCCTCAGATTCCCTGAGGAATATGATCCTGCTCTGAAAACTCAAGGCATCTGAAGGTGCTTGGTCATGGCAGGCTGGTCACCTGAGGTGCCTTCAGATTCAGGGTCACCCCAAGTTAAGCTCCTGGCTTAGACTCTTCCTGGTGTATGCTGCTCTGGGCCTTGTTTCCTGACAGAGCCTCCAGATGTGGTGCGACCGTGTATACAGTTCCTCCACATATCCGTCATGCCTCCACCCCCATTTCCCAAAGACCCCAGAATTACATACATTTATAAAGAAATTAGATCCTCTCTGGCTTTTGTCTTCTCCTACTATAGTCACACAAAGAGAGACTTCCTAGCAGGGTCATTTGGTCCCTTCTTGGGAATATTCCTGCCCCCTCTCGATTATTGAGAAAACCAAGGGAACTCATTGACACTACATTAAGTGTGGAGGTGTCCACTTGGCATGCACGCACAGAAGTGGGCTGGGGTGAGGGGCTGAAGGGCTGGACTGATAAGAAGCTATTGCATCCAGCACAGTGCTTTGGGCCTGCAGCAGGGCTCCTTAGCCACACCCATGCCAGACTTACTATTGACCGTCAGCTGGACAGGCTCTAGAATCACTTAGCAGATGAGGCTAGTTGAGATGGAAAGGCCCACCCTACACATGGGTGTGCCGCTCCCTGTGCTCGGGTCTTCTACTGACTTACAAATTAAGTGAGCTGAATGCAAGCATTCACATCTGCTACTTGATGGTGGGCACGCGTGACTGGCTGCCTCACACTCTCCGTCATGGCTTGCCTGCTGTGAAGGGCGTATATACCCTTGAGCTGTGAGCTGGTATGAACTAAATACCCATATATGCCCTTGAACTGTGAACCAGCGTAAACTCTTCGTTTATTATTTTATAATTGTGTATATGTATGTAGGGCTGTGTGTGCGCGAGTGCGGATGTGCACGTCAGTGCCGATGCCCTTGGAAGTCAGAAGAGGGAGTCTGACCCCTAGCTCTGTGGGGATGCTGGGAACTGAACTTGGGTCCTCTGTAAGAGCAGTGTGTACTCTTAACCACTGAACTGTCTCTCCAGCCCCTGCTTTAAGTTATTTATTTATTTATTTATTTATTTATTTATTTATCCATTCATTCATTTGTTTGTTTTTTTGTCAAGTGTTTTAGCAATGAGAAAAGAACCCACCCTTCCCAGGACAGCTTGCCTGCAATGCTCTAGGCAATTGGGAGACAAGGCTGGCCGCCACTTCCCTGCCTAGCAATTCTGTAGTGCCCCTCTTAGAAACACAGCCCCATAGAAGTCTCACACAGAGAAATATTTTCTTTAGCCTCATTTTTTGCAGTTCTAGGGGTTAGACCCAGGCTTTGTAGATGGCTTTTCTCCTGATCTACACCGCTGGCCCTCTTCATCTCCACTCTCAACTTCAGGGCCTGGAGATCCAGAGATTTGCCGGTGGCCAAGGAAAGCCATGGAAACTGGGGTCAGATGTTCCTCCTCTTGCAGGATACGTGCTACCTCCCAACTCGGCTGCCCCGGCTTGGGGTGGGCGCAAAATCTTCTTTAGCCCTTCCCCCACATGCATCATTTGTTCTTTCTCAACACCCTCACGTAGACACACACTGTGCTGCTTGAATCATGAGTGAGATGCAAGTGTGAACTTCCCCGCCTCTAACCTGGTAGAGAGAGTCCGTCATGTTTCCTTCCACACTGGTGCAGGGCGGGAGTCTCACTCAGCTCTTGTGGATCTACCACTTTCCCCTCAGACTCAGAGCCAACCCATGCACGCTGATGTGGCCTCTTTGTGGCATTGCCATGAGAGGAGGGCATGCTGTTGTGGCAGGGGAGTCTGTTGGGTGCCCACCCTCCTCTGCCCTGCCCCTGTCCGTCACAGGCCACACTTTAGAACAGCAGCATCCACTTGATGGGCATTTAATACCCATGGATCGAATAAAATCGTTTTGTAGCTAGAATTTTCCATGACTGTAATTACCAAAAGAGTCTAGTTGTTGCTCATGGCTGTCCTCACTGGAGCTGCCACGGATGGAATGAGAAGCCGACCTAGTTCCTCTGTAGCTCAACTTAATGCTCAGCCTTAACCCATTTTTAGGCCTATTGACTGATACCCTTTGGGCGAGTGTGGCTTTCCATGGTGGGGGTAGAGATCACATGTAGTAGGGTGTTCCCCCCACCCCCTACGTTAAGCTCACTCATTTTTTTTTGGTTCGCAGCAATTTAGGTCAATTCCAGCTTTTAAAGAATGAACCTCTGTAGGAAGAGGAAATTAACCAGACCTTAAGGGGGCCTGGTTACCATAATTGGCCCCCAGAGAACGCCTCTCAGGCTGAGAAAGCTAGGATGGGGCACCATGATCACTTCAGGTCATCACCCCACATAGAGACCATTGTAGGTTTTCCTGCTTCCTGACAGGTCTGGCGGCTGTCAGTGATTGCGGGTGTGCTCCTGGGTGTGTGAGCACTCGGCTGGTATGTGGGAAACCCTGAAAAAAAAAGTAGTAAAAAAAGTGTGTGCTTCAACCCTGAAAGCCTTCCTGTTTCTGCTGCTCTTTGAGTCAGTCTCCCCTGCCTGGATAGACTTCATCCTCTTTCTTCTTGGGAAGAGGGCTAGTGTACTTTAATCCCCCACAGGACACAGGTGTAGGGCATAACTCAAGTGGGGGTGGAGGACTTTAGATGATAAGACTCATGACAAAGACAGGGCATGGGGATGAAGGTGTGGCCAGGCTATCATTCGGTCGACCCTGAATATAAGGTACACAAGTGGTCCTTGAGTCACAGACATTTCTATCATCATTAAGAAGCCTTTCTGAAGTTTGGGTATGAATGTGGGCCTTGTGTTCTGACCTGTCTTCTCAGTTTCCCATTCTACTGCGATGTAAGCAAGCGGCCGTGTGTTCCCTGGCACAGTCACCATCCTCCATGAACCATGGCGTGCTTTCCCTGTCCTGAAGGACTGCACCCTCTCAGACCATGAGCCAAAACAGATCCCTCCTCCTTTTATTGTTTTTTGTCACATGGTATATGACAGCAAAAATAAAAGCAACGAATCTACTGCCCTTTCCATGATGTTTCATTTCTGAAGGGATCAGTAGCTGAGAGTCGATCAGGGAAACCTGTTCCTTGAAGAAGATGGACAGACATTTATCTGGAAGGTCCACCCAACGTGCAAGGTCCAACACTCAAGGTTGTGATGGCGGTAAGCTGACACATGGTGACTCGCTGAGCTCAGAGGTCAGCCCAAACTTCTCTGCTCTCATCTCTGAGCCCACATGTGGTCCAGCTCTTTGATACTGGTGTATGGGGCAATTTATTCTAATACATTTTTACATGAAAACAATCAAGGACAATTAACGTTTTAATTTGTTTTGTTTTGCCATGCCCCTGCCTTTGGCTCTGTCTTACCTCCATGTTCTGTTTGTCGCTCCATCTTCCTTTTATTCTTTTCTTAAATTTGCAGCATAGAGCTTTAACCCAGTTTCCCAGAACTTTCCAGACTCCTTCAACATTTGCAATAGACTTTAACGTTACTTTCATGGTGAAATTTGATTTAAGTCAACAACTACGTTCTAAATGCCAGTTGTGTCCTTTCCCCAGACCAGGTCCTCAGACTTGATGATGCGTCGTGATGTGGACGATTCCCTGAGAAGCACAGGTCTTCTGGGAGGACAGGGAGTAGAGTCAAGTGTAACGCTCTACTAGAAGGAAGCTCCTCTGGCCCTCCTGCTTGAGAGGCAAGACCTTTGCCGATCTCCCATGTTGCTTGAATGTTTTCCTTATGGTCGTTCCTTTCCCTTTCCCTTCTTCCCCAGACTCATATTTTCACCTTTATCACAAGAATACATGCACACGAGAAAATGGAGTATATACCTATGGGTTGAGGCTGCTTATGTATGACAACCAGTTTTCTCTTACTGTAACAAATGCCTGAGGAAATCAACTTAGTAAATAGGCAAGTTAATGTAGGCTCACTGTTTGGGAAGGTGCAAACCATGGTTGACTGGCTTTGGTGACACACCTCAAGGCTGTTTATCATAGATGTGTGTCGCAGGGAAGACCCGGCCAGCCATCTCATGGCAGTTGTAAGTAAAGAGAAGATGAGAAACAGGGCCCCAGTATCTCCTTCAAGGTCACACTTCAGTGATTGGCTTCCTCCTGCTGGGTCCCACCTCCTCGAACTCCTACCGTACTACATGGTGGGTAGCCAAGTACATTAAAGACCTTCAGAGGAACTTTAGGGTTGTGACTTCGGGGTTCCAGTAGTCTCTTGCTTGTTTTTTTCCCAAGGAGATAGAACAAGCAGGGTGCTTCAAGTTCTTTGTAATTTGAAAATGGGCCTTGTACTTTTCCTTTGGAAAGACAGGATTTTGGCTCGAACTAATCTCCCAAGATTTCCCACGAAAGGAGTCCAGTGCCAACTTCATAATGACGTCACCCGTTTCTCCTTCCTTGTCTCCCCCCTTCTCAGTGCTGAGGATGGAGCTCAGCATCTTTCTCAAACTAGGCGAGTGCCCCTCCCCCAATTCACACCCCAACCCCTGAACTATGATTTCATTGGAATGACTGACTCAAAAAGAAAAAAAAAAAAAAGAAAGAAAGAACAAACCACTCCATACCATGTCAACATTTCCTGAAGACAAACGGCCCCGCTTTTTAAATGACGCTCAAGAGCAGATGGCTGTGTGCTGGTTAGAAGGAGTTTCCCTCCTGTGTCCCTGAACAAGGTCTCCTCCACACTACCCCCACTACCTCCTCAGTGGACCCCGGGAACAAAAGGCAATTCAGATCACAGAATATTACTTCTCTCGCCACAGCACCAAACTATTACAAATAAAACTGTCCCTCAAGGCAGAACGTTTCATTTATTTGTCTTTGAATGACTAACTTGTTTATTAAGATGAACTGAGTGGCTACATCTAGAAGGAGCACAGGCAAGAAACATTGGTTTATCTTAGGCTTTTGGAAAGCAGGCTTTGTGTTCTCTGGAACTGTCTTTGGATTTTAAATAAAGACGAGCCATGTTTTGTTTTGTTTTGTTTTGTTTTGTTTTGTTTTGTTTTGTTTTGTATTGTTTTGTATTGTTTTGTTTTGTTTTGTTTTTCCCCTAAAACTGGTGTGGCTGGGCTCTGCCTTTGGATGACTCTGCCTCAGGTAGCTCTGTCTTGGGTAGAGTGCCATGTGGCTTTGAGTCTTATGGAAGGCCATCCTCCTGGGCAAGGTGTCCCTTTGAGGCAGACTACCTTCCTTCCGTCTGCTGCAGTCTTTAAGAGAAAAACATCTCCCTTTTGTCTCATTTCATGTTGGAGACCCTGTCAGACTGCATCTGTGTTCCCTCCAGGCTCCTAGAACCACCTTTGTGTTTTCCTGGCCCAGCCCTGAAGGAGCTCACGAGAAGGGTACTTGTGTCACTAGGGAAGTTTTATTGCTGCCTTTTTCCCTGGAGACACAGGATGTGTCCACAGGCTCTCCTGATCAAAGCCCAGTTTGTTCTAAGGTGGTAGAGCTAGAAAGAAGAAAAAGGTATAAACAACTGGTACACCAAAAGACTGCCCATTCTGATAACCCCACCCACTCCAATAAACCCTACCCATTCTGATAAACTCCACCCACTCTGATAACCCCCACCCACTTTAGAATAACATGGAAACCTTGTAATTTCCTTATAGAAGACAGATGACAAATGACACCTGCCTTTCTTTAGGTGGTGAGTTTTGTTTGGCGTTTTACACACACACACACACACACACACACACACACACACACACATTCACACACATTATTTATGTCTTTGGGTTGTTGTCTGTTAAAGATAACTAACCTCATTTTTTTTAGATGAGAAAATTAAAGCTTGCTCAAGGACACGGATTGAGCAGTAATGACAGCCAATGCCATCAGCCAGTTACACACTCTCCTGTTTGGTCATTACCATCCTGTCAGTTGGGTTTTAACATCCTCCTAAGTTTATAATGTGAGCTAGGAGAAAAGGGGCATGCGTGAGCCGCCAGGCATTGGTTCATCATTTTTTCTTTTAGACAGTGTGTCATATTGCACAGGCTGGATAGTGTTAGGACCATAGGCATGCACCACCATTCCTGGTGTGTTGTGCTGGTCCTTGAACCCAGGACTCTGTGCATGCTGGGCCAGCACTCTCCTAACTGAGCTGCAGCCCTGGCCCTAATGCACCACCATTCTTAACAAGCCCTAATGTAGTGAGGTGATATGTAATGGCTTTTCTTTATCCCTTATACATGATGCCTCTGAAGAGGGCTCATCCCCGTTCTGCTCATGAAGACCCTTTTGTAGTAGGCAGAAGGCAGAGGTCCTGGTAGAAAACACAGCTCTCAAAGGCTGGGACCTCCAGGGTGGTCATCTGGCTTTCTGTCTCTTGGCTTGTGTCTTATGAGCAATGAGATCCAGATCCAGAGAGGGAGGGCGCATGGGGGTGGGGAGGGTGGGGAGGGGGGACGGATCATGTCTGTGGCTTTTTACTGGAGTGAGTTAGGATTGCCTCACCAGTGTGGCTTGCACAGGATGAGCAGGCACATCAGGAGCTATCTCCCCAAGGAAAGACGGTGGAACTCAGGTGAAGACCCAAGGGACCCTATCTGTTCTTTCTCCTTGGTCCCCTCTCCCCAGCTAAGGCACAGAAGAACAGAGAGGAGGAAGGGCCTCATTAGAGGCATCGGTGATGGGCCCGATGGTGTTTTATTCCATCCTTTGTCCACCTTTGGCAGAAAAGAATCAAGTGTTCCCTCTCCCCTGACCGCCCAAGCCATCCTAGTGACTCAGGAGCTCTTTAGAGAAGCTCTTTAGGCACAGAATGGTATTTACTATTAAATCTCCAAATGGACTGCTTAGGACTAGAGAAGCTTCTCTCTGATTCTCACATGGGCATTCTGGTGCAGAAGTTTCTTTGCTTGCTTGTTCAATTGCTGATCTGAGAATGGAACTCAGTGTGGTGTGTGTGCTAGGTGAGAGTTCTGGTACCAGACCACATCTCCAGCCCTCCTGGCGGGAATGTCAGTGGACAGGTGTGTATACTCTCCCTTGCAACCCAGCAACCACATGATGGCTTACAACCATCCGTGATGAGATCAGATGCCCTCTTCTGGGGTGTCTGAAGACAGCTACAGTGTACTTTACATATAATAAATAAATAAATCTTTTTTTTTTTTAAAGAAAATGTTTGGCTCTTAGGTCCTGCTCTTTATACAGTGATGTCTGAGACCCTGCGAAGCTCCTCCCAGTGTTTTCGGTAGGCTGTTCTGGCTGGCATAGATGTGTCTGTGACACCCAGCCTGAGGGGAACATCTGCTGTTCGTGCTGCCTTTGGAAGCAGATCTCTCTGCCCTTGAGATCTGCATCCGAGAAGAACCCACAGAAGCTCGAGTCTCTCTCATGTGTGTCCCTGGGTTTTTTTGGGGGGACAATCTATCCTTTCTGAGTTCTAGAACTGGCCAAAGTCTCTGGTGCTGTTCCTTGTGGGAGGATTGCTGAGAGGGAAGCGCCCAGAGACCAAGGCCACCACCCGTTTCCGCCAGGAGAGTTTGTGGTGTCTCCTAGCAGCATATTCATGTTTCACATTGAAGACGTATGGGCAGGGCTAGGGATGTAACTTGATTGGTAGCATGCTGACCTGGTAGGAGGGAGGACTTGGGTTCAGTCCCCAGCACAACGTAAACTGGGCCCGGCAGTGCCTGTTTACAATCCCTGGGCTTGGGAGGTGGTGGTGAGAGGACCAGAAGTTCAGGGTAATTTTTTAGCTACATAGCAATTTCAAGGCTAGCCTAGGCTACAGGAGACCTTGTTTCAACCAACTAACCAATTAACCAATTAATGAATCGATCAAAATACTGGGGGCAATTAGCAAGAAGGGGGGATGGGAACAGAAAAGAGATGAGGAGGCTAGTACCCTCCTGCTTGAGAGTTAGTCATCTGCTTCTTATTCAGAGGAACAACGATGAGAACCAGAAACACTGAATGGCTTCGGAGGTCATCTGAGAACACTCACAATTATTCTTACAGAGACCCCGCAGGGTGCATGCGTGTGTGTGTGTGTGTGTGTGTGTGTGAATCAAAGTTCTATTGCTTCAAAGAGACACCATGACCACAGGAACTCCTTTAAAGGGAAATATTTAATTGGGGCTGGCTTACTGTTTCAGGGATTTAGTTCATTACCATCATGGTGGGAAGTGTGGTTGTACACAGGCAGACATGGTCCTGGAGAGGTAGCTGAGACTTCATCTGGATCACAGCAGCAGAAACAGAGTGACCCTGGGCCTGGCTTGAGCGTTTGAAACCTGAGGGCCCGCCCCTAGTGGCACAGTTTCTTCAACAAGGCTACATCTCTTAATCCCTGTTAAGTAGTGTCACTCCCCAATGGCCAAACATGTGGGTAGGTAGGTGCAAAGAGCCCCACAGTTGGTTTCTGATGGTTTCTTCTCTGTCTGTCTGTCTGTCTGTCTGTCTGTCTCTCCATCTCACTTTTTGAGACAGGGTCTTTCAGTGAACCTCCATGATCACCATTTCAGCTAGACTTACTGATCAGCGAGCTCTGAAAATCCTCCTGTCAGCTTCTGCCCTAGCACAGGGTAAGAGAGTCATGCTACTCTGTGCAGCTTCCGTGTGAGTGCCAAGCAGCCAAGCTCGGGCCTTCACGCGTGTGCAGGAATCACTTTGGCCACTCCTGCTGTGGGACTCTTAAGGTGCAAATTAGTCCTGACTCCATTTCTCTCTGAGGCTCAGAGAGGTGGGCTGATGTAGCCCTAAAATGCCAGTCTATTGTCTTCCTACCCACGTGCCTTCACAGGTGCCTTCAGTCTGGCAAGCCTCAGTCTCCAGCAGCACAGGGCGGGAGTGGTGGACGGTGAGAAATGAGGTGTGAGGTGAGGTTTCAGAACCGCTCCGTCATCTGTAGTGATGGCAGGAAGCCAAGACAGAGAACCCTACAGAGGGGTGGCCTGGATGGCTGTGGGCCCCTGCAGTATATCCACCCCCCCTCTCTCTGTGTGTGTGTATGTGCAGGGGCTGGTGGCCGAGGCTGAGATGTGTTCTCTGAGGCATGAAATTCTACCTCTTTCGAAGAGAGGCTAAATTCATTTGCAGCTAGTTTCCCTTAACTCCTCCTAACACCAGTGCTGTTCCAGAACACCATGCAATTGTAAAACAGAATAGAAATCATGTGAGTGTGGCTGTGCACTCACGGGCCTGGGTGGGTGTGGGGGGCTCCAGCCTCAGCAGTTTTGTCCACCCCTGGTGAAGATTTTCACACTGCCTCGCCATCCTCCCCCATCTGCCGGATGCTCAAGTTTAAGCCTGGGAAAATGGAGATCTGGATGAAACAGGCCTCAGGGGACTACAGCGGCCATAAAAGCCAAATACCAGCCCGAGCCAGCCCCATTTGGTGTGACCTCTGATGACTGGCCGTCTCTCAGTTGGTGTCAGAGAAGGCACATGGTGGCAATTAAGTCCCAAAGTGACACTGGGAGAATTACGCTAGTGAGAAATTGATTTTTTTTCCTCCAGTCTTAAAAAAAATGCAGTTTGTCTCTATCCAAATATTTCTGAAACAGCAGGCGTAGCAACATGAGGATAGGTTGCTGGCATCACTGTGAAGGCGTGGGGTCAAGCCAGAGAGGGAGAAGGAACCACAGAGGCCAGGGACAGCATCCTTTGATGCTTTCTCACGAGCCGCTGACAGTGTGATCGTAGGAGGCCAGCGAGTGGGGTCAAGGGTGGCGTCGCTCTCCTCTGAGGTTGAGGAAAGGGAGTCTTTCCCCCTCATTTGCCTCTGTTCCTCCGACTGCCCTACTTAATGCTCTGTGTTCGCATTCAGCTGCTCACACGTGAGGAGCTCAGGCAACCAACCCAATTTTTCAGTGCTTGGGAGATTCACCTCTAGGTTTTCAAGTTAATGCTGAATAATGATTTCCAGATCACTTGCAATGTAAGGGAGCTAGAATCCCTGGGTTCTTGGTCTGCAAGCTGATCAAAATTGATTAATTCTGATGTGTATTTAAAAAGCTTTTTATTTTTATTTTTTGAGGCAGGGCCTCATGTAGCCTAGGCTGACCCCACACTCGCTGCATAGCTGAGGATGGCTTGAACTCTCTCTTTTTTTAAACTTTTATCGCTCTCTCTCTCTCTCTCTCTCTCTCTCTCTCTCTCTCTCTCTGTGTGTGTGTGTGTGTGTGTGTGTGTGTGTGTGTGTGTGTGTGTGTGTGTGTTTGTGCTTCACATGTCCACTGGCTACATGTGTGCTCGTGCCTGTGGAGGCCAGAGGAGGGCATCAGATACCCCAGAGCTGGAGTTACAGGCAGCTGTGAGTCTCCTGGTATGGGTGCTGGGGTCTGAACTCGGGTCTTCTGGAAAAGGAGCAAACATTCTTAACTGCTGAGCCATGCGGGGACTGAGCCCTGGCCTGGGATGTGGTGAATGCCGTAGGAGCTTAAAATAAGTCACAGTGCTCCAAGTACCCAGAGTCCTAGTCCTAGTCGGTATGTCTGTCCATTGCATAGGAACTGAGCAGTACAAGCTAAGACCTGTTTGGTGCAAATTAGCGAGGGGAGAGAGATCAATGATCATGACCAAGGGGTAGTGCTGCAGGGGCATGTCCAGAAAGGACACAGCTCATGGTAGAAAGAGACACTCTGGAAGAACTAGAAGAAAATAAAGGTTAACTTTCATCTGCTCTGGAAGGAATCCTTAGCCTAATCTAATAGCAAGCGAAGAGTAATCTGTGAACCTGATTGACAAACGTTAAATTCCAAGAATGTCCACACTGACCCAACTGTAAAACTTTGAAAGGGCACACACATGCACCGAAAGGAAAGCAGATAAAGCAGAGGATGTTTTTCACATTTATTTAATTAATTAACTAATTAATTAATTAATTAAGGGAAAACTTACAAAAGAGCAGCCCAAATGAATGAGCTACAAATGGCATGCAACACTGGGACAATATTGTTAAATGTAAAAAGGTCAGTGTAATGGCATGCCCAACGTAGTGCCTTCGTATGAAAAAGCTAAACATTAAGCAAAGCGAAAGGAGTCTTGCTTATTTTTGAGGCCGGGCCTCACTATGGGACCCTGGCTGGTTTGAACCTGGGCTGGCCATGATCTGGGCTGATCCGTGTGTTCTGCCTCTGAGTGCTGGGGTTAGGGTATGTGCCACCATGGCCAGCAAAGTGAACGATATATATATATATATATATATGTATATATATATATATATATATTTACAGTGAATTACTAAATGCTATGAATGTATTAGGCTATGAAAGTCATTCAATGTTTGTTTTATAACACACCTGCCTCTGATTCAGTAGTTCTCATCTTGGGGGGATTTTTTCTACCAGAGAACAACTTGAGTATCTGTAGACACCTCTGGTTGACCAGATAGGGTAAAGGCCAGAGATGGGAGTTAGTGCTCTGTATCTCAAGAAACAAGTCCCACTGCACAACAAATATCAGCAGTCATGTGGTTAGGAGATGATGCATAGTTCATCTTATGTAATTTCATCTTCCTGTATTTCAAAGACAGACATCAATGAATGTTCCTTTGAATATTGAAGTATACATATCGATTGCTAGGTTTTAGTGCTTGTTTATAGTGGTTTTCTTTCTCTGTGAAAGTTAATCATGGCGTAAAGCAGAATCTTGAGCAGCTTACGCATGTCTTCACAGAGTTTTGGCCCACGCACACTCCTGTGCTGCCTAGGTCCTGTTGGGTACAGAACATTACCATAGCCCCCTCCTTCCCGCTACCAGACACAGGATTGGTCTAACTTCTTCCCACCACAGATATATGTGTTCTAGGACTGCACACAAATAGAATACTAAACTAATACTAAGTTCCATAGTATCCCTAGAGATTGGGTCTAGGAAGCTATGCTTTCCAGGAGTCCATTCTCTTATATTAAATCTATCTATCTATATCTATCTATCTATCTATCTATCTATCTATCTATCTATCTATTTATCTATCTATCTATCTATCTATCTATCTACCTACCTACCTATCTACCTATATCTCTCTATATCTCACATCATCACAGTATGACTTATAATAATAAATACATGTGGGTGCAATAGATAGATAAGATAGATGGATAGATAGATAGATGGATAGATAGATGGATGATGGATAGATAGATAGATAGATAGATAGACAGACAGACAGACAGACAGACAGACAGACAGACAGACAGAATGTGTACATATGTGAGGGTGCCCAGGAAAGCTATAGTAATTAGATCCCTGGGCATGGAAGACTGAAGTCTTCCAGGAGAGCAGTACAGGCTCTTAGCTGCTGAGCCATCTCTCCAGCCTCATGATAAAAGATCTACAAGTAATCCTTACACTGTATTGTCCAAGGAATGACAGCAAAGAAATCTCTACACGCTCAATGCACTCATTTTGCTTTTATTTCAAATTTTTCCAAAGGCTACAGCAGGGTTTGTTGAATCTGTGGATAGGGAACCCGCAGGGAGCAGAACAGAATGCCTTCCCTTTTGTTGAGCCTTCTAATGAACACAGCAAGGCGGCCCTCACAGGGTGTTCTCTGTGTCTCTGGGCATCTTCAAAGCCTGCTCAAGGAGTCTTGAGCATAACAGTTGTTTTCATAATAAAATGGATTGCCTTTTCTCATCCGTGGCTCTGTGCTGACGACATTGGCATTGGTGGTGTGAAGGCAATTGTTGCTCAAACTGTTGCTGCCTGGGATGAAGAATACAATGACACCTCAGTTGTATTCTCCATTAACAGTCACTTGTAGGAAGATGAGCCAGAATCAGTAGTGTCTACATTAAATCTCAGCCCCCCAGCACAGTGCTCTGACACTAACATGTGATTTTAAAGGTATTATGTAAGGCGTGCCTGCACAAACATTTGCGAGATCTGCTTAACTTGGAACCACTGGTGACATCTGCAAGGTTATATATTCTTACATGGCTAAGAGTTCCATTCCAACCATAACACAGTTACAATGAATTTTTATGTAACAAAGCACAAACGTTTATTGATATGGTTTCTAGTTTTACATTGCAACTAACTTTTAAGGAACCACCATTTGTGGACTTTTGGTTTGCACCAAAAGCCAACAGCCATCATTATCTAGATGGCTATTAACATATCCCATCATTTTCCAATTTCATTCCTGTATGGTGCTGTTTACAGATGTCGCCCACAAGAACGTATCACAGCAGAGTGCGTGTAGGGGGAATGTGAGATCACTTAAGAGATTTGCAAACGTCTTTGAAAAGAGGCACCATTATGCTTGTTCATTGTTGTTTTTAAACATGGTGAAATAGTTAATTTTCTCAAAATGTTAATTTTTAGTGAGCAAATTAATACATATTTTCAAAATTTCTGTTTTTACCTTTTATTATAAAATATAATACATGTTAGTAAATCTTGAGGGTTCTCAATACCTTGGAATATAAAGAGGTCCCAAGACCACTGAATTTGAGCATTACTGATTTTCGTATCCCATTGAAGGCATGCCCGTGTTGTTTTGAATGTCAGAACTTTGCTCTTTTCAATTGTGGGTTGTATTCTGTTGTGCACATTTATCATAGTTGTTTATTCTTCTCCTAATAGACATCTGGACTGCTTCAAGATCTGGAGTACTGTGAATAAAATTATGTCCAGTCTTATATAAATGTTTGTTGAACAGGCTTTTTCTTCCTGAAGGGTAAATACTGAGGAGACAAATTGGATTAGTCAGGTTGTAAGTGTTACCGTGTAAGAAATTCCTGGGTGTTTTTACCATCTTCTGAAGTTCATTTCTGTACATCGTGTGTGTGTGTGTGTGTGTGTGTGTGTGTGTGTGTGTGTAAGACCATTTTTAATGAAATTAAAACAGAAGCATGCACACATGTCCATATGTGTACCCCTGGTCTCTTCTGTGTGACTCTGGTATTTGTAGGGTTAAGGTAACACTGTAAAACTGGAGGCCTGGGATGTAGCTCAATGTAGCCTAGCAGTGCAAGTCTCTGGGTCCCACGCCCAGACCCACAAACAAAGCAAAGCAAAAGACATCACAGGGGGAGCAAGGGTGTGATGCACTAGGTAGGGGATGGCAGTGACCTTGGACAGGAAGTGCTGCCATGTTCCGTGTTCCGCCTTCTGAAGGTCAGCCAATGCCCTGTGACCAGGGGAGGGACAAAGGCAGTTTTTCCTTCCAACAGAAAATGCTCACGGTCCCCATCCCCACCCCCACCCGTGGCTGCCTGTGTGGCTACAGGTGCTGCTTCTCCCGACCCTCTGGGCTGCAGGAGGCCTGCTGGGAGCCTGCTCTGGATGTTCATGCAGGCTGCATCTGAGCCCAGGAAGGAGCCCATTGCTCCTACAATTTCATAGTTCCCACTGGGAATAAGCAGCTGCTTTTTGTCTGGTTACCCTTACCCAGATGATTTATGGATCTCTTGCTAGGGGTTCAGCCCCCCAGATTCCTGGCCTGCGCAGGTGGCTGAGGAGAGAGGGCCACTCGTTGGCCAGCGTCAGAGGCAGCACTCCTTTTCCAGTTCCCGGGATGGAATTTAAGCCCACGTTTATTTACCCTTAGCAAACACAACTAACTTTTCTTCTTATTATTATTTTAGGACATCGGATAAGAAGGCTCATAAAAAGGAGGACATAAAACAGCTTTTACTGACAAACATTATGCTGATTTATCTGTGAGTGGGAGCTGAACCATATGGTCTAGATTCTCTTAAAACACACATGGGGTTCAGGATTAAGGGAACAGGCACTAAGGCAAACTTGTTTTGCATTTCAGGAAACAGAACAAGGATGTTCGGTAGTCCATAATTGCTGAGGGCAAGAAACTGAGTTTAGCGATTAGTATTCATGACTTCATCTAGTCCTCCCAGTGTCCCCATAGACGGCTGTTTTTTGTTTTTTGTTTTTAAACCAGGGGTAGACACAGCATTGGGTACTGGGTCCTGAGTAAAAGGAACCTGGGAAGAGCCAGAATCCAGGTTTCATCCGACAGTGACAGGTTTCCCTCCTAAAATCTCCAGATCATGAAAGACATGAGCAGAAAATAGGATGAAGTTACAGCAGCCCATAGTTCAGGCTGCTGAATACCAATGTCACACCCTTTTGTTGGCTGGAGCCTGGCCTGATGCACATCATAGGGTCAGGCTTTCTCCACGCTTGCTTGGCACTCTCAAGTGGGCATCATGGCAGAATCATGTACTGCCAGTGACTCTGCTATGATGTCATTCCACTCATGGGCTGAAGCTTCTGAAACATCCTGAAGATGCTTTGTGGACTGCTCAGTGACCGTGAAGGTGGCCCAAGGAAACCCCGTGTGCTTCCGTGTTCTCTCAGCTCCCTTCCAGGCATCTGTGTCTCTCTCACTGCTTTACCAAGAGACCCTTGCTCTGAATGCATTTCAGGGAATAATAGCAGGCTGTGTGCTCAAACCCACCCGTGGCATGGGCATGGATTTCTGGTTGAACTGAGCCACGGACTGGATCAGTCACAGACAGGAAAGGTATCCTATAGATGGTCCCTTCCCCTATACAAAAAGGAGAAAACCCTCTCAGGGAGGGAGATGGCTGGTTGTGCCAGTTTGGAGCTGGGGTTTGGATAGTGTGGTGACCTTCCCATAATCTCAGCACCTGGGCAGAGTCAGGGAATTCCTGGGACAAGCTGGCCAGCTAGACAAGCCAAATTTGTCAAAATAGCATAACCTGAACAAACCAAGGTGCAAATCTATTTTGAAAGACGTCTTTTATGTCTTTGAAATTAATTAGATACGTCATTCAATTGGATGCGTTCAGTCAGTTCTTAGCAAGTATGACTATTTGTTAAGAAGGTGTTAGAACAGCATGGCAGCGCCAGGTTGCAGTGTTCTCACCCAATCCACATGACGTCCGTACCGCTAGGAGCTGGGTTACAGAGCATGGCGGAACCCACAGGAGCAGCGAGGAGAATATCGAAAAGCCATGCCTTACTAGTGTGGAAGTCGTGTGTGCATGTGCATGCGTGTGTCACTGAGATCAAAGCTAGACGCTTGTACCTGTTAAACAGAAGCTTTACTGCCGAGCCACACCCCCACAGGCCAATCATAGAGCTTTCTAAGAAGAGAAATATTGTATTTGGTAAGTTTGAATGAGAGATAACTCCCAAGTACATATGGGTTTATAGGTCTTACAGATATAAGCTGTATCTTATGGTATTAAAGACACATACTCATGAGAGTGGAGTTTCACTTGGGGCATTGATGGACACTCTCCTCTTTGGCTCTCTAGACTTGGGGAGGGCCCTAGCCTAGAGAGGGTTGCCAAACTGCTCACGAATGCTCTCACTATTCTCCTCTGAAGACCTGTTGGGTTTCTGTGATTGATTTTGGCAATTCCTCTCTTTCACTGAACTCCATAAATAAACTTCAGGTGTGTGCTCCCCACAGCACACAGCGACGCCATCGCTTGTCTGTCTGCATTTGTCGGTAAGTGGAAACTCAGTTTGCCGTCCTTACTCTAATTGTTTGGGTCTGTGGCCTTATTACCTGTTATCTTCTTCTCATTTGTGGAGCAGAATGGCATTACAAGCATGGCGTCTCAGCAGGAGCTGCAAGTCCCTTAGGAACTGACAAACCCACCAAGAATCACTGGGCATATTTAATTGGTCAATTCACAGTCATGTCCTTCGAGAGACTCACAGATCCCAGAGAGCCCCGCAGAAGAGTGTCTCAGCATGGTCTGGGGGTTGCTGAGGCTGTAGTGTCTCTTGGGCTGTGGTGGACAGACCTGTTTTGGGAACTGGCAGATGCTTTGACCTACTGGCTTCAGGAGCCTCAGTCTTCAAGTGGGAAGACCCTTTTCCCGGGTACTTGTTAGGAGTGTGGCAGGATAGTGTCCCAGTGTATTCAGCTGTCATTCCCTTGGATGGACTCGGAGGCTTTTGTGGTGTGAGCTCAGTGGGGGAGAGCCTTTTGCAGCTCTTGCAACATAGGACTGCCATTAATGGTTTCTAAGAGAATGAGAGCTTGCAGTGTCAAAACACAGTGCCTCCCTCAGCAATCCTGGGCCCCTTAGCCAGCTGGATACTGGGTGGCCCAGAAGCCAGCTCTGTAGGAGGCCTCGGCCTCCCAAGTCTTTCTGAAGGTGGTATCTGAGCTTTTTCCCACACTACTGTTTGGTAACATGGCTAACTGGTGCCACTGGACACTGTCCCTGGATTCACTTCTTATTCTTTTGGGCCAGGTGCCTGTGGAGAGACAACACTGACCTTTCTTTGCAATTGATGTATTCAGTAAAATACCTGTCGATGTTCTGTTAAAAGAATTAGGTCATATTTCATGATTATACTTCACAAGGCCATAGGTAAGGGTGTGTGTCTTTTACCAAGTGAAATGTGTGATGGTTCAATAGGATGTCCCATTCGGTGTTAGAAGCGAGCTCGAAGCACAGTCGGGAAGAGTCCACAGAGTACTGAATGGCTCCATGTGGTAAAGTGTATTAGAGACAACTGGGCTATAGTTTCAAAGAGCTGAAGCCATCCCCGTGCTAAAAGGGAACCATTGTTTGACCTTTGTTTTCTTACATCTTGGATTTTAAGATGGAGGAGTAAGATGGTCTGCAGTCTGGGTGAGTTCCGAGTAGTTGGAATAAGCAACAGTCACCTTCGGGCTGGAGATAGGGCTCAGTGGTTAAGAGTTAAGCGGTTAAGACTGCTGTTCCAGAGGTTCTGAGTTTAAATCCCAGCAACCACATGGTAACTCACAACCATCTGTAATGAGATCTGATGCCCTCGTCTGGTGTGTGTCTGAAGAGGGCCACAGTGTACTTATAGATAATAAATAAATAAATCTTTTAAAAAAGATTATGTTTAGAAAAAGAAAAGAGAAATGGTCACCTTCTCAATCTGCCACCAGCATGCCAGGCTGCTTGTGTCATTTAGGTTTTGGTGGACAAGGTCTGTGTGGGGACAGAACCTGATGCTAAGTGCCGATTCGTCTCTTGGTCCAGATACTCTGAGCTGAGGGGGGCTCCAGCAAGGCACCTCAGCCTCATTCAGTGTGAGTGTTTCCACTGGTGACATGGAAGTGAAATGTTTCACACACCACAAATGTGTGCGAATGAAAGGATATTACATAGGAACTGGTGTGTGCCGCTGCCATGACTGATTCTCCATCATATTATAACCATTATATTAATAGTCACACACAGTATATATAGTTATAATATATATATACATATATATGACATATATGTGATAGTCACATGTGACTATGGGATTTTTTTTTTTTTTGAGGCTCTATGCTTGGGATCAAATCCAGGGCTTCACACAGACAGACCACGCTCTCTTCCTGAGCTTCGTTCGCCCACAGCCCCAAACCCACAGTATTTTCATCATCAGAAAGAACAGCGAAACAACAAAATCCTTTCTAGACTTGTGATGTTAGCAGTCAGCTCTCGGTCAAATTTGTCTCATGAAGCAGAAGTTTGGCGTGGTCAGGTGTCTTAGCACTATCTCGCACTCCAGTCTCCTCTCCTCTCTCTTCTAGTAAGGAAATCTGTTCTAGTTTCCAGGTCAAAGTCTACCACTGAGGAAAACAGGAAGACAGGAGCCATGTAGGAAGTCTGCTTACTAGTTTGCTCTTTGATGTTCTCTACTAGCTTTCTTATATAGCCCAGACCTACCTGCCTAAGGGTGGTGCCACCCACAGTGGATGGGCCCTGACACATCAATCAGCAATCAAGACAATCTCCCACAGACATGGCCAGAGGTCAATTGAATCTAGGTAATTCTTCAGTTGAGATTCCCTCCCTGGTGACAGTAAAAAACTAACAAGCACAATACCTGAGTCACACTCTTGCAGCTAGGATCTCTAGTACCATGTTGATTGGAGTTATGATAGTTCTGGATAGTCCTAAGCTGTTAGATTATTAAATATGTTGTTTGATTTGCAGTTATACCGAGTAAGTTTTTGTGAGAGTAAGAAACTTAATTTCACTTCACTAGTATTTCAAAATTTTTATGAATGGAAGTTGGAATGTTTTCTCTATATTTATCAAGGAGATAGTTTTTGTCCTTAATATTAATGAGGAAGCAACATAAACAGATTTCCTAATGTCATACTGTTCTTTTGTTGTTTGTACTGAAGATATTTTGAGGTTGGTCATGGTAGCACATGCCTGTGATTCAAGTTGGGAGCCTGAGACAGAAAGTTTATGAGCTCAGGGCCAACCTGCAGGAAGTCTATGCCTCAAGAAATCAAAACCAAAACCCTGTAAGTTTTATTTAGATGTGTCCTGGTTTGTTTGTTTTCTATTAGTGTGATAAACCATGGCCAAAAGCAACTTGGGGAGAAATGAGTTTATTTTGCCTTACAGATCACAATCCATCATTGAGTCAAGGCAGGAACCCAAGGCAGGATCTCAAGGCAGGAACCCAAGGCAGGAACCCGAGGCAGAATCTCAAGGCAGGAATTGAAGCAGAGGCCATTGAAGAATGCTCCTTATTGGCATGTTCCCCATGGATTGCTTTACTCGCTTTCTTATTTGACGCAGGACTAGGAATGGCGCCTTACACATTGGGCCAGGTATTCCACATCAATCACTAATCAAGAAAATGCCCTACAGGCTTGTCCACAGGCCAATTTGATGGAGACAGTTCCTCAAACAGTACCTCCTCTTTCTAGATAACTCCAGCTTGAGTTGAGCTGAGAAGAGCTCACCAGCTCTTTAATGTGTGTTTTCATGAGTGAATATGGCCTGTACTTTTTGTAGTCTTCTCTCTTGTTTTGATTTCTGTTATCTTAATATCATCAAATCAGTTCCAGACTGTTTCCTCCTTTTCTTCTCTCCTAAAAAGCTCATTATAACTTGTATTGATAAAGTTTGTCAGATTTTACCTATAAAGCTATTTGGACATGGAAGATTAACTATCCATCAATTAGTCATCCACCAATTGACTAACCATTAATTAACTCTTAATTGATGATTAATTATTAATTAATTAATTTTGATTAAACTAATTGTCAAGAGAAGGGTCTCACTGTGGAGACTGTTTTCCTGGCTTCAAACTCATGACCCTCTTTTTCCGATCTCTTGAGTGCTGGGATTTCAGCATGTACCACCACATCTAGTATTCAGGAGGATCATGTGTGCGTCAATTTTAAGTCACTAATTTTATATTTTTAAATGACTATAGAAGTGTTCACTGTTTCTACTTAGATTAGCAATTTATATTTTATTATTTTTATCTCTTTGAGTGTTTGGCTGCATGCATGCCTGTGTATCACGTATGTGCATGGTGCCCAAGGAGGCCAGAAGAGGGTGTTGGATGCCACATAATTGGAGTTCCAGATGGCTGTGAGCACCTATGTGGTGCTAAGGGTTGAACCCCATGTTCTCTGAAAGTATTGCCAGTGCTCATAGCCACCAAGCCACCTCCCAATCTCCTCTACTACTTACTTTTAAATCTTTATAGAGGAAACATTTTATTATGTATATAGAATTTTCAGTCATGCTTTTTCTCTTTAATATTATGGGTATTTTGACTCATTATGCAGTCACTAAGGAGATAGGTTTTTTTGTTGTTGTTGTTTTTTATTTTTTTTTGAACCACAGCCTTTCTACATAAGCTTGGCTGTCCGGAAACTTGCTCTGTAGACCAAGTTGACCTTAAACTCACAGGTCTGCCTGCCTCTGCCTCCTGAGTACCAGGATTAAAGGCATGTGTTTTCACTTATAGCTAAGAAGGTAACTTGTGTAATGTACTTATTGTAGTTAGCACCAGGGATTGGAGTAGACACACACCATTTCTGCTGACATGATGTTCTAGTCTGACCAGACACTGGTCACGTCCCAGAAAGCCGTGATTTCCTCGTGCTTGACAGGTTGAGGGTAAAGGTCACCATGAAAATGAAAAACGTGGGGGGGGGCTTTCCTTTTTGTTGAAGGAAGAGCTGACACATTCTTTTGGAATGTTGGCTTACTCTGCAACACATCCTGCCTGGACAGATGAGCTCAGAGATTTGGGCCTGAGTGGTTTCTGTTGAGAGAGTTTTGCACATAGTTCTAAAGGCACACAAAGATGGCAGGATCGTAGTTCTGGGGCACAGTAGCTGGAGAGGACATGCACCCCTTCCCTTATGGAGCTCAGGTCCCACAGCACAGGGTATGACCTTCTGTGGAACTGTTGTTGATGTCCACTAAGGTCAGGCTCCTTACTGCCCACGTGACCTCACAAGTGCTTTGTAGCGTGGACAGCTGCCTCTCTCAAGTTTGTCACACCAATTCCAGGTCTTGAATTCTGGACCCTCCAAGAGTTTTGCTTCTATGCCTGTTTTTAACAACAACAAAACACTATCTCCTCCTTCTCCTTTCATGTCCTTCCTCTCCCTCTCTCCTCCTCTTCCTCCTCCTTCTCCTTTTCCTCTTCCTTTTCAGTCATGGTGATTGGATCCACATATTCATATGTGCTAGGCATATACTAGACCACCGAGCTATACCCTTCTCTTATTTACATATTGTATAAATGGTCCAAAAGTTCCCTCTATCTGTTCCTGCCTGCCCAAATTGTTGTGTCCAGCTTTCCTGCAGCCAGTGTCCTTTGGAGAAGTCTCTAGAATCTCTTATTGAGTTTTCTGATTGGAAAAGTGTGAAACTCTTTCACACTGAATTCAGACACATGATTAGGCTTGTGAGTTCTCATTTTAAAAGGCAGTCTCCCAGGTCCAGGTTTGTGACTCAGTGGCAGGGAGTGTTTTTAGTGTGTTCCAGCCTCTGACCTCAGTCCTCGATGATGATGATGATGATGATGATGATGATGATGATGATGGTGGTGGTGGTGAACAGAAGGAATGGCTCCCATGATCTCTGTCTGCTATTTCTCAGAAACACATTGAACCCTTTCATATCACACATGCACTTTCAGCTCAGTCTGACTATAAACCCTGTCATCACCGACTGCCCACATCTGACTGACCAACCCCATGATTCTGGGCCCAAAACAGCACTACCTCTCTTAGGAGCAGCAATTTGTCTTTGGTTGAGATTCTGTTATTCCAACAGTTTAAAAAGCAGTGGCCTCGAAGGCAGCTACAGATCTCACACCTAAAGCTTTACGGAGCAGATTATTCCTTCAAAAATATTGTTGTCTTCGTCTTCCTAGCAGATAGTAATTTTGAAATGGTTAGACACATACCTGCTGGCAAAGGGAAAATTAGTTTTCTTTGATTGAGTGTCAATGGATATTTCAGCCACATTTCAGGGAAGACCCCATGGCAAGAAGTAGCTAACCAATATAAAATAGACTGTGTGTGTGTGTGTGTGTGTGTGTGTGTGTGTATTTGTATGTTTTTGTATCACTTTGTTTTGCTTTGGTATTTTTTGTTTTATTGGGTTCGTGTGTGTGTGTGTGTGTGTGTGTGTGTGTGTGTGTGTGTGAGAGAGAGAGAGAGAGAGAGAGAGAGAGAGAGAGAGAGAGAGAATCAAGTTATGTGGGAAGGGGTTAGAGAGGTGGTTGTGTTGTGGGAAGAGTTATGGGAAGGGAAACCCATGATCAAATTATATTATATGAAAAAATATTTGAATTAAAGTAAAAAAGAAATTGTTAGCCACAGAGATTTCACACTGCCCTGTAGTTCATGACACTCGGAGTTGGTGAATGGTCACAGTCCTTCCTTCAAAGTCACCTAAAGCCACATGAAGGGGAGATTTTGCTTCTTTCCCCTTTTGATGTCCTTCTGGGCACTGTCTCTTCCCTGTCTCAACGTTCTATACAGCCTGCAGGACTGGAAATGCCTCCTCCAAGACATTCAGCCTTAGCAAGCAGGCATGAACCCAACATACGCACCACCTCAGGACACTTGGAGGCAGACACAGAATGTGATAGTCTGAAGGGAACTTTGTCTCCCACTGGTCCAGCTCAGGAAACTGAGTCCGGGTTGTGTTATCATGGGCTGTAGGAGCAGAGGGGGGAAATCCCTGAACTATTTCAGCACACCTTCTAGAGAGAGGGAAGAAACTGTAGAGCTCCCCTCCATTGTCCCTGGCATTCGTGTTCTCTTTGTGTTTCTCTCTGGGGATGCATTGTCTGAGTGTGTGATAGATGGGCTTCCTGGAAGCATGTTAGTAGAGGTTGCTAGAAGCTGAGAGCAGAGCTGAGTGTCTCTGGAGGTGAGTCAAGGCACCCCCTTCCCCTAGACCTGGTGGACCCTGGGAGATTGACAGTCTTTTAGACTGTTCTAGACTGTTCTAGACTGTTCTAGACGGTTCTAGACTATTCAGCATCTGCCACTCTCCATTCCCTAGCCATTTCCCCATCATGATCATGACCCATGGTGTTTATTGAGCACCTATGTACAAAGTCCCAGCATCTACAGCGATAACGCTGAGCCAGAGTCCCAGGAACTACTGTCCTCCACCCTTGGAAGCATGACCACATATGAGAAGTCAACAACACACTCAGCCACCCATTCTGGTGAGGCGTAACTTTTAAGACCAACGTCCATGTGGGGAGAGGGGGTCTCTGGGCATTTTGAGAGCAGAAGCTGAGTCTCCATCCTAACCTGAACTGCTCAGCCAGCTTCCTGTACTTCCCACCCCACCCCCCGCCCCCCATGGGCAAACCGTGGTGTTGTCTTTGGATCCGGATCAAAGCTCCTTCTCCACTAACCCAACAGAAAAGAGCCAGAAAACAAGTGGGAGCCATAAAATAGAGAGAAGCGACAGTGAGAGTTTGTCTGCCGCGATTAGCAGCTGGCAGCCTGCCAGATTCCACCTGCTCTCTGGCCCAGCGGGTGTCTCGCTCCAAGTATCTTCTCATGGCATCCGACCTGGGGCCTGGGGTAACAATACGCTCGGTATGTGCCAAGGATAACAGTGGCACCACAGCCCCAGGAGCAGGCCAGAGAGATCAGAGCAAGCGGGGCCTGTGGGTGGGGGTGATGACACGAGGCCACACTGCACAGGCCAGGGGTGCTGACTCAGCCTGAGTCTGGGAGGTCACCTAACCTGTCTGTGCTCCTGTTTCCCTCTGTGTGAACCTGCTTTCCCCTTCGGCACCCCGTGTCAGCCAGCTGGCAGGAAAGCGAAGCCATGGCTACCTGGGAATCTCAGGTGCCCTGTGTGTTATGCAACAGGTAAGCGCCCGTCACATTGCTGTGACAGTCTCCGGCTGCGGAACAGGCTCAGCCTGAGGATGAGGGTAACCCACGAGGTGTCTGAATCAGTAATGGGTCATGAGACCTCAGGCTGTGTCAGCATAACTGTATGGGGTCAGTACATTGCGCAGTCGCCCTGAGCCGCATTCTGCTCGCCACCGAAAGAAGGTATACTGAAGAGGATAATTTCTTAAGAGACTCTCCTGTTGCTTTTCTTTTTAAATCTGCATTTGTACATGCTGGAGAGTACTCTGCTTCTGAGCCATAACCCCAGCCCCTCAGCCCACTTCTGCTGTCTGCCCGTCAGCTTGTGTCACTGCCTGCCTGATTGGTGTAAAAGCCTGACACACAACCTCAAAAGTCCCCTCTCTGGCACCAGTGGACTGCCACCATCATTTCTCTGCAGACAGCGAGGGCCAGTGCCCCATCACCAGGACCCACAGGTGTTAGCTACTGGCAGGGTTGCTGGGGTCTGTTCCTGTGAATGTAAATACCCTGGTCAGGTCAGCGGGGTATGTCACTAAATTTCCCATTGCATCAGGAAACATTCGCTCTTTGAGTAATAACTGAAGACCAGATGTTTCAGAGGGGCTTCCCTGCTGGGGGCTCTTGATGGGTGACAGAGCTGAGGTGCAGAGTGTTGGGGCGGGAGGCAGGAGATCCAAAGGTTGGTGAGGTGGGAAGCAGGGTACATGCTTGCTGAGGTTCCTTATGAGACAGCAGGGTCTCCCCCTGGACTCCGCCTGCCCTGCCCCCCTCAGTGGTCTCCGTGCAAGGCCTTAAAAGCTCAGCCCCCAGAACCGAGAGGACTTGATCTGTGAGTGTGCAGGGCTCTGGAAGAAGGAACAGGATGGAATCTGGACCACTGCATCTCAGCAGTGATGGTGCCCAGGGCAGGAGCTGGGGCTTTAGCAGCTTTCCTGGTCACTTCCTGTGTGCCCCAACATAAGTCTCCTCACCTCTCCGCTCTTTCAGAGAGAAAAGGAACAGTACTCTCTAGGGATCTGGAGGAACTACCCCATCAGGCTGTGGTGCTTTACAAGCAGTGTTTTTAAAAAATATTTTTTATTTTTCTGAGATTATAATTTTATTTCCCTTCCCCCTTCCTTCCTCTAATTCCTCCCATATACCCCAACTTTGCTGTCATTCAAATTCGGGGCCTCTTTTTCCTTGTGATCTATCTTTCTATCATCTGTCTGACTGTCCATCCGTCCGTCCATCCATCCATCCATCTATCCCAAAATATATAGAAACAGCCTGCTTAGTCCAAATGTGTTGGAAATATTGGCCATTCTCCGTGCCCTTGAGAGTTTTATCATGAGACTGTGCTCCATGCTCACCCATAGCTGGCTGGAATTCCCTCCCTTTGAGTGGTAGGGAGAGAGAGGCTCTTCGTACACTCTGGTTTTCTTTTGCTAAATGGAAATGTCACAAGAGGCCCCTGTATTGGGCCTGTGTGGGGTGCAAGTGTGTAGCCTGGACTCTTACCCTTCTTTTGTGCACAGCCCCAGCACAGAACAGTGAGCATAGTTCTCCATAGATGTGTACTGATGACTGCTTGGCCAATGGAGATAGTTGTCCACTCGACATTTTTTTTGTTGTTGTTGTTGTTCTTGACATGCAAAGTCTAAGGTCTGGACTCTGGATCTGACAATAACGACACCTCTCACCACAGTAGCTTTTCTCATGCTCCTCTGGTCACTGGGAGGTGCTCTCAACAAGTGTGAAAGATCCCGTCTGCACAGGGGCGGGAGCTACTGCAGGTGGGTCCCGGGTTAGTACTGATTCCCGTGCTGTCAGGCAGATTGGGTGTGCTTGTGCACTTGTCTTTGGAGATCCTCCTTTCCCTTGTGTGCAGTACGCACACCTGAGTCGCTCTTGGCAGGGGCAGCCGCCATTCAAAGCAAGTGTCCGGCTGATTGAAGAAAAGACCAGAGACAGCCGAGGTGATCGCCTGGAGCAGAGCTACGTATGGGACTTGATTTCCCAGGTGACAGCTACTTGTTTAACTTACTAGTTAGCTCCTAAGGGACAAAGAATGATGTAGGGAAGGTCTTCTAGACATCTGCCTGTGATTTACTTTTTAATTTCTTTTCCAGGTAGAGTCTCTAGTTGGGGGAGCGGGAGGGGACTGGCTTCCTGGAGGGATCTCCCAGGAGTCTGTCTCTGGCAGCAGAACACAATGTCTAAAAGGATGAAAGGTATTTATGGGAGGATGCTGCACACACACACACACACACACACACACACACACACACACACACCAATGTTCAGGGTTTAGATAGGAGAACATTCTCCTTATTATCCATGTGTAGTTGGCCTTCCTTACCTGTGGGTCCCACACTCATGAGTTCAAGAGACCACCAGAGGAAAATACTTGAAAAAGTATTTACATATGTAGTGAACATATGCAGGCCAGTAGTCCCCGGACAACTATCCGCATAGAATTTACATTATATTAGGTATTGTAAGTAATCCAGAGAGGGTTTACAGTATGTAAGCACATGTGTGCAGGTCATGTGAAACATTTTATATAAGGAGCTTGAGAATCTAGATGGAATTTGGTATCCATGGGGTCCTGGAATCAAGTGTAATTTGCTCTCTTTTATTATTTTGGCATTACCTAGACTGCCTAGAAGTGACCCATTCAAGTCACAAGTCTCTCAAAGGGAAAACGCAGGCTAACGGTCTGCTGGACCACATGCGAGCACAGGTGCTCATGTGTCCTTAGAACCATATGTAGTACATAGTAAAAACACTTAAGTATTCATTGTTCTTGTTACTATTATTTTGGGGGGTGTTCTTTAAAACTTTCTTCGATTTCATTGAGTGTCAGATGTTTTGACGTATGAAGTCTGTGCACCTCATGCCTGCAGTGCCTGAGGAGACCAGACAAGGATACTGGGTCTCCAGGAACTGGAGTTACAGATGGCTGTGAGCTGGGAATCGAACCCTGGTCCTCTGCAAGAGCAGTCCCCTTTTGGGAGTGTTTGCTCTCCCTGCCATTGTATTACTGGTTTGCAGTGGCTCCTTTAGGCGGGGATAAGTATGGCAAGGGACCTTTACGGTTCTGTCAGACCTGCAGGCCACTGCTGTCAGAGCTCTGGAATGGCAGGAGATGTGCTCATGGTGGGGTGTGATCCCCATCGGTGTGGATGCAAGGACTGTGCGTGTACTCAGCACATGCTCTCTTCCCAACCTGGTTGCTGACACTAACCGTACTTCTTTACCCAGAGCTCACACCTGCCACTTGCCCCTTGCTAGGGGGAAGGCAGAGGGCCTGGTACCTGAAGGTGTGGAGTGTCATGGGTCCTGATTCTGTGTCTGGGTTTGGCATTGTCACACATCCCCTCCCTGTACAATCAGGATGTTTCATGCAGCGGATGAGCTGATAGGCTTAGTGAGATATGGATATATGTCACAAACTCGGATATATATCAACAATTCAGCTATATGTCACTCAGAAATATATCCCAAACTCTCCAAGGAGGTGTGTGAATGCGTCTCAAGCATCGTTTGAATGCTCTGAAGGCTGATCTTGGTTGTCAACTTGACACACCTGGGAAAAGGAGACCTCAATTGACAAATTGCTTTTGTTAAGTCAGCCTGTTGGCATGTCTGGGGCATTTTCTTGATTGCTAATCGATGGGGGAGGGCCCAGCCCACTTTGGGTGGTACCATTCCTGGTCAGATGAGAAAGGTAGCTGAACAGGCACAGGAGCAACAAGCCGGTAAACAATGTTCTTCTGTGTTCCCTGCTTAAGTTCCAGCCTTGGCTTCCCTTGATGATAGACAAAACTATACCCCGACAAACACTTTCCTTCCCCAAGTTGCTTTTGATCATGGTGTTTATCACAACAGAAACAAACTCTGACAACTACTTATTAGCACATTGGAGGGAGTAAATTAGGTGTGGGGGCAAAGAAGATGAAAGGTAATTGACTTCACTTGTATTCTGCTCTCAGGGTCTTGGGTCAGTTGGTCCAGAAGCCCAAAGACCCCTAGAATCCTTAGCCCTCTTGGGAGACATGCCATCCATTCTTTTTAAGAATAATAATTCTCATTGACTATTCTCTGAGAACTAAGTATCAGCCACCCAGCCTCGGTGCATTCTCCCAGAATCATTCAGGGACAAAAGAAAAGAAAATTTACTCAACAGATGTCAAAACGCAGAGCAACTGGTATGGATAAATGAGTGAGCTCACCAGTTCTGTCATCTGTGACCAGTCTGTCTGTCTGTCTGTCTTTCTTCCACTCATGCTTGCCCACCTTCTTGACAGTGTCTCCCTACCCCCATCCTCCAGTATTTAGATGACTAAACTCACAGATGGTGGATTTGTGTTTTTATGCCAGCTGATTAAAGAATTGTTAAGGCAGATTTAGTCCTCTAAAAACAAACACATGTGAAATGGAGATTTGGGGCCAAACTTTGCAAGACACAATAGTGTATTATTTCTTTCTTGAAAATATTCCATGATTGACTTGGTTATAAAACAGCAGTGCCCAGCATTAATATTGTGATGTCTGTCTCCACAGAATTAGAAGCTGCTGACCATATTTTAGTAATAATACGTATTCTTCTGACTTTTTCTTTTCCTTTCTCCCATCATGATTGGCATCCCTTGAGTGATTGTGTTGGTAATCAAGGGATTGGACACGGGGGTGGGCATGGTAGTGGCTATTTTTTTCACCATATCTGTGATATAAAGTTGAACAGTGACAGTCTTTGCCACACCTTACTATATCTTACTATATCTTTGTTTTCTTGAGGGGAAGTAGAGAACTGAAGTTCACCATGACCTATTATTGTTAACCCTATAGGAGTGCTACTCAGAGAAAATGGAAGCTGTTGGCTTTGGTCTCATGCCAACTGGTTCCAGATTTTGTTCTTGTGTGTGTGTGTGTGTGTGTGTATTATGTTATCAGCTAAAAAGAGGAATGATTTCCAGGATGAATCCAACCAAAGATAAAGTAAAAACCAGATGGAGAAAATTATAAAAGAATTTTAAAAGATATGTTTTAAAAAGTTGAGAAAATGATCTAAAGATTCAGCACAATTACAATGAGAATCAGAATTGGATTTTGGGGGAGGGAATTAAGTGATGTTTATTAAATTTATATGACAGTTGAGATGGTAACATAAAGCTATAAGCAGTTTTTAACCCTGTGATATTGTCACAGGCTGGCTGGAGTCAGACCCCATGGAAGGAGGGTTGGCTTACCACAAATGGGCATCGTGGACATCCGAGAGAAGGGAGGCATATTCAATAAACAGTGCAGAGACATCAGGGAAGCCATACTGAAGGGCAGCAATGAGTCAGGCCACCACCTAAAATAAATACAAGAAATTAATTCCAGTTAGACTGAACACTTAATGTGAAAAGCAGATTATAAACAGTTTAGGAAAAAATATGGGATGATATTTTTATGATCACGTTTAGAAGACACAAAACTAGTGAACTACAACCTATAAGCTTGATGAGTTTGATTGCATTGGAGTATTAGTTCCTTTAAAAAGCATGTCAAGTAGAAAACAAACCCCTCAAACTCAAAGAAAGCAATTAATATATTCATATGTAAGTACAAGGATATATATTTTCATCCGTGGTTTTTATGATGTTAGAATATTTTTCTAGTTCTTACATTGTATCCTTTTCATGAATGGTTATTGAATTCAGTCAAATACTTGTCTGTATATATTGAAACGATCATGTGATTTTTATCTTTCACTCTGATAATGTGATCTATTATATTGCTTCCTTTTGTATATTGAACCATCCTTACAACCAAAGGGTACTTGGTCATGTTGTATGGTCTTTTCAATGTGCTGTTGAATTACATTTTCTGTTATTTGAGGAATATTTGCATATATATCTATTAGGGATATTGGCCTGTATTTCTTTTCCTTTTCTTGTGTTTTGTTTGTCTGGCTTTGTTATCAGGGTAATGTTGGGCACCAACGAGCCTGGAAATGTTCCATTCTCTTATTTATCTGGGGTAGAGTTTGAGAAGAATTGGCATTAATTCTTTTGTAAAGTTTTGCTCGAAGTCTCCACCGAAGCCATCTGGTCCTAGGCTTTTTTTTTGTTGTTGTTGGGAGGTTCATATTTACTATAAATATCTTTAAATATATTTATACCAGAATTAAAATGACCCACATGCTACTGTTGAAACGTGGTTGACTCAGAATTGCTTATATGTTAGTGACCTTCATCTGAGCTAATGGTGATGGACTGCCTTTGTTTCTTCGGGAAAATTCTCCTCTTCTTGGCTGGCAGTTTTCTCTTTCCCAGCCCTTTGATCAGAAGCTACTGTCTTACTCCCTTCTGGCGTGCAAGGTGCCTGCTGAAAGTCCCCTGGCAACCTTGCAATGGCTCTCTTGGATGTGAAATGTTGCCTTTCTCTTCCCGCTTTCAAAATTCTCTTTGTCTTTTGGCAACTTGATCATATTGTGTCTTGGTGCAAACTTCTTTGAATTTAACTTTCTTATATCTGGATGTCCATTTCCTTTCTCCGATTTGAGGAGTTCACTGACATTATTTCTTCTAAGAAATTTCTGCCTGTGTCTCTCTGTCTATTGGTTTGTCCAACCTTTTGAAATCACAAAGCATTATCATTTACAAAGTTCATGGTCAAGGATCGTGCAATTGAATTATTCAAATAATCTCAAGAAAATAATAATCTTGAGAAAATGCATGAAGGTTTAAGTAAGATTATAATTTTCTGTTGGGTTGTGTTCATAGCAGTTTGGACATCCCTGACTCCTTGGGACTCTCAAATGCATGTGTGTGGTGTCACTTGATGGTGCCCCACGGTGCCGTAGATTTTTTTCATTTTTTTTTTTTGTGCTTCTCAGATTGGATAATTTTCAATGTTCTATCTTTAAATTTGTTGATTCTTGGGGCTGGAGAGATGGCTCAGCGGTTAAGAGCACTGACTCCTCTTCCAGAGGACCGAGATCAATTCCCAGTGACCACATGGTGGTTCACAACCATCCGTAATGGGATCCGATACCCTCTTCTGGTGTGTCTGAAGATAGCAACAGTGTACTCAAGTACATTAAATAAATAAATGAATGAATGAATGAATGAATGAATGAATGAATAAATCTTAAAAAAAGGGTTTGTTGATTCTTGCTTCCGTTTGGTTGAGGTCAAGTTTACTGTTGAATCTGTGTATTCGACATTTTAGTTTATTCTTCAACCCAAAGTTTTTCATTATTTTCAAAATAGTCGCTCTTTGTTGATAATTTTATTTTGTTCATGTGTCATTTTTTTCAAACATGTTGGTGTCCTTGTGATGGTTGATCTTGAATTTGTTAATTAATTTGGTAATTAATACATCTCTGTTGCTTTAAAGCTAGTTTTCAGAGATGCATTTTTGATCATTTGATAGGACTTTATTTCTGTGTGTATGTGTGTGTATGTGTATGCATGTGTGTGCATGGTGAATCTTTGTAAAATTAGCTACTGTTCCTAGTTTCTGTGGTCTAGTTTCACACAGGAACATCCTTACCAGCCACCCCATCCGAATCCCTGGGGTCTGGTGCTCTTCTGTAGACATGTCTTCTCTGCGCTTGTGCTTGCCCATCTCCACTTCAAGGTGCCCACTAGGTCCCCTGTCCCGGTTGCTCTCTGGTGAGCTCAACTGTGGGTTTTCCGTAGCTTCTCAGCAGTGTAGCTCTCTTTCGCCACCAGTGACCTCCAGATCTCCAGAGTAGGGTGGGTTCTGTCAGCATCCTGAGGCAGGAGGACAGAAACTGTCTCCCCAGACATCCCCCTAAAAAGCTAGCCCGTGGGATGCATACTGCAGCTCTTCCCCAGAGGGAGAAGTTGGGCTGATGAATGCTGGGAATTTTCCTACCGGCTTTGATGAATCTGCTTTTGCACTTCCCCTGGAATACAGAAGCTTTTCCTTAATTTGTTTCTGGATTCATCACAAGAGGAAGAAGCTCGTACATTATTAGGTCTGTGTCTGTGTGGGAATTTGCCTTCTTGCAAGATTACCTCACAGGAAGTCTCTACAAGGTTTAAAATGAGCTAATGTTCTTGAAAGGACCTCAGGATGACTGTTCTTATGAGAGACATAAAAAACGGAAGATACAAAGATACAGAAAGGCCTATGCAGAGTGGAAGGGATATGTCTTTAAGCCTAGGGTTGTTGGTGACTCCCAGAGGCTAGAAAGGAGACTGATTCTCCCTCGGAGCCTCAGGAAGTAACCATCTTTCCTATGACCGTGATTTCACACTTCTGGCCTCTAACAATGAGAGAGTATGCAGTTGTGCTCAGGAACTAAGCAGGCTTTGGGGTAATTTGCTATAGCAACCCTGGAAAACCAGCCCAGCAGGGAAGGATTATGGGGAAGTTCACTGTTACAGGCTGGGTGGACTGTGTGAATCTTGGCCTAGCTGCCAGCCCTTTGTTTTCAGGAGCCTGCCTGTGTCTGGGGCTCATCCAAGCAATTATTTGGGTTGAGATTTCTATTTGGTGGCATCAGACTGTATTCCTCAGTGTCCTAGTATTGACTGTCAGTGGGAAGTGTATGAGGTGAAGGCTTTGGGACCATGGCCTGCCTGCCCGGGACAACTCTGTTTTACATGTTAATTTGGGGGCAGTAGGAAATAAAAACAAAGAGACAAAAAATGCAGGATCAGGGGCTGGTGAGATGGCTCAGCTGTCAGGCTGGGTAGAGTTCAGTCTCTCGGTGGAGGGAGAGAACCTTCTCCCCTGAAACTGTCCTCTGATCTCCCTCAGATGCTGTGGCACACCCTCCCCCAGATACATAAATGTAATGAATACTTTAAAAAAAAAGGTTCCGTCACATAACCAATCAGAAAGAAACCCTCAGGAGATCAGTGTGGGCGGCACTCTGGCCATTTCTTCCTTCTCCTGCTATTCCCTGCCTCGATGGTCTTTCTTGGCCAATTCTGTTTGAGGTGCAGCAGCTTCTGCAGTCACAGTGAAGCTCTGTGGAGCGGGGAAGAGGTTTGGTTCAGAACCACAGTGAGGTGGAAACCCAAAGAACCCCCAGCTTTTCAGGTAAAAGCCCCAGGAATTTGTGGCTGCCCTCTCTGCCCTGCCCACAAATCTCCATCATAGATTCTCGGCCCCTTCTGGTGAGCAGCATCTAACAGGGTCTAGGCTGGCATCTCGTGCCTACCAGTGGCTTTTGGCAAAGCATGGCGGGGTTGGGGGAGACGAGAAGCCGGGAGGAGTGGGGTGGAATGACTAAATACGGGGGAAGGGGAAAGTGACCAGGCAGGAAAATTATTTCGAAAGGGTTAGAGGAGGGGGCAGTACATCCACAAAAGGAAATGTCGCACCCCCAATTAGAGCGCTGTAATTTCCCCCAACGGTTGCCGTTGAAATCATCCTTCAGACTCTCCGCCATGCATAGATTCGAGGAGAACAATTTACCTGCATTGTTCCCTCTGTGCTGTCAGCATCCTCCTTGTGTTAGGCACAGGGACTCGTTTCTGACATTATTATCTGTGCTGTCGAGGGTTCGTTTCTGTGCACTGATTTCACTGCCAAAATGTTCTCTTTTTAAGCTACGAACATCATTAAGTCCACTTTTTTATTTTACATCACTTATCACTTCCCGAGCTCCTTTATTTCATTACTTTGCATTCAGAATTTCAGGCTGAAATCAATAGCCTTGACACAGAGGCAGGCCCCTGTACTCTCTGTTTGGCACTGACAATGCATTTCTCAAATCAGAGGGTTTTTTTTCTCTCTCTCTCTCTAGAAGTCCAATATGGAAAGTAGCTAATATGCCTGTGAAGTCTCAATTTGCTTGAGGGAAAGATGAATAGAAGGAGGGGGTGGGGCTAAGCTTGGTAGCACTTGACTGCCACCTTTACATGTGGCAGAGGCAGGAGGAACAAGAATTTGAGCCCACCTGTCTGGGTTACACAGAGAGACCCTGTTCAAAAATAAAACAAGACAAAGAAAAATATGTGTGCATTCACATGCACTCGCGCTCGCGTGTGTGAGGTCCCAGGGTAGGTTTCCGGGTATGCCTCTGTTGGTAAAATACTTGCTTTGTTCGATCGCCAGAGCTCACATGAAATGCCCATCATGGTGGCATGACCAAGGAGAGATTCTGCCTCAAAGAAAGTGGTTGGCATTCCCGAGCATGACATCCTAGGTGCTCCACTACCCTCTTCACACATATGTACGCATGCGCACACACATGCACACACATGCATACAAACAAAATGTAACTCTTTACTAAAGAGGTTGTCTTCTCCTGCTCTCTGTCTTGCATACCCTGCAGGTAGTGCCTTTCTCATTCTGTCTGTCTTCTCCAAAGAAGGACACTTGTTTCTGGGTCCAGGGTGCCCTGAAAACTAACCCAGCCACAACTCCGCCACAGTCTTGCTGTGCGGCACTTACAAGTGGAGCTTGTTTTCCTGTTTTCACGCCTCTAAGATCGAGACTCGCTGCTCTCCGCTTTGCTAGATGAAATACCAAGTAACTGTCACAAGCTGTAGCTGGGGGAGGGGACGGTGAAGGAGGGATCTCAGCAGCTGTGCACTGAGCCCGCACCGGGCTCCTCTGACTCAGCTCCATGAAAAGACCAAGACCGCAGCATTTCCAGAGAAGTTAGCCCGAGTGAAGGAGATGGGAAAGAGCCAGTGTGCTGCACTGACCGCGTGGGTGCGGGGAGGGATAAGAGGCTCTCCTTAGTCCTGCAAAGGCTAGGTACTTGCCAAAGCCTGGGAGAGAAGGGCTCTTCTTCTTGCTCCCTTGTTTCAGATTCTTCAGAGAACAGAGCAATTAGTACCCTGGAGTACACTCTGCACACTCGAGGGTCGGCACTGGATGCTTTAGTCCACCCATAGGAATGATGGGTGCACAGGTCCTCGCCAATTGCCAGGCATCTCGTGTCTGCCCGACCCTTAGACCCCCAATGCTACCCTGGATTGATGCTTTCCCAGGGATCACTGACCGTCCTGCCCTAAGCATCTCCTCTTCCCTCAGCACTCTCTGGGAGGAGGGGAGGCCTGCCTGGCAACCTTGCTGGTGTGGTGAACTCAGCGATGTCGTGCTGCAGACAGTTTAATACCATTGTGGCCTTTCCCTTCCCCCTTTCCTGTATCTCTTTCTTGTCCCCCATCCTCGATTGCTTATCTTCTTTTTTTTTTTTTTTTTTTTTTTTTTTTTTTTTGGTTTTTTGAGACAGGGTTTCTCTGTGTAGTCCTGGCTGCCCTGGAACTCACTCTGTAGACCAGGCTGGCCTCGAACTCAGAAATCCGCCTGCCTCTGCCTCCCAAGTGCTGGGATTATAGGCATGCGCCACCATGCCCGGCTTTCAATTGCTTATCTTGTATGTGAGCCCTGGATTTAGTTGAGAGCCGCTGTGCCAGTGAATAGAATAATTGAGGAAGACTCCAGGTATCAGTCTTAGGCCTTCACACACGCGCGCACGCGTACACACACACACACACACACACACACACACACACACACGTGTATACATGCACATGCCCCTCAGATAGGCAAACACATAAACACACATGATGACACATACGTATACATGCCAAACATAGATTCCCAGTTTATACCAGAAACTGGCAGAAGGCACATTTATGTTCCAAGCCTTTCTACAACATTGTTAAAAGTTTATAAACTTTTCAGAATCTGTCTGGAAAAAAAATCTATTTGGCTCTAGAACAGTTTTGCTTCCGTGATGATTGCTGTTTAGCTGTTTTAGTACATTTGATCTTTTAAAGGCCTGAGAATCATATATGATTGATTTTGTGTACTTGTTACTTTCTTCTAGTTGCTGAATTTTCACGCAAAGCAGAATTTAAATGTCATAGAATTTGTGTGTATTCTCATAGTAGCTTAGTTACGCTAGTGCTACATAGCCTACATGAATATGCTTCTTCTTTCCCCCAAATCGGGACTTGGCTGAATTTTCAAGACTGATTAAGAGATTATGATCTATGGGAGACTGATGCTTAACGGTGGTGATGTTAGTTTTTTTCTTAATTTTTAAAATCCATTTGTCTCTGTGAGTGCACACACATGAGTACGTATGTGTGTGTGATGACACGAATGTGGAAATCAGGGGGACAACCTATGGGATCTTGTTCTCTCCTCCTACTGTGTGATTCACAGGGATCGAACTCAGGTTGTTGGCTTGCTGGCAGGTGCCTTTACCCACTGAGCCAGTGCACTGATCCTGGCGCTGCCCATTAAGGACTTTGTGTGTGTTTGGGTTCACACAGTTGTGTATAAGCCTGTGTGGGCGTGGTGGTTGGGGGGACCTGACAGCCGGTGATGGCATTCCTTGGGTACTGTTCACCTTTGGTTTGAGACAGTGTCTCTTTGGCCTGGGAGTTGTCCATCTGGACTGGACCAGACTGACATTTCTGTCTCCATGCTTCTGGGATTACAAGCACAGGCCACCTTGCCTGATGCTCTTGTGTGTTTTGAGAACTGAGTGTTCGAGTTGCTTAGCTGACAAGCATTTCCTGACTGATCCATCTCCCTAGTCTCCTTAAGTCCCTTTACCTAAGGGTGTCTGAGGCTCTTTTCTATGCCAACATGTGCCCCAGAGAGGAAGAAATCCCCAGCTTCAGCGGTGACCTGGGATTTCCCTGTGCTATCCCATCCTTTCTGTCCCCCAGCCCTGCTTTCTCGTTGCATTCTGGGTTATGGCAATTATCCCAGTCACAATCACACTATTGCAGATAAAAAGATAATGAATGAGCAAAGAAAGACATAGTTAGAAAATCCATTGGCAGAGTCAACCTTCCTGACCCAAATCGATCCCGTATACTGTAAGCTCCCTTCACTGCTGTCTATTTGGTGAATATTCCTGAAAAGGACTTTTGTATTTTCTAGAGATTCTTCTGTTCTCTCTACTTATCTTCCCACCTGAAGCCATAATATTCCACTCTGAGTGTCATAATCATTTTCACAGCTACTGTGTGTGATTTCACGTGCAGCAGATTGGGACTTCTGCAGGGAGCGAGGAGTCCAAGCCCTTAGGACAGGGACTGGCTCCCTGCGAATCCACTTAGCAGCCAAGAGGACATGGTGAAATGGACAGCCTAAAAGGGTTGAGGACAGTCTCGCATCATTTAGTGGCCTGTTCTCAGTGCCTCTAGAACATAACTTTAATTGGGATTTATTTATAGCTGACACTGAAGAACACTAAAGCCATTTTCCTCGGAAAAGGGAGTGCCCAAGTATAATCTATAGAAATATGTATAGTAGGGTTGGACTCATGGAAGATAAAGTCTTTCCCTACAGCGTGTGTGTTTGTGTGTGTGTGTGTGTGTGTGTGTGTGTGTGTGTAAGAGAGACAGAGATAGAGACAGAGACAGACAGGCAGAGATAGAGAGAGACAGAGATAGAAAGAGGTAGACACACACACACACACACAGAGAGAGAGAGAGAGAGAGAGAGAGAGAGAGAGAGAGAGAGAGAGAACCTATAGACTATCACATTATAGATAGAAAGGTTCTGAACACATTTATTTTAAATGTGTGGTTTCTGGTTTCTGTATGTTTCAGAGAGAAAACTGTATAAACAGAAAATTCCATTTTTAGCCTCCCTAAAATTGGTGGCAGCAACAGAGGCTGGGGAGATGGCTCAGGGGTTAGGAACATTTGCTGCTGTTCTGGAGGACCTGGGTTCAGTTTCCAAACCCATATCGTGGCTCACACAAGTCTATTATGCAGTCTCAGGGATCCAGTGCCTTCCTCTGCCCTCTCTGCCAGGTACACATGTGGTGCGCACGCAGCCACGGAGACAAAGCACTCATACATAAAACAAAAATAAATAAAAACTTTCTAAATTGGCAGCCAAAAGAGCAGCCCAAAGGCCTTGGATCCTTGCCAAGAGACTCATACTGTCCGTGCAAACTTAATACCCAGGTTTCAATTAACTGTTATTAAAGAAGGGAGTTCTTATGGGAGAGGAAAAAAGTTAAGCCAAACAGTTCAACAAGTATTTTTCATAACTCCTGCGTGTATCACACCAGCAAACGACATGACGGGCTCCAACTGTATTTGCTTCCTGCTGAGATGTGTGCCACCTTGTCTGCGGGACTTGAGGTTTGAATTTGAGCCATTCATTCCCCCACAGGCTCCTGTATGGGATGCTTAACCCTCAGCTAGGGCCCTATTGTGCATATCTATGGAACCTTTAGGTGGTGAGGTCCAGCTGGCTGAAGCAGACTACTGGGGCTGGGAGCACAACTTTGGAGGTTTTAACCCCAGGACCCTGGTTTCTGCTTTGCTGTGGCCTTGCCCACACTCTCCTCCTTCCGTGGACTGAGCCCCTCCACCTGCTCTCCCCATTGTGATAGGCTGGTCCTCTGAAACATGGACCAAAATAAAGCTTCCCTCTCTGAAATAGTCTCCATAAGTTCTTTCCCTTCTAGTGTCATGAAAGTAGCAAATGCCTTGACTTAGAGACAGAAGGACTAGTGTCCAGTAACTGTCAGAAAATAAGGGCTTTCTTCTAAATCACTGGCTACTAATTGATCAAGTCAGCCTCTTTCAGAAGGTGTGATAAGATTGGACATTTTCCCTTGAGTCTTAGATGCAGTTACAGGATGAGCTTAGCAAACATCTTCTGTCCCTGGAGTCGAAGACTATCATTGAAGAAATTACTGGCAAGTTATAGGAATAATAATAATAAAAAAAAGCTCTGTAGACCCTTCTATTAGCCTAGTCAATGATTATTATTATTATTATTGTGATTTTCTACTTAGCAAGAGTATGGGTTTGATAAAAATGATCCAATAAACATTTACTAGTAGCTCCTCTTTGCCTGATAGCAGAAAATTAGAAGGAACCAGATGCACCCACTTTAATTAATTGGCGTAATCAGGAGTGGTGTGTAGCATCAAGGGTGAAAATTGCTAACTTCAATTGTGGCTTTGTGGCTCAAATGAGTTTCTGTAGTCTTGAAGTCTTTGTTCCCCTTGAATAACCTCATAGGGAGTATCCCTCTTTCCCTTTTCCATCCATGGGATTCTCTCTCTCTCTCTCTCTCTCTCTCTCTCTCTCTCTCTCGCTCTCTCTCTCTCTCTGTCTCTCCCCCTCCCTCCCTCCCTCCCTCCCTTTTTGGTTGCTGTTGCAGTTTTAAGGAGGGCTGTTTTCCATTAAGCTCTTGTATGGGGTGATAGGCTCCAGGTTGGCTCCTTGCTCTGCAGGAGCGTTGGGGGTTCATTTCCTGGGCTTTTCTTATCTGAAAGAACAGCCAAGACCAGAGGACCAGCAAGAGCTGTGACGGGAGGAGTGAGTGTTGGTCTCTTGTAGACAGCAAGTTGTGCAGTTGTGTCAGTTACAACCCTCTGCCTAGACAAACTGCCTCCTGGGGTTCCTAAATGCCACATCCTTTCTCTGAGAACCCTTCCCAAACTGCACTGGGGACCCTTGTTCCTCTAACTCCCTTAGGCTGTCTTACCCCTGCCTTAGTACTTTTGGCTTTTTATGTTAGAACTGCCTATGTAGTCTCTACATCCTCCTTTACTTGGAAACAGGGACTGTGTCTTGTTCTTTTTTTATATCTCCAGCACACACTATCGAGCCTAGCGTTCAGGTAAGCATGGTGAGACCTTGCGTGAGTGAGTGAGAGAAGGGCTGGGAGTAGTGAGTCTTGCTAGATGGCGGGCTTCTGCACATCGCCTTTGCTTACCTGGTGTATCAGCTAGCTATTGCCGCATAACAAATACTCCAGTACTATCTTAACGTATCAGCTATTTAGTCGTGTTTCTGCAGACTGGACTAGCAGTTATAGCTCCCTCAGTTTCATAGTCCTGATTTCAGCCTCACCAGCCTCTAGGGCAGGAGAGGGATAAAGTGAACTAACTTGGCCTCAACTGGGCGGTCTCCCATACTTTTCCTGAAGCCTGGATGTGTAGATGTGTCAGGAGCAGGGTTTCCAAAACCCAAGCAGAAGAATGCATACATGGTCTCTTGTGGCTCAAGCTCACAACTGTCCCAGTGTCACACTGCAAAGTGCTGACACAGTTCTGCGAGCCATCATTTCAGCAGCCTGCAAGTGCGCTGGAGCATTTGAGCTCTTTGAAAACAATAAATATCACAGTTAGCCAGAAACCCCAAATCCCTTTCAAAGAAGGTAAACACGGTGCTGTTCACATCAGGGTGGGCCCCGAATCTCTTTCCCCAGAGATGATCGAAGATCTGTGAAAGGGATTTTAGACCAAGAAGAGAAGCAAGCTGATTTCCTTTAGGAATCTGAGTTGTGGAGAGACTAGATAGAGTCAGAGGTTGCCTGAGGCCAGATGGGAACTCCCTTCAGTTTCTGCCATTAGAACCCAACTCCTAGCAGGTGTGAGGGAGAAACTATACCATCCATCAGATTCACACTTAAGTGTCAGCGCTGACTTGGTGACATTTGTTCAGAAGGACCATCAATGTGTTGCTTCACAGTCTTTCTGGACCTGGGTTCCACGGTGGCATCAGGGCCTGAGAGTTCTTTGGGCCTGGGGAGTTCCAGGGTGCCCAGGCCAAAGGGGAGGGGAGAGTCCATCACTGCCAGCTGCCTGGGGACATCTCACCTTCAGACCTGGGTGGTCCTGCTGGGGAAGGGTCTCATGCTGCGTTGTTGCTTAAGTGCCAGACAGGCCTTGGGCGTGGCTCTCTCGGGTGGGGAGGCTTCGGTTCCTTCTGGGGTCACTTGCTACAGCTTCTGCCTCACCCATCCAATCCCCTGCAATGGATATTGCTTTCAAAACAGGGTGCCTGGTATTCAGGGTACAGGAGAGAGATCCTATTTGGCTTTGGCTACTGGGACCGTCTTTAAGGTTAATTTTTCAAGCTTTGCTTGGAAGTGACTGAGGTATCGTTTAAGAAGCCAACCAACTGGTGTCTCCAAAGCTGTTTTCCTCCATGCTCCCACCCTCAGTTCTCAGAGTCACAGAGACAGTGTGGTCCCTGGCCGGCTTCTTCCTAATGTAAAATTCGCATCCCTTTCTGGCCAACAGTTCATTAACATAGCCGGCCAAGCATACCCAGACACTGGCTGGCTCCAGAAATTTCAACATCCGGGGTTCCTTGAAAGCCTGGATCTGCTTATCACTTGTGTTCAATATTAGGTTACTTGTAGAATGGAGTCATTATCTTCAATGTTTAATAACTGTGCCACCAACATAATATAATCAAATCTAAGAAATGTAATTTAGAGAGGCTTTAGACTCAAGCCTTTTATGAGAGTGTTTTTAATCTTTTATGATCTTGTCCCCAAGGCTGAGAAAAATCTTGTTTTCTCTCTATCTTCTACTTGATTTGTCTCCTTTATTTTGCTGCTGATTTTTTTGGCCAGGTCCAGATTGACCTGTTTCACTGGTACCAAAATGTGAGGAGCTGACATGTTTGGGCTACTGAGCTGTTTGTGGGAGAGGGAGGTCAGAGCAGCAGCTGGGTTCTGTGTGGCTGGAGTCTTGCACAGCAAAGACTTGTTTTAGTAAGGAGGACAGGGACTTGTGTGAATTGTTTGCTCTTGACATAAATGACTAAAGACCCCGGGATGGACGTTCAACCGCGGTGGCGTCCGTTTTGTCCAGTTGGAAGTCAGGCTGCAGCAAGTGACTCCTTTGTAAGGGAGAGGGAGTACAGGGAAGGGCTTGGCAAAGCAGAGAAGCCCCCACTTACATTTTCCTGCCTAGGAAACTTTGTGTAGTGCAGTTCAGTCCTTTTGATTTGTATTCTTAGAAGAAGCAGCAGCCAGATGAATAAGTCTTTGACTTTTCGTGATCGAACGCCGGTTTCCCTTGGGCAGAATCCCTTTGAGAAATAAGGCAGTCAGAATGTTTTGAGTTCTTCCTTTCAGGAACATACCATAATGGTAGCCCTGTCTTGTATCCTGAGGGGCTGTGGGCAGGAAGTCTATGGCAAGGTTCATAAAACACTTGGAGTTTTCTCGGAGAAAGGAGCCATAGAAACGGAAGGCGTTTGTCTGTGTTAGAAACCTCCTACAGAGTCTCCGGGCTCTCATTTCAACCCAGGTCATAAAGGGAAAAGATCTGTTCCAAGTCCCCTCCCTTCCCCCTCCCCTTCGGTCTTCTACTCAGGGGAGAACCAAAGCATCAGAGCCTCTCTCTTCCCAAGACTCCTTTCAGCACACACACCATCTTGCTTGTTCTCTTTGAAGGCACAAGGTAGCTTCCCTCTCGGAATTCTGTGGTGACCCCTTCTTGTGTTTGATGACTTTATCCGATGACTTGGCCACCCACATTGGGAGTAGGGAGAAGAGACTTGGAGAGCTGAAGTCATGAAGGGTTGAACCTTTGAAAGAAATGTTGGTAATGAGGCCTGGTGTAGGTTTCTTAGAGGCATGAGTTTTTGAATGTTGTGGTATTTTTGTGAGCTTGGTATCATTTCCTTCAGTTCATGGAGGAAGATGGAAGAGAGTGGGAACACAAAATAGAATGTAAATATTGAAGTGTAGATGTGTTCAGACCTTTGGTTCAGAGCAGAAACTACACCTTTCCAGATATCAACTGTAACATCATACGTTTACACACACCATTGGTTTTAACAATTTTAACTCTGAGTTAATTGGACACTTAAAACAAATGGTTGATTGGGCCAGCTTCTTAATTGAGTTTTAACAAAACCAAACCAACTACTGCTAGGATCAACTGGCCATTTGTATGCTAAAGGTCCAGGCAGGGGCAATGAAGTCAAACGGCTTAGCAACAAACCTTATGGTCAGGCTGAAGGAAGACCTGAGACCTCTCCATGGTTCCCCAAAGAGCAAATGAAGTCACTGGCTCCCCCTTCAAGTCTCATCGCCCACTTTTAATGTTATTGTCCATCCATGTTGAAAAGCACATGAAAGATGATGCCTTTGGAGTCCATAGTCACCCTGTAGCAGGGAATGGCGGAGTGAGCCCAGGGAGATGTGAACATTAGATGTGACCCTATTTAGTGTTTTTTAAAAATTGTTTGTGGAAACAGTTTTTCTGTGACTTTAAGTTGCAAAAGAATATATTCCTTAAACATATTTATTTATTACCTTTTTGTATTTCTTTTGTGGCATATGTTTTCTCTTTCCACCATGTGAGTCCCAGGGATCAAACTCAGGTCATCAGGTTTACAGCAAGATGACTTTACCTGCAGAACTGTTGGGCCAGTCATCCCTAAGTATAGTCAAGAAGACAGTTTCATCTAGTTTTGTTCGAGAAACTGGTTTTTGTTTCACCATGAGAGTATATTGACTGGCCTGATAGCCTCAGCAAACATAGAACATGGTTTGAAAGTTTGGATTCTCAGGATAGCTTTTCCAAGACTAAACATCTGGGAAGACATCCCTGTCCCTCTGTGACTCATCTATGTAGCCGTGTCTAGCGTGATGTTCACCCCCAGGCGGTATCCAAGTCTAACTCTTTACTGGTCTAAGACATGTACATTCTTGGGTTGGGCTCTGTTTGCTGGTCCTACATATTATAGCTTAGAAAGAGTCTCCTGGGTCCTGGCTATCGGCTATGTCATCACAGTCCCCATTACTCCCTGCCCTGGGCTGGGAAACTGAGCTAAAGTCCAGAGAACCATGGGTCCCTTTGCTGTTTATATATTATATATGATGTTCCAGGGGCCAGGGACTCATATACCCATTCACAGACATTCTCTCCTCAGAAATCCTGTGCTAAAGGATTCCTTCTACAGTGAACACATTTTATGTGTTTGATGGGGTTGATGAGGTATGTAGTGTGTGTCTGTGGAAGTCAGAAGGCAGGATCAGGCGTCGTCCTCAGTCACAAGAGAAAAGAGTCCTCACTGGACCAGAGCTCACAGATAAAACCAGGCTGGCCAGCCAGTGAGCGAGTCTGAGGATCTGCCTGTGCCAGGACAGGTGTGTACCACCACTGTGCCTGTTGGCCTTTTCTGTGGTGCTCGGGATCCAAACGAAGGCATCCTGTGCTTCCTCAATATGCACATGACCACATGGGATCTCCCCAGGCGTCTGATGTGGACGCGTTTTGTCAACTTCCAAACCCACAACGTGACAGAGCCGTCTGTACACTGTCGGCAGGCAGACCCTCTCAGGTATGGCGAGGAGCTCTGAGCCGCCAGCACAAGGCTCATGGCTGGAAGTGGGTTTGTCTCCTTACTATATGGGTTCCAGGGACTTCTACCTGGAGGACCTTCCCTGGAGCATTTCAACAGGGGAACCTGCGCTTTCAGTCTTGAAGGCCATTATGTTGGGGACAAAGCACTTGTTTAGCCCAGCACTTGCTTTTCCTGGCCTAGCTCCTGGCTCCCATGTTACCTTCTTTTGGAACTTGCCTAAAGAAGAGTCTTGTGTAGGGTTCCATCCCAAGCTCAATAAAGATTCAGCAAATATTATTTTTATGGCCTGAATGCATAGTACTTTATAGTTACTCTGCACATAACATGCAAGTGTTATATAATGATTTCATGAATGAATTGTCTTCTTAGAAATTTTAGCCATGCTTAGCCGGGCGGTGGCGGTGCACACCTTTAATCCCAGCTCTCAGGAGGAAGAGGCAGGCAGATCTCTGTGAATCTGAGTCCAGCCTGGTCTACAAAGTGAGTTCAAGGACAGACAGCCAAGACTACCCAAAGAAATCATGTCACAAAAGAAGGAAAAACCAAAAAAAGAAACTTCAGAGTAGCATGTGTTTCTTTTATGTGTGTAGAAGGATGCATACAGTTGGCTTACACAATTCTTAATATTTCCATTTGAAAGAAAATGAGGTAAGTTCTGAGAGATAGAATGACATCATCAAAGTCACAAGAGCAGCTGTAAAGCTAAGATAGGATTTGAGCTCTTGTCTTCTGACTTCATGTTCACTATTCCTTTGTGTTACGTTATGTTACATTACGTTACGCTACGCTACGCTACGCTACGTTACGTTACGTTACGTTACGTTACGTTACGTTATGTTAGATAGCCCTGGTGTTGTATTGGGATGGCAAGCACGTGCCTTTCCCGCAGCATGCAATATCAGTCTTTCTACCGCCATGCACTGCCTTTTTCGCTGGCTGATAACATAGGTGCTGCTTTCAAAAATTAGGCTCACCACAACGATAGCAGCACCAGTAGCAGCACCAGTAGCAGCAGTAGCAAATCTTCTTTAAAATGAGATCTTTTCCACAGATGTGGAATAATTTGAATTAGAAGAACGCTACTCCCAAGTTACTCCTTTATCAAACATTACAAATCCCTGCCTTCTGGCACCGCCTCCCTCCCCTCAGTGAGAGCAGTACAGGGTTAAATGAGGCTCTGGTCCCTGCTCTTCCTGAACTCATAGCCCCAAGGCTGGGAGGTGGGACGGTCACCACTGGGGCAGACTTGTGGTGAGCTGGGAACATTAATGTCAAAATGTCTATCTTACCTTCTTTTACGATATAAAAACTAGTCTCTGTACTCTGTTGGCAGGTAAATGGTTAGACAGCACGCACTAGGTACATACAAAGGAACATCACTCAGTGTTTTTAAAAGAAGGTAGGTCTGACACCTGTGGTGCAGATGAACCTTGGACACCTTGGTCAAACAAGCCAGACACAAAAGGATAAAGAGCACATGATTCCACTTAGATGAGAGCCTCGTTTGTAGAGCTAGAGTCTGGAATAGAGGTCATGGGGCCGGGAGGGTGAGCGTTAGTGTTTACTGGGGGACGTTTCAAGTTGGGAAGACAAAAATGTCTGCCGTGGTTCTTGGTGGTGTTTAAAGAGCATTAACCATACAAATGCTACTGAACCATGTGCTCCAAAATGATGATGTTGGCAAATTTTATCGGATGTATCTTTTTGTCTCGCATATCCACAGTAGTTTATAGAATAGGACATTGTCAGCTGCGCCTATAAAAAACGGAGCAGAGATGGAAATGCTCACAAGCACACAGTCCTTGGAAAGCAGAGGACAGCCCCATGGCATGGACTGGGGTGAGAGCCAGAGGCAGTTGGGACTGCACAGGTGTCCTGGGTCCTTCCAGTTGCTTCCTTCCCCGGGGCTCCGTGCTCGGGAGCTGAGGGGACCAGTGTCCAGGAATAGTGTGGGGTGACTCCCTCACAGTTGACTGGTAGGGACAATCACCGTTCTCTCGGAGCATGCTGGAAGGCTGCCCCTGCTTAGCGCTCCTCTCCATCCAGCAGGCCAGATGGCGTTTTATGTGGTTTTCACAACTGTGATTTGGGATTACTTATGAAACCTGTTTGTGTGCCTCTGTGTTCCTCCCCAGCTCCCTGCCTCGCCCACCTCTGAGCTTAGCTTTCATGCCTGTGGCGTCGTGTGAATGGCCACAGTGTCCCCTTCCTTTCCTTTTGATTTCTGCAGCCGAGCCAACCCCACCACCTTCAGCCCTTAATGCCTGCCCTGAAACTAGCATAGGAAAACCTGGCTTTTTGAAATTTTATTTTATTTCAGCAGGGCTGGTCCTCTGAATGGCGATCCTTAGGCATTTATGCTCAGTTCTGATTTCTCCCCCTGAGTTAGGATCACCCACTCGATGCCTTTCAATCGGAGCGGTTCTGATGCTAGACTGGCTTTTCCATCTCGGTCTGGTGCCCTACGACCAGATGAAATTTTCATAAGGAATCAAATTGATTTTATGTGTAATTCAAGAAAAACTTCACTAGGAAGGCAGTGATGAAGAGAAATATATATCAACTTATAATGCTCTTTATATTAAAAAAAAACTTTTAGGGGTTGGAAGATACTAAGTCAGTAAAGTACTTGCAGCGTGAGCATGAAGACCCCAGGTTAATTCCTAGCACCCATGGGGGCAGAGGGGAAACTGGCTTGTGCTGTGCATGCTTGTAATGCCATTGTTGGAGAGAAAGGCAGATCACTGGCTGTACAGAGTAGCCATATTCATGAGCTCCAGGTTCAGTGAGACCTCGTCTCAAAATACAGGGTGGGCAGAGATTGAGAAAGATTCCCAATAGTGACCTCTGGCATCCACATGCATGTTTACATATATGGATCTGAAACACACACACACACACACACACACACACACACACACTTTTACTTTCAGAAAAATGTTTTAAGAGGATCTTGTGTATTCCAGGCTGATGCTGAACTTGCTAGGTGGCCGAGGCTGGCCCGGAGCTTCTGCTCCCTTGCCCGAGCGCTGGGATTTCAGGCTGTGCCACCATCCTTTGTATGCAGTGCTCGGGGCCGAATCCCGGGCTTTCTACATGTGGGGAATGAGCTACATCAACCGAGCCTCATCCCTGCCCTCTCTCAGTCTTTGCAGCCGTTCTGTGGAGGAGTTGAACAGCTATGTCATGGGGGAAAGAGAAGCGCAGAGAGGTTAAGTCAGGAGTGCAAGGCTGCCCAGCAGACGTCAGATGAAGCCAGATCTGAGACCGTATCTTCTGGATCCATGCCCAGAACACTTACTATCACTTCAATATGTGTCTGGAAAAAGATGGCTCAGTCTAGTGTGAACAGTTTCAGCATTATCCATCTCTTTGAGTGGCACACGGGGACATTGTCCTTCCCTAGAAATGTCACAGTGACCGTTTAGACTTTATAAGAATCCCTTATATAGTTTGTACTTTAGTAATGAGGGTCTATATGTGGTACTGTGTGTGTGTGTGTGTGTGTGTGTGTGTGGTCTGTGTGTGTCTGTTTCTGTGTGTATGTCTGTGTCTGTGTGCATTCGCACATATGTGGGTGTGTGTGCATGTATGGGGTGCATGTGTACATGTGTGGATATATGTGCATATGGAGATCAATATCAGGCATTATTCTTTAGATACCATCCACCTCTTATTTTCAGTTTATTAATTTAATTATTTTTTATGTCTACGAGTGTTTTACCTACAAGTATGTATGTATGTATGAGTGTATGTGCATCACATGTAAGCCTGGTACAGAGCAGGTAAGAAGGGGGTGTCAGATCCCCCTTTCACTGGCGTTACAGACGGTTGTGAGCCACCATGTGGGTACTGGGAACTGAGCCTGGGTCCTCTGCAAGAGCAGCCAGTGCTCTTGTGTGCTGTCTTTCAGGTCCCCCACTTTGTCTTGTTCTGTTTGAGGAAGAGTCTCTCAGCCTGGGCCTGCTGATTAGACTGGGCTGGCTGGCCTGTGAGCCTTAGGCTCTGCCGTCTGCCTCCCTGGCTTTGGCATTACCAATGAGGACCACTGTGCAGGTTCCCCATGGGTGGGTCCTGGGGATTGACCTCTGGCCCTCATGCCTGCGCAGAAACACTTTACTGGCCACACTGCCAGTGTGGTGTATGTGATAATTTTAATGGCCTGGCAGAGTGAAGCAGAGACTGAGTGGATTTGGTCTTGGGGTGCTCGCTTACCTGCGGTGACCCTTAGAACCGCGGCCCTCGCTGTTCCGGCAGGGATCATGGAAAGCAGCAGTTGTTATGAAGGACATTTCTGTGATGGCCCCCAGAGACTTCCAGAAGATTGGGTGACAGTGTATTGTCCTGCAGTGCTAGACGTCTGGCCTGGCTCATGAAGGAGGGTGTCTGCCTACCTTCCTATTTCTACAGCTTTGCCCGTTGTTCATGGTCACAGGAACTCAGCAGCTGCTGCTGGGACTTCGGAAGACCTTTGCTTCTGCGCAGGTTCATTTGGTGAAGACTTCAGACCTAACTCTCCCTATTCCTCAACCCCTAGTTTTCTTCCTTTTTATATTTGGGGGTGTATGTATGCAGGGGCGATGAGTCTGTGTGTTGTGTGAGCATGTCAGTGTGAGGGTGTGCTTATCTGTACTAATGTACAGACAGAGGAGGACACTGAGTGCCCAGCTCCCTTCTCCGCTTTATTCCCTTGAGTCAGGGTCCCTCTCTGAGCTCATTGAATTGCTAGGCTGGTGGCCTGCATGCCCCAGGGAACCTCAGGGCATGCCCCATTCCCCCCAGGGCTGGAGTTACAGGGCACCAGGTCATACCCAGTGTTTTCTATGTATGCTGGCATCCAAACTCAGATTGTCATGTCCCTTACCCATGGAGGCATCTCTCTCCAGCCCATACCCCTACCTTTCAAGGAGATTTTCCTGTCTTTCATTCAGGGTCCTCTGCCAGGCATCTCTCTGTCTTCCATTGGTAGAAATGCACCCGAACCTGAATCGTATTGACATATCCACAGGAATGGCTAAGTCGTGGCCTCGCGCCATCTTCCTCTAGGCTGCTCGTCGCTGCCCACTCTGCAGCGTGTGCAGCGTGGAGGCTGGCGCCCAGCTGCCCTGTCCTGGAGCTGAGCTTCAGTGTGGATCATTCTGTTTCCTGTCGGAATCAATTTTCTGTCCAACTCTCATTTCCTATTGTGTGTTCCTCTGGGGTCAGCACAGCTTTGTCAGACAAAAGCGGGGCTTTCTCTCTTGGAGATGGTCCCGGCTTCTCTTCAGCTGTGTATTTGTCTAAGCAACAGCCGGGCACACGGTGGATGACCACCCAGCCGCTTTGGCTGTCCTTCCTGGTTGTGCTTCAGGGTTTAATCCCGCAGTCTTTGGATGAGGGCTGGATGGAGTCCCTTACGGTGCATCTTAACCTGTAGGCTCTCTTCTGCCCTGATAGCATCTGAGCGCTCTTCAGCAGGGGTGAAATATTACATCCCTGATATTGTCTCCATTGTTTACTGCTCAAATGAATTTGGCTGAAAACTCAACAGTCTGTGTGTGAACCACAGAACTGAATCAGATCGCAGAGAAATTCTTATCTGCTCTCTCTGCCCTCCAGTGTCTGATTATTTACCTGTAAGCATTACAATGCAACCTCCATACCCTTCTGCACCACTGAGCTGCTCTGAACACAGACACCAAGGAGAATCACCCCAGTCATTATAACCCAAGTGCCCTTGGGGTCCCGGGATAAAAGGAAATTTTATTATTTCTTTCAGAACATGGAGGGCTAATGTGACAATAGAGATGGGACACGGTCATTACAGGATGAAAAAGATGATGGGATACTCCAGGATATTCTGTGACCTAGACTCAGTTCTTCTGACACTCTGAATGACCTTGAGCAAGCTTTACTTCGATAGCCCTGAATTTCCTTATCTGTAGAAACCACCCTGACAACACAGTCTATCAACTTACATTTACTTATAGAATCTTAGCAGAATTTATTGTTTGCATCTGGATAATTCTTGCTTACCTAGCCAAAGAATGACCTTTGAGTAGTCCAATAAAGGTACTGTGAAGAGGATGTGGCATTCAGTGAGATCAAGGATAGAAGAAACTTCTCTTATAGAGAAAGCATTAATGAAATGGAGCTACTGGCATTTGAGCCATGCTGGACCCTCTGCCCTGTTACCAAGTTGCTGGGCATTTAAGGTTGTCACATGCTCCTGTAGCATGACACCATAGGGGGTGCAACCTGGTGGGGTCCTCAGACAGGTACAGTCCCTTTCCCTAGCAAATATGACACTTTTCCAGTCAATGGATGCTAGAAAGTTCAATTCTGCTGCTTCTCACTTCAAATGAGGACCCTGGAAGGGTGGGGACGCTACAGCAGAGCCGCACAGTCGCCTTTCAGGGAGCACAAATAAGGACTCTTTCCTTCCAGGGATAAAGGAACCGCACACAGGGGTTGCATGTTTTCCCCTTGCTGTAATTTCATCTCTGGTGCTGTGTAACATATTCTAGTCAAAAACAGCTTAGGGAGGAAGGGGTTCTGATTCCAAGTTACAGCTCATCACTGAGGGGAAACTGAGGCAGGAACCCAAGCAGCTGGTCACAGCACCTCCACAGTCAAGAGAAAAGAGAAACAAAGGTGTAGAAGTTAGGGCCTGGTTCCTCTTCCCAGCCTCATGCTCCCAGAAGTAAGACTCAGATTCAAAATATATTTACAAACACCTTGGCTATATGACTAGGCTCTTCTATGACTAGATCATAATTTATTGTAACCCATTTTTTTTCTAATCTACATTCAACCATGCAGCTGGTTGCCCAGGCTCAGGTACCATGTGTCTGCCTCATTGCATCTTCCCGGGAGATTCTGCACCTGGCTCTATCCCAGAATCCTCTCTGCCTCCTGGATGTCCCACCTCCTATTCTACCCTTTCCTATAGGTCATAGGTTTTTAAATTGACAGTCAATGCATCCATACAATACACAAGATATTCTTTCTACAACAATGAATCCATGTTCTCTACCTGCTCATTAGACTCAACTAGCATTCTTCATTCTTACACAGTTCAGGCCCAGCTTACGAAGCAGGGCTACCTGTATTCAGGAAAGTAGGGTGGTTTCCCACCTCAATTAACAACAGAGACATTTCCCCAAAAATATTCCTACAAGCCTACCTGATCCAGATAATTTCTCAGGGGAGACTCTGTTCCCAGGGGACGATAGCTTGTGTAAAGTCGGTAGTTAAAGCAAACCAGCACAATCGCTCCTTGAATGAAGCAAAGCTTAGCGGCTAACAAGCCTGCTGTGACTTCAGTCTCATTAGTTCTTAGAGTAAAGTGTTGACACATTCCCACTGGGGGACTCTGACCACAGAGGCCCGAATGCCCAAGGGCACCCTCTGCTCTCTGGCCAGCCCAGCTGCTCAATGAGACCAGAGAGGGGCTTGATGGCTATTGGCAGAAATTTCTGTAAAAAACTTCCTTTATATGTAGATTGGAAAACCATATTTTTATTCAGGAAGGCATGTCTGACCCAATGTTTTTAGATTAAACCTTGTCTCTAATGTCTATTCTTGTCTTTGATTCTGGGCACCCCTTAACTTCCCGCTTTTTCAAGGAGGTTCCTTAGCCTGACTCTTCAGAAGCTCATAGACAAATAAAATCTGAATAAGACCCAGGCAACTCTGCCAGCCACGTATTGTGGTCCTAGCTCTCCATCCACTGCCCAGGTTTTTTTTTTTTTTTTTTTTTTTGGTCAGTTTTTCGTGTGTGTGTGTGTGTGTGTGTGTGTGTGTGTGTGTGTGTGTGTCTGAGTGATGGCATGTATGCGTGTTTGTGCACACACACAGGTGTACATGCACGAGTGTGTATATAGGTCTGAGGTTTACATCTGGAATCTGGCTCAGTGACTTTACACCTTCATTGAGTCAGGGTCTCTCCACGGAACCCAGGGTTTCCTGACATGACTAGTCTTGCTAGCTAGCTTATTCTAGGGACCCCCCACCTCAGCCTGCTGTTAGGATTAAAGGTAGGCTGCCACACACACCCAGCATTTGTGTGGGTTCTGGGGAACCCAAACATCCTCAAGCTTGCCGTGTGCACAGAAAACATTTGCACTGCCTCCCCACGTCAGTGTCTAACAGTTTGAAAGTAAAATCACATTTGCCATGCCCAGTTCCTCACTCTTATCATGAGCAGTTGCTTGAGGCTGCCTTGCCCAAGGTGGTTGACAACTTACAGGTTACCAAGACAACCACAAGTTAATAAATAATAATCTCTTTTGTGAGACTTCATGAGTTTAAAAAAAAAAATCCAAACATCATCTTGGTACTGTGGGTTCTATTTCTACTCCGTGAAGACTTCTCTTTGGCTCTCTTTCAGAGTGTCACGGTGAGCCTCGGGTGAGATGGTACAGTCCTGTCTGCACTTAGAACTGCTCTTGTGGAGACCCTATGGATTCGAAATGCTAACTGCTATTGTTTCCTGCGACATGGTGCTTTCTCATGTTTATGCCCCTGTCTTCTTTCCTGTTGGTTTTATTCTTTCCTTTCCTTAAACACAGACATCTCCCATGCATCTCTTTCTCAGCTTCCTTTTCTCTTAAACCATTCCTGCTGTGCTATAGATCTGCTTAGCTATTCAGCAGATCTGCAGATGCGGCTTCTGAGCCTCTCTCTAGCACGGAAGCACAGGTCACTGCCAGGTTGTGTGGGCCTTTTGCTTTGAGTTCACAAGTCTACACATTTCCTCCAAGTTATAAAGAAGAGTTGTACAATTGCCCTTGGCTTTACACCCTGTCTCTCTTTCCTTCCTCCCACTCCTGTCAGGTGGCTTTGGAGTAATTATGAGCATTTTTGATTTCCTATTAAGTAGAAGTTCTGGGTTGGGGAACATCTAGTTTTCTCTCATGGAGTGTGTACATGTAGCTCTCAGCTGTTCCCGGGGCAGAATGGCTTCCTCCTGATCACCAAGCCAGCTCCTTCAGAGGGTGGCAGGCATCACACTACACTATAAACATGTTCCGTGATGTCCCCGATGGAAATCTAACCCAGAAGTCTATCCGCTGATGAATAGTTGAACAAAATGTGGCACACATTGGAATATTATTGGCAATAAATGGAAATTGAGTATGCAGTCATTCATAAAGCGTGTGCTAAGCGAGGGAAGCCAGGCACAAAAGAGTGGATTTATGATTCCAGTTGTATAGAATCTAGAAGAGGCCCATCTATATTCACTAAGCAGATTGGTGGTCGAGGGGCAGATTTGGGAGCAGCCGACCCACAGATTTAGCTAGTTTCTTGTAGGGAAAATGTAAATGCTTTATTGACAATGGTGTGTAGCCCTATAAATATACTCAAATGTGTAAAATTAGGGGGTGGCTTGTACTGATATGAGTTCCATCTCAGTTAAGGTTTTAGAGTGTGGAATAGAGTGTGTCTGAACTCTAAAAATCTGCTCGTTGCCTCTGGAATAGCAGACTGAGAGCCTCACTCTCTCCTCCCATGTCTCTCCTGTGACTAGGGTCTCCCTTTCTTCATCTGTAGATTCATCAACTTGTACATCACTCAGATGTCACATCTTGATGCCACGGGTTCGTCTCCTCCCTCCAGACAGGGGCTCTCCTTTTCATGGACTGCTGTGTGTCGTCTTTATCACTGTATTTATTGTTTCTTTTCATCTGTGTGGGACTGAGGCCACGACAAGGCCAGGAAGCATGCTTGGCTGTGTGAGCGTACCACACGAGCACCTAGCCTAGCCTGCTTGATGAGGACACAATAAGTTTCTGTCACCTGACAGGACAGCTGGATTGGATTTGATTAGGGATGATTCCAGGCACCATACTGCCTTTACCTGCCTCCTTCACTGGGGTCATCAGAAAGCAATTAAGGAGCAATGTATTAAAGATATTTTTTTAAACTCTAAACCGCACAGGGTATTATCATTTGTAACCGTGGTAACTATTCAAATTAGTGTCAATTAACTCCTGGCAGCACCCTTCAGATTCCTTATCTTTGACATTAGTTTGTCAGGATGAGGTAATGTGCTTTTTCGAGGTACCGTTGCCTTTGAAGAGATTGGCAGTGTTTCCTGGTTGTAAACAAAACTGTCATACATGGGCTGGTGACAGAGAGGGATGAGGAGGCCAGAAGTCTGTGCAAACACTTGAATCCCTGTCAGCCATGAGGAGCTGCGCTCTGGCGCTCTGACGAGGAGGATATCAGCTCCCCACTCCGCTCCTCGGCAGCTCTGCCAATGAGAAAGGCAGAGAGGCCTGGTCATGGGGGTTGGGCCCTGAAATCTAGTTTGGTTCAGGTCAAAGTTCATCTTCTCTAGTTAAAAAAAATTTTAAGTGAGGTTTTACATATGAATACTGTGTTTGTATCATTTTCCTGCCCTCCCTCTGATTACTCCTGTGTCCCCACCCCTGTTCAATTTCACGGCTCTTATTCTTTAATTATTATTGTTTATCCATATCCATATCCATTTATACATACAGCCTGCCGAGATCATTTAGTCCAGCTCATATGTGTTCAGACATGACCTCTCAGGCTTGGCACTCATCCAGGGCAGCCTGGCTCTTCCCCTCACAGCAATCCTTGCTTGTCGCTCTCTTCTTCTGGGAGTGAGGCCGTGCGAGGATTCTCCCATCCACTTTGGCATGCCAGTTGGCGGGTCCTTTTTTTTTTTTTTTTTTTTTTTTTTTTTTTTTTGGTTTTTCAAGACAGGGTTTCTCTGTATAGCCCTGGCTGTCCTGGAACTCACTCTGTAGACCAGGCTGGCCTCGAACTCAGAAATCCGCCTGCCTCTGCCTCCCAAGTGCTGGGATTACAGGCGTGCGCCACCACCGCCCGGCTGGCGGGTCCTTTTTAAAGTTTTGTTTTGGCAAACATCTTGCTGAGATTTCCCAGGTGAAGCTTCCATGTTGTACATGGAAGACCTCGTCTTGCAGCTGATGGCCGTCTTTGTCCTCTCGCTCCCAGAGTCTTTCTGGATGGTCTGTGAGCCCCAGGTGTAGAGTTTATGCTATAGATGTATCAGTTGGGGCCGGGCACCCCATGGTCAGGCGTTCTCGGTGTTTTGACTGGCTGTGACTTTCTCTAATGCTCTCGTGTCTGCTGCTTGCTGCTACTGGAGAAATAGAAAAGCCACACTTATCTTTGGGAATAAGGATAAGTTTTTAGAATGCAGTTAGACATTATACTGGCTTCGGGAGGTGATAGTAGTAGGTTCTTTAGAATTCTTTAAGTAAGCGTATTAATAAGATTAAAAATATTCAGCTGTGTGGAAATGTAGGGAATGATGCAAACACCATGTCCACTTCCCACATCAAACAAATACTGCCTTTCCCAATCTGTTTTGGGCCTTCCTTCCTTCCTTCCTTCCTTCCTTCCTTCCTTCCTTCCTTCCTTCTTCCCTTCCAAACATCCCAGAAGCAGAATATTGAACCACCTCTTTCCTCCACACCCACCCTGTGTCTCACCCCTGCTTCTGGAAGTGGCAGCTAACTTCTCCAGATCTCTCTAGCTGCTTAGTCTGTGAGCCGAGCTCTGAGGCAGCGCTGACACAGTCTGAGTCTGGGCTGCTCTTCAGAACCTCCCCTCTGACTTGCCTATGTTGTTCGGGGTCTACACCGAAGCCCATTGCACAGAAATCTCTGCCTAGTCTACTTAGATCAACCCTTGGGCTGGGGAAGCAATGTAGACTTGGTGGGTTGCTTGTCTCCAAATTCCAGGCATTCTGGGAAGGAAGGTGGAAGGCTCTGTGGTCTCCTCAAAATATATGGAATATATTTCCATATGGAAATTTGGAATTCCAATATGGAAAGTTCCAATATAGAAACTTGACCAACACAGCGGTCAAATGTTTTATTTACAAATAAACTTGCCTCATCAAAATATAAACCTGTGTGTGTGTGTGTGTGTGTGTGTGTGTGTGTGTGCTTTTGTGTGTGCATATGCACAGAGATGTGCAAATGTTCAAAAAGGCCAGGAGAGGGTGATGGATTTCTTGGGGCTAGATTATAGGAGTTTGTGAGCTACTGCATTTGGGTGTTAGGAACTGAATTCCAGTTCTCTTCAAGACAGTGTGTACTCTGAACTGTGTACATCTCTCTGCTTCTAAATCTCCTTCTCCTTACCTATGTAATCTGTCCTATTAGTTTTGATTTTCAGGAGAACTCTAACCCAAATATACTATTTGGGTTCAAAGGCTTTCTAATCATTGCCTTTGAGTGGTGGGAGGCTTTGGTAGGATTCTTAACCCACTAGCCTTAAGTCATCCTATGCACCAATGGTCATATTCTCTTTACACATAGTAGTTCACTTAAACCCCATAACAATATTCTAAGGGAAGTTAGTGGCCAGTCTTGCTTAAGGTCACATAGTTAGAAAATGATGTAATGTTTTCAAGACCCAGATCTGAATCAAGCAGATCATCACTGAGTCTTAATTGAAGAAATAGGGCAGGGATGTATCTTGGGAGATAATCCACACATAGCTTTCTTTCGTACCAAAGACTTCTCTTTCTCTCTGATGTGTGTGGGGAGGGGAGGGATGTGTGTGGAGGCTGACAGGCATGTGTGAGGCAGAGGCTGTTTGTATGTCATATGCAGGCTGTGGCCGACCCAAAGGGAAGGGGAGCAAGCTCACAGGAAGGAGAGTATCTTCAGGAGCCTCTGAGATGTGTGGGGATCCATGCCGGGGAACCGCCCGCAGCGCGGCTGCGAATGAACTGTTCATTTCCCACAGTCTCCTGCAATTTACAAATCACTCTCCCGGCGTCATGCTAAGCAAAGTATCAGACAGGGAGGACTGAAGCTGTTCGACACTCCTCCAGCTTGCCTCACTGCGCCTCTGTCTCTCACCAGTTCCACACGCACCTCAGGAATTTCTACTGTGCGGTTGTCTGAATACCAGCGTGCAGCCAGAAAGGCAGAGGAGGGCTGGGGTCTTGGGGCATGCAGGCGTTCTTAGCACATGGGAAGCCAAGAGCCAGGCGGGCTTTGCAGCAGCTTGGGGTTATCCTTACCACCCCCACCCCCTTTTCTGTATGTACCCCATTTCCCTCAGTCCAGCCTCAGCTCAGCAGATGCACATGTGACATGGAGTGGTCCTCAGAGGGTCTGGAGGTTCTCAGGATGAGAGTGCAAAGATGTATGCTTGATAAAGCCGTAGGTGCTGGTTAGGCTGGTGACCCTTGTGGCATCCTCTCCCCCCTCTTAACCATTTCCCAAACAACTCTTTGTGGGTGCTCATGTCACCTGCCACACTGGAGAATCACCCTGATGCAGAGCCAACCAAGTTAGATTGACGTTGAGTTGCAGATAGATTACATTTGGATCGAAGGTCTCCTGGGGAGGTTGTAATTTGGTCCACCGCCATAGAGCCTAGTATGTGATTGAATAGCAGGCCAGCCTGAGGGCTGGCCAGGCCTGTGGGGAAGAGTAGGAGCTGGAACCTTAGAGTCCATCCCACCACTCCCTGGGCTGTTGCTTCATGCCAGGTAAGTGTTGCTTAGGTGCCCAGGTTAGGATTAAGGCGACAAGACAGAACTTGTACCCAGGATGCAGCTGATGGCCCGTGTCAGCTGGTTGGAGTTAAAAAATATATTTTAATTTGTTTAGCTCTCTGGGGAAATTATCTGAACCTGCATGTGCTAATCAACTTTCACAGGCACTTTCAAGGAACCCAAAACGAGTCAAGCAACAAAATGAGATTTTTAATCTACATAAATACAGAAATCTTTTGCCCCCCCCTTTTAAAAAGGAGATTAAAAAATTCTAATTCATTCCTGCCTCCTGTCCCCAGGACTCTGCCATTAGCAGCTGTTGGAAAATGATCATAGCTTTCAGATCTTTCACAGGTTCCCCCTTTTTCTGTAATTTTCTATCAGAGGTCAGGGTCTATGGCAAGTATCACACACACACACACACACACACACACACACACTGGGGGGAGGGGGAGGGGAGAGAGAGAGAGAGAGAGACAGACAGACAGACAGACAGACAGACAGACGGAGAGAGAGTTTTTAGAGGAGAAAAGAAAGCAGGTCTTGCAGGGTTGATGGATTTGTCTGAGTTCCTATGCCTGAGGGGTTAGGGTCACCACTAGGACCCACTTCCTGCAGGAACTGGCTCAGCACTGTCTACCCTCTCGCTGCCTCAGTGATAGAAGGATGGTCAGCACTAGCATAGGATCCACAGGAGAGGGGAGTTCAAGGCCGGGTGGATTTACATTGCCACCTCTCCTATCAGCCAGGATAAACCAGATTCAATTATGGCAGGTTGTTTATACCAGATCTGCAGGGGTCCCTGTGCGTGCAAAGCAAGTGCTCTAGATTTGGTGCATGTGTGTATGACTGTATTGCACGTGTTCGCGTGTGCATGCACATGTGAATGGAGTCCAGAGGTCAGGTGGTTTCCTTGATCGTTGTCTTCTTTGAGTGGGACAGGGTTTTTCACTAAACTAGAAACTCTTGTTACTTTGGCTAGACAGCTGGCCAGCAAGCTCTGGGATCGTCCTATCCCCTTCTTCATCCCCACTGTTGGGATGACAGACATGGCCTGGCTTTTCTCTGTATGCGTACTGGGAATCCATGCTCAGGTCCATGTGCTGGTTCAGCTAACATGCGACTGACTGAGCCATCTTCCCAGAATGCCCCCCTTTTGGGTTAGCGAATGATGAAGTTATAGTTGTAACATACATAGATAGGTGTGGGATTGGACATAGTTCCTGAAGGGCTCTTGTTTTTCTTAGCAAGTAAAATCAGACATATGAAGAACAGAGCACAATAGGTAAATCTTCTTATCAATGAAAATTGTAACAAGTATTTTAACTGGATAGAAGCGTTGAAGATAGTTTAACTGGTTTTAATAACAACATAAAATCAACACATTTGGTAGAGTCATTATACAAGTATATTGATGAATAATGCTGCCTTTGAAAAGTATATTAATGGGGCTGGAGAGATGGCTCAGCAGTTAGGAACACTGACTGTTCTTCCAGAAGTCCTGAGTCCAATTCCCAGCAACCACATGGTGGCTTATAACCATCTGTAAAGTGATCAGATATCTTCTTCTGGTGTATCTGAAGACAGCTGCAATGCACTTATATACATAAAATAAATAATTCTATTTTAAAAAGCATATTAAGGTAAGCAAGGCAAGTTCCCAATAAATACATGAGAAAGGAAAAGCTTTCCCATGTCATTTGATGAAGGAAAGTTACAATTTTAGACACTACTCATGCCTATTAAGGCAACTTTAAGGATTGAGGGCTGTGTTACTCTGGGCTGGGGAGGTAAGCCCAGTGGTGGATGGACAGCAGACATTTATAAAGCTCGGTTTACTCTTACCAACCACTGGGTGTTTGTCACAGAAGCCATGATGATGTATCCCATCCCTCACTCTCTGGCTTACTCTCTGGGGTAAGGAAGATGAACCAGTGGATGCTCTTTCTTGAAAGATTTTTCTTTTCTTTCCAAAAATTATTTTTATTAAATTTATTGATTTCCTCTACAACCCAATATCAGCCCTTCTTCTCCTCCCAGTACCCTCTCATACAAGTCCTCCCCATCCTTCTTTTCTCTTCTCTTTTGAGAAGGGGGAACCCCCCAGGGGTGTCAAATGCCTTCCCCCACCCCTTTGTAAGATCTGGCTATTGCCTTGGAACACCTGGCTAAGGTTTGCTTAGTTGATGACAAATGGGCCAATGGGGCTGAGAAAACTTAGTGTTGGGCCAGTGAGAGAGACTAGTCTCTTCTGTCCTGGCTGGGCTGTATGCTTTGGATAAGGTACTTATTTCTGAGCTTGGGCCACAGGTCTGCTTTCAGTGTCAGTGCTGACCTGGGCGGTGGCCTGGTCAACTGTCTTATGTCCCGTCCTGAGAGCCTTCTAGAAGTGGGAGAAATGTCATCTATTTTAGCATTAAGTAGTTCTCTCTCTCTCTCTCTCTCTCTCTCTCTCTCTCTCTCTCTCTCTCTCTCAAGGTTTGAGTTAATTTGCCAGTACACAGTGAATGATGAACTGCCAGGAGGCTCCTGGATTATGTGTCTGTCATCCCCACTAGCTGTTATCTAACGGGTGCATGGTTCCAGTTTGAGATGAGTGTCCCATCGTCGGATGGTGATAATGGCTATACAGTATGGAAATCATGAGGTACCATTGAAATGCACACCTACAAACAGCCCAGATGGCCAGTGCTGTGCGTATTTTACCACAATAAAAATAGATTTTCACTAAAAACGTATACTATTAACTCCAAAAATGTAATTAGAATACTAGCTAAATTCAGCTCTCAAAATACGTCAATAAACTGCACATCACAGTATCACCTCTCCGGCCCAACCTGCTCCAGGCAACCAGACTAGGACGACTTCTAGGTTGCTGCTTCTGATATAATACTTACGTATGGCCCGAAGCATGATTTGAAAGGGTGTTGACAAACCAAAAGCAGTTTGACTCCACCTACCACCTCTTCAAGGAAACCAAGAGGTCTGTGTTCCCCATTTCCTTGTGTGTTTCTTTTAAGAGCTCTGGCTGGGGCTCCAGCCACCAGTGATGGATGCCCCAGTCAAGGGCACATATTGGAGCTGTTGTGGTGATCTACGATTCCTACCTTTCAGGGCTGATTCGGATTTTCTGTCCGTCCCCAACCAGCAACATTCTGCTGTTCTGTTGCTTTGTGCCTTGCTGTTCAACAAGAGAAAAATGAACCTAGAAATGAGCTTGGAAACACACACGTTGTGCTCAAATTCTGCATTATTAAAAGGCTTGAAGAGCCAGACCTTAATTTTCTCCTCTGTAATACGGAGAGTTGAGCTGAGGACCCTGCCTGCTGTAGATTCTGAGATTCTATCTAACAAACGGCAGTCTTAACGGGATCTAAGAGCCCTTACATTTTTTCCCACCTGACAAGCCCAGAGGGCTCATTGTCCGTGGCTTTTCTGCGGGCTGCTGCTATCCCCCAGGGCTGATTGATCTGTTTATTCTTAGCTTGAGGCCGGAGCTGGAAGGGAAGCAGTTTGTTTTGGGCACTGCTGAGAAAAACAGACTAATCACCTAAACAGCACCTGGGGGAGTGAGGCAGGACAGAAAGAGCTAGGCACTCTTTAGAGGTGTGCGGAGGAGGAATGGCCTGGGAATGGCGGGAGAAGCCGGGAGATGTACAGCCAGTAGCCAGGTGCCAGCGGGGCCAGCAAAGGAATTTGGGTGCTTCACTTGTCCAGCGGGAGACCTCATCATGCTGGGGCTATCTGTTCCCCACATAGCCCCTGGCCCCCGGTGCTGACTGGGGTTCTGTTCAGGCCAGGGTGCTGAGGGTGGGGGGCGGGGTTGGCTATCAGAAGGCTCAGATTTTTGCTTTCTTGATAACAAGTTGAAGACTTACACACAAACTGAACTCAGACCTAAAAACAAGACTACTCTGACGTAGCACGGCGGTTGAGTGCGCTCTGAAACATTTTTTTTTTAAGCTGGAAAATATTTTTATTGCACCTATTCATTTTGCAAATGAAACAGAGGGGAGCCAGTGTATATACAGGATCGCAAGAGCATCTGCACCGCGGAAGAGCCGCAAGGAACCTCCCCTCGGAAACTTCTAAGCAAGTGTCTCTCCCATTGCACGGTCATACTCCGCTTGGTTTCCAGGCTGGGCCTGCGTCAGACCTGTCTCCAGAGGTATCTTTACTTACCAAGTCTTTGTTTCTGCCAGCTCAGATTGTCTCTGTCTCCAGGATTAAGAACTTGGAGCAGGTCTGAGAGATCCCTGGGTATTAAGATTTAACTCTGGGCCAGATCAGCAAATATTTATTGAGTACACACCAAAGACAGGACATGAATCATTAATCAACACCCACTCTTGCCACTGGCTGGGGGAAAGGCAATAGAATGAATGGCTGGCAAATACAGGTGTGAATTCCACTCATCCTCCCCCAAGGCAGGGGACAGGAAAGTTCTGGAACGGTGGAGTTCAGCCTGTACTAATGGGAGTATTCTTTCGGGAGTTTGACCAGCCATCTCAAGGTCTCTCCAGGGATTCTGCACCACCGAGTAATGAACAGTCTGGCAGAGTTCTGAGCCTTTTTTTTTTCTCTCCATAACCTCTGCAGGTGGTAGGCCAGGACTGCAATTATCTCAGAGCTGAGGGATGAGATTTCCCAGCTCTGGTCCTGTGTGGAGGCAGCGGGGAGGTTCCTGCAACAGCTCAGGGTCGTGAGGCCACGTCAGAAAAGCAGCGAGGATGAGCCTAGGGGCTTGGAAGCGTCTGGCATATGCATTAGAGGCCCAGTGTGAAAACTGTGTAAACGGTCCATGACTTAAATTCCCCTGTCTGTTGGGTGTCTGTCATCCTTGAGATTTCCCGGGGCCAGAAGAGGTCAACTTTGAGCTGGTGTGACAACACCTACCAAGCAAGGTAAAGGATTTCTCAGTAATGAGGATCAGCCTAAACCAAGGCTGACCGGAAAAATAGTGGATTCGGTTTTACTCCAAGGAGGAGGGAGAAGCTTTGTAAGAGGAAAGGAGAGAGCAGCGTCTTGTCACGGCTCCCCTGGGACTATGTAGAACTGTCGCCTTCCTTCCCTGCTAGCAGCTTTGGCTTACTGGGAAAATCTTAAGATTCCCAAAGCATCGTGCAGTGGGGGGGGGGGGGGGGAAGGGTTTGGGATTGAACAGGCTGGGGAGAGATGTGATATAAAATGTAACTCACAGACTCTTTAAGATGGAGAACCCATTCTGAGGCACCAGGAGGTTTGGGGAGAGAATGAGGCTTTGCCTTTGCAGAGTCAGAAGCGAACAGAGTCCTGCTCTCTGCTAAGGTCCAGAAAAAGAGGTCGCTTGGCAGGAAGCTGAAGGCTGCAGTGTTGACACTCTAGATCAAGTGTCCTCCCCCAGGACAGAACACACGGGTGATGTTTCCTGATCTTACACTTCTGTGACTGAAAACCACTCTCCGACTAAGGAGGTGGACTCGGGGATGAAACGCAGCACAGCCACGAGCGTTCCTTTTCCTTTTGTGCCCCCCACCCCCCAGGAATCTAATCTGGCCAGGGCACCACGACCATTTCATTTCCCTTAAGTTATGACCCCTACATAATCAACAGAAGTGGAACACTGGCCAAACATTACCAAGGCTTTAGAATAACATCCGCTTACTTACAGGCCTCCCGAGACCCGATCCCGCGTTCATTCATCTACTGGACTCTCCAACTTCCAGACTTCCCACAGCTGTCACCGTTTAGCATAAATAACAGCCTGCAGAAGAGTGGGTGACAGTATGGCATGGTGCTGGGCGACATCTTGCTCACCATTGCTCATTCAATCTCCTGCCCTGGCCACATGCCAGGCCTGACAAACAGCCGTGAAGGTGACTTTTTTTTTAATAATAATAAAAAAAAAAATCACTGTTGAGGTTACCCCATTGCTACATATTCTATGCTTGGCAAAATAATTATTATAGTAACTTCTTCTTCTTCTCCTTCTCCTTCTTCTCCTTCTCCTTCTCCTCCTTCTTCTCCTTCTCCTTCTCCTCCTCCTCCTTTTCCTCCTCCCTTTTCCTCCTCTTTTCCTCCTTCTCTACTTCCTCTTCCTCCTCCTTCTTTTCCCATCATCCTCTTCTTCATACTTAAAAGAAAAATATAGGTGGAATGTTTTCCAGTCCCTGGACTATTCAGAGTATCCAATGCTGTCTGAGTTTTGTCTCATGCATCTCGCAGCATCTCTATTCTTCCTGGAAAAATGTATCTACAAACTGCCAGGAATGAACCTTACTGAGAATGGCAGACCATTTACTGGGGTTTTGTTTGTGTGAGTGCTGGGTCTCATTACTTATAGATATAGCACTGGGCCTTTTTTTTTTCCTGCAGAGGGGCAGGAGAAGAAAACCTTGTAAGGTGCAGCCCAGCGGCCTCCAGCATCTGAGCATGCAGGTGTTTTCAGGGTTAGACTCACAAGCCTGTGGTGCTTTCCTGTGGTAGCTTAGGTGTGGCTCCCTCAGGAGGCAGCGCTTCCAGAGCCTGGAAGGACCACCTGATTCTGTCGCTCTGTCTTCTGTTTACATTTCCTTAGAGCGAGCATTTGTTCCTAACACCGAGATGGCACTGTGTGTTTAAGAAATAAGCAAAAGCTGAGAGTGTTTAGGACACTGTTGCTTTTGAGTACATATGCTCATGGTCGTTTGGATGGGCGGCCCAGTGAGGACCAGAAGGCTCAGAGCAGCGGTGCTGTGATGTTTGCCTGTGCCACAGGCTGTGCTCAGTGGCCTGGGCAGGCTGGCTAAAGCCCAGGACCCCAGAGTCCCCGTCCAGGGCTCTTTGTACAAAACCTCGCTATAACTTTTGTTGTATAGAAGTTTAGGTTTATTAAAAAAAACAAAAAACAAAAACTGAGCAAAATCCAAAATGAATCTCAAAATCCCCCTCTCTCTCCTCACTTCCCCCATCATCAACATCCTGTATTTATGTGGTGCGTTTGTTATGACTTGTAAAAGCCACCGTCAGTACATTAGTAGTGACTAGAGCGCATAGCTGACATTAGTGCTTATGCCTTGTTGTGAGGTCTGTGGGTCAGACATATGTATAGGGCCATGTATCATGTCGTGAGGTATCCAGTGCTGAACCCTACCATGCTCTGCCATTGGGGGTATGTTTGTGTCATACAAAGGAATTCCATTATTCCAAAAACCCCATTCCGTCAATTTCAACTTCAAGTCCAGCTCCTCGGCATCTGACACCCCACGCTGGACTCTGAGGGCACCTGTATGCACATGTACATATGTTCACATGCACATACATACATGTTCATAAATAATAAAATAAATCTTAAAAAAATAATGTGTGGCTATCAGAAGAGAATCTTACCTATCTCGAGTGAGGAAAGATCTTGCCCAAGCTATGAAAGTAACAGTGGCATCTTCCTTGTTCCCATGGGAGACCCACCAACTCTAGCTATCCATGATGGCCAGTATTCCGAGAGAAAGACTGGAAAAGCCTTAGCAACCATCTGACCCATTCAATGCCCTAGTTCTGAGCACCAAAGCCATGCTGTGGGCTCCATCCCCATGTGTATCAGCATTATTTTGGGGCTCACTGTAACCAGTAGGAGTTGTCAGAGACCGGGTAGATATAATCCCCTAGGTTATAAGAGGAACCAAGAAAATAGGTTAACACCTCATCTTCTCACTCCAAATCCAGGACAAGAACAAGTCAAACACAGAGATCCTATGCCAGGTGGATCAGCACACCATCTTTGTGTGTGCTCGAAGCAGCTTAGACTAGATTGGTGTGCGGTTGAAGCTGCATTCTACAGTCAGCAAGTGAGTGGTGGGGAGACAATGCATGTAGCAACCGACATGTACGGATGTCTACTTCCTCTGTATATTTATTGTATTTTCTGTTGTTAGGCTGGTGGATGCTTATAATGCTTAGGAACTCCCAAAGAGGACGAAAGTGATCATTAGCGTTTAAAACATTTGTAATTTTTAACTAGCTAGGAACTGTATTCAGTAAATGGCCCAGGATCAGAGTGCCAAGAACCCCTCTGGTAGCTGACTGCTCTCTCTTGCTGTGTGTCCAATATGGCTTAAGATCATCTCATCGGCACCTCTGATCACACCGTGGATCAGCACGGGGAATGGTCGCACAGCTTCCTGTGTGCCAGGCGGGCAGAGCGTATGTGTGCTCCGGGCTGTGGTGCAGGCTATGACCCAGCATCACTGTCTTAGGAGTTGCTCCCAGTCTTAGAATTACCTGGAGGCCGGCCTCGGCCGCCCATCCCTGTCTTTTTCACAGTTAACCAGAGACAAACAAAACAAAAACAAAACAAAAATCAAACAAAACAAAAAAACCCCCACAAAGATATAAAATATGTAACAGCATTGCAAGCAGGGTCTCGTGCTTAGCTGGGCTGGAGCACAGACCACCCCTTCCCTTTTAGAAACATAAACTATTACAACAAAGATGAGAAAGGCTGGAGGAGGGGGAAACTTGTGAGTGGGATTTCCCCGGGAAGGAGGCATACACGCTTAACTGGCTTGCAGTAAATCTAACTGATGTTTTCCAAGGGTAAACTGAAAGTCATCAAGTAGTAGAGTTTATCTCTCGACTTCATTTTTATTGCCACAACTGTGTTCTGTTTAGAAAGCAAACAGGCCGTTAGAATATCCCAACAGAAACGCCACCAACATGATTTAGTAGGTGGGTTATTTAGTGTTCATTAGCAGAGACCCAGCATTGGAGGACAGTGGTGAATTTGTTTTGCCTCTTTCAAATCCAGTGAAATGGCCTTTATTTCTTCCCACCCAGGTAGTTTACCCCTGTCTCAGCCCCGAGATTCAAACTCCAACGGCTGCCGGGTTCATTCCAGAGCCGTCAAACACAGGTTCTGGGTCGTTTTCTTTTTCAGTTCCTGGGGCCCTGTAGTGCTTGGAAATGTTGACTTTTAGGGAGAGGCCAAGAAAAGCCTCAGTGTGTGCCAAGATGTTGGCTGTGGGCTTGGCACTGAGAAGGTCAGCTGGTGGGGACGGGGTCAGTTGGCTTTCAGGGCACACTTCCCACAGAGGCGATTGAAGAGAGCTGTTTGGTGTGTATGAATTTAGCGGGTCTTCCTGTATCTCCGGGATGACAGTCAGGATTTGACAAACTTATCCATTTGTCTATTGTCTCAAAGAGTATCCCAGAACTGGAAGGTGACTTTGAAATCTTCAGTCAATTTCAGTCTGATTTCTCTCTTCGCAGATCCAGAACAGGCCTCAAGAAGCCCCGTAGCTTTTCAGGGTTCTCGCCTCACACCCCACCCCACCCCCTGTCACCCTCAGTCTTTGTTTCTTCTCTAACCTTTGCCCTTGTCTCTCTCCTTTCTTCCCACATTAGTTATACTCCGAAGGGAAAACCATGGAGACCAGCCACAGAAGCAGATTTTGTGAGCTCTGAAGCCTTAGAGAGTAGTAACTAGAGGGTGAGCGCTTCTCCAAGAAGCGGGTTTCAGGCTGCCGTGCCCGTATTGCTGGATTCCCCTGTCCAGGTGTGGGACCAACCCAGGCAAACCAGGGGTCTACAGCTTCCTTTACCCTTTTGGTGATTCTGCCTCTGGTTAGGACTCAACACATTTCTTCCTTCATTCCCACCTTTCCCCATTTGTTTCCCTACTAAACACACTTGAGCATTTGAATCTGGAACCTTCTTGGAAGCAAGCCTTCGTTATTCCATTTGGTTAGCACACTGGCTGCCTCACTCGTGTTTCTAATCTCTCCTGTCTCTCTCCCTTGGGTGTTTCATTGTTTGCTTGGCCTGTCCTCGTCTCCCAACGCCTAGAGCCATCTCTAGAAACCATCACTTGGCAGAGGACACAAGAGGGGACCCTGACTCCTAACACCGTGTGCTGAGGAAGGATCTTCTTCCCATTATGGTGGCAATTCCCCTGCACCAGACACCTCTTAGACCTCAGTGTAGCTCGGTTTCACCGGGACCTCAGGGGCCTCTGGGGCCTGGGAGAATCAAGAGCCACTGGTTTGCAATACTGATCATGAGGGCGCCGAGCCACTGATATCTTCCACAACTGCAGATTATGAGCATGCTTTAAGTCATCTCTTCTAATTAAATGTCTTCTTGCTCCTTAGGACTTTAGAACAATGTGGAAAAAAATGAGCATGTACACTTTCTCAAGGACAATATTTTCTGTGGTAACATGGGTCTTATCAGACATCATGAGCATGTGACTCCTAGCAAGCAGTAATGGTCTATCCTGGGACTGAAGGGATATCTTTATCTTAGACATGCCAACGAGCACTTGAGGGGAGGGTGTCAGGGAGGAGACTATCTGGATGCTGTCAGGGCCTGTCAGGAGAGTGACAGGTGAGAGCTGCAGGGGTCTCCGTGAGAAACCTTGATGACAGAGCTATGTTTAGCTAAAGAGGCTGAAGGGGAGGGGTCTCGCTTGGGGACCGGGGAACTTAGCGGGTCACTCTTTTGTCATTTGGTGCATGGCATAATGGGAGAGTCAGTTACTCTTTTGGGATCATCGTCAGACTCGACTGTAACGTGTCAGCGGTTCTGCGAGGAATCCTTTGCAGAGGATTCCTACAAACTTCCAGTGTCCTTTGCAGAACTCAGTCTGTTTCTCTGGTGATTTTTGTTGTTTATTTGCTTTTAGTGCTACAGGTCAAGCCCAGGGACCCAGACATGCTGGGCAAGTGCTCCTCCCCCAACCCCCTTGTTTCTCGTTGTTTATGTTGTATACCTGTGTGGCAGTGTGGTGGATGTGAGCGTGTGTGCCTGTATGTGGAAGCTGGAGACATCTCTGTCACTCCCCTCTTTACTCTTGAGATAGGGTCTCTCATTGAACCCAGAAGTTTCAGTTTTCTATCTAAGCTGAGTGGCCAGTAAGCCTCAGTAAATCTCCTGTCTCTCTGCTCCTTGACCTTCCGAAATGGGGCTATAGGTGCCAGCAGCCGCATTCAGGTTTTTTTTTGTGGGTTCTGGGAATCTAAACCCAGGTCCTCGTGATGGTACAAACCATCACCACCCACTGAGCCATCCTCTTGAGTTCTTCTTCCTCTTTATTTTTGTTTCTGAACCTCTAGCAGAGGTCACGGTCTGGAGAGTTAGCAGTTGCATTTATAATGGGTTAGACTTTCTTCACCGCTCGTTACCTGGACGCCTGTGTGGAAGATGGCCCGAATGCCTACATCTGCTGTCAGCATCGTCCGCCTGAATTCATGCTCTGCCTGTGGTGTGACTTGCACATTAACTTGCAGAACCAGATGATTGGTGACTACTTCCTGACAGGAGGCTCCTCCTAGCAGAGACCATAGATATGGTGCCTGCCATCACTGCTTTATAAAGCGCTAGCCCCCGTGAGTGTGAAAGGGCACATCACTCTTTGACTGCAACATCTGGTCTCCACCTGGGCAGGGCATGGATGACAAGGACGGGCATCAGGTTTAGACAGGTACATCCGGCTCTCACCGGAAGCTGTGAAGACAGGTGAGAGATACCGAGGCATAACCGAGGAGACTCATGCTCATGGTGGGACCCGCGTTCTGCACTGCACCTCTGGGCGTTCGTGTATGTTCTGAGCTGAAGTGTGCATGCTTAATAATATAATCTGCTAGAGAGTGATTTCCTGTCATTTTGTAGTTCTGTGCAAAAGATATTGAATTGTGGATTAAAATGGGGGCATGTGGCCATCATGGGACACACCAGCTGAATTCACCAGCTCTGGGAATATTATTAGTTTGACCGTTTCTGTGTGTTCTCCATTTCCGGAGGCTAGAGAGGGATGGGAGGTGTCCCGAGGGAGTGCTCCTGTCGTTGTGCTCCTCAGTGGTTTTCCCCAATGGCTTCATCTAGGGCTTGGGCTTCATTCTATTTTCAGGCTTAAGGGAAGCCACTGCTTTTCAGGGCTGACAACCTGCCATCCGTCAGTACTACCGGCAGAGAGATATGGCAGCATCAGTGTGCATGCAAGAGTGGGACGGGGGCGATTTGCTTACTGTCTCTCCTGCCCACAGCTGCCTCTCTCTGCTCACTCAGCTCTCTCCTGTGCAATTTGAAGTGCACAGACAAAGCACTGGAATGACCTGAGCTGGGAGAGATGCTGCAACCCCAGTGAGATCTCCTCCATCCAGTTCTTTCCTTTCTTCCTTTCCAGTGGCTAAGGTGGGTGCCCAGATGGCAGCATTCCTCTGGAGTGCATTCCTTCACCACTCAGCCCTTCTCCCCGCCCAGGCTCCCAGCACCTTCGCATTTGTACATGGCATGTTCATCAGACGATATCACAGCGAGCACGAATTGGCTAGTTATGCACATAATCAAGACCCAAGAGGAGGTTACCATAACTGTTTCTGTCAGCTTTCAGGGTGAATGCCTCTCTTAAGGGGCCTGAGGCTCCATGTAGAATTGTCCCCTTTTAGAGCACAGCCCTCTCCTTGCCCAGGACTGGGCACAGGAGGGAAAGGAAATGTGGAGGGGCCCATCTTTTCATAGGCAGGACCCCTCAGGTGAAGTGGTTGATGGGTAATGGAATATTTTCACGTGAAACCCCTCCCAACGATTCTGGGCAGACTTCACTGGGTCGGCAAGCTGGCAAGAGGCTCACGGCCAGTGGCCACGTGGCACCCCGAGGAGAAGCAGCAGCCACGGTCGCAGCCACGGTCGCGGGGCAGGGTGGGGAGAATGTCTGTGTTGGACGAGGTTGGATTTACTCACTGGCTCCCTTAATGATTTCAAACTGAGTCATCAAGAAAGACATGGTCACCAAGGAGTCTAGAGGAACCCCAGAGAAGCAGATGGGGCAGAAAGGAAGGGGGTGAAGGGGGTCCAAGGACAAGGGTGACCTTGACCTTGATATACTGGTAAAGCAGGACACCTCAGAGCTGTTCTCAAGAGACTCCAGGGTGGTGCCTGCTTGTCATCTGCTGATACAGTGGAAGGGCCAAGCCATGTGGTGTGGCAGAGCAGAACCCGTTGCTCTGAAACCCACACCTTTCTTTCTTGTGTGGATGAAAAAGAAAAGGCTGGAGTTTCTTTTCTTTTCTTTTCTTTTCTTTTCTTTTCTTTTCTTTTCTTTTCTTTTCTTTTCTTTTTTCTTTTTGGATTTTGTTTTGTTTTGTTTTTTTCGAGACAGGGTTTCTCTGTGTAGCCCCGTGGAACTCACTCTGTAGACCAGGCTGGCCGTGAACTCAGAGATCCACCTGCCTCTGCCTCCCAGAGTGCTAGGATTACAGGCGTGCGCCACCACCGCCGCCCGGATAGAGTTTGTTTTCATGGTCGTGCTGAGCATACATATGTCTCCTGTCCACTTTCAGCAAGATACAAATACACCCGAGCGACACCCACTTGCTCAGTCATTGGAGGCCCAGAGATGAGTGACGGGAGACGGTGTCGCAATCTTTTAGGATAAGCAGAAACAGGCTGAGAATTGTGGCTCCCCTCGTACCCTTCTCAGTGTGGAAACTGAAAGACCGAAAACTCTGAGAACTGCCCAAGAAAACCGCCCATGAGTCAAGACTATGAGAGAAACCACAGGCTTAGCATTCTGCTGCAGTGATGATACCGAAGGCAAAGAACTGAAGGTTTGTTAGTGCTCATGTCTCAGGGTTCAGTCCACGGCTTCCTGGTCCCATTGCTTTGGGCGGATGGTGGTGGGAACCCTTGGCGGAAGGAGTCTGCTCATCTCAGGGTTCCTAGGAGCAAAGAGAGAGAGAGAGGAGGTGACAGAGTCTCAGTGTCCTCTGTAGAGACATACTCCCAGTGACCTTTCTTCCACGAATCCCTTTCTATTAAAGGTTCTGCCACCTCCCAGTAATGCCAAGCTGAGGACCAAGCCTTTATCCCAAGGGCTCTCGGGGGAACATTCAGACACAAACCATAACAACAATTATGAGATTTGGTTAAGAAAAATTGAGGGATTCACAGTTACTCACACATTGAATCCACCAAGGCAGACAGCTGTGACATCTGTAAGAGAGACAGGGTTTCCAGAGAGCCCCAGGCTGTCCCCTTGATCGACAGCTACAAAGGAAGGATTATTTTTTCCCCCTCATGGAACACTCAGTGGTTGGCTGTAAGGTTTTATGTCAACAAAACCATAGCTATGGATAATAAAGAGGTAGACACCCACTGTGTAGTAATCATTGCATATTACTGTTAAGCAATGGGAAGTAATGAAATAATACAGAAAATATGATGAAGTTTATGCTTTGAGTGTGTGACACAAACAAACAAACAAACAAACAAATGCTGAAGCCAGAGATGATTCCCTGGTAAAGCTCTTGCTTAGCAAGACTGATAACCTCAGCCAGGACTCCCAGCACTCACATTAAAGCCAGATGTGGTGGTGTGTAAAGGCAGCCTCAGAAGCAGAGAGGCAGAGACAGGAGGATCCTGGGAGCTGCTGGCTAGCTCCTCTACTCAAATGCTGAGCTCCAGGCTCAGTGAGAGACGCTGTTTCACAAAGTAAGGTTGAATTGCTAAGACGGTGCAGAAAGGAAGGGCACTCACTGCCCAGCCTGAGGTCCCGAGTTCGATGTCCACAGCATACACGGTGGACAGAGAGAAGCAGTTCCTGCAAGCCGTCCCTCCGATCGCCACACTTGGGCTGCAAGGCGAGCCTGCTCGCCCAGGAAGTAAATGAATGTCGTAAGAAACTTTTAAAAAGTCAGGTGAGAGAGTTTCAGGAAGGTGCCTGCTGTTGACACGTGCACACGTGCTGGCACACGAGGAAGAGTGTACCTGCACACACATGCACACAGATGCACTGACCAGACACACACACACACACACACACACACACACACACTGAAAAGGAAATGCAAGGAGTTTGGAAGTAAGATTTTTGTGTTTGGACTGTAGTGCACTCACATAGTGGCGTAAGTGTGTGTGGTAGATCAGTTTGCCAGACAATCTGAAGTCGGCCAGGGATTGGTCATTGTGTGAAAAATATGTCTAAGTGCCCTTTGAGCCATCATAGACCCATTCTGAAAGATGACTAAAGGTGACCTAGCTAGGGGCTGGTGAGATGGCTCACTGGGTGCAAGCCTGGTGACATGAGTTTGACTCCTAAAATTCACATGGTAAAGGAGAAAACCGACTTATGAAAGTCATCATCTGACCTCCACACTGGTATCATAGCATATACCACGTCAATCAACCAACTAATCAATCAAAATATAATCAAAACTTTTAAAGTGACATAACCCATTCCCATCTTCAGGGTCCAGAGGAGCTGTGGGTTGGGATAGGGGTTCTCTCTATTCATGAATGCTCGCTCCTCAAATCAAGACAGTAGTTGAAATGCTATGATCTTATATATATTTTTGGCCTCAAAGGTCATAGGTGAGCACTTCCTTTTGATTCGCCCTAACAAAACCTGTACTGAAGGAGCCTCTGCCTACTCTAATTACCCTTCACCTGGTCAGTTTCCACCCCTGTGCTTCTCTTATCTTTCTCTCCATCTATTCTGGATTCCGTTGCTAAAGCATTGTCCTGGTGATTTCAGCCCATCTAGAAGTTGTACTGCTAACCAGTGCTCCCTAGTGAGTGCTCCTGATCATACACAGGGAGCAGAGCTGGCTAGCTTGCTCGCTCCTTGTGGGAACTGGTTTTTGTTCATGGTTCATCCGTTTTCTTATTCTGTTTTTATCACACTGAGGCTCCTCTGCACAGGTTCTGGCTTTGTTGGTCCATGGCCGGACAAGAGGTGGGTCTGTAGGGGAGTGGGCTTCTCAGCGGGCAATCCTGGAGACTGAGTGCATCTGGCATGGGTCTATCCAAGCCAAACTCAGTGGAATCAGAGAAAAGATAAGGTATTGTGCCAATGTAAAACTTCCTGAGCGGTGTACTGGGCAGCAAAGATCAGGCCCTGGTGAGAACTAGGAAGACTGCACGTAGGTGAAAAGCAAGAAGTAATGCGATGCTTGAATTAATGTAGCACAGGACATACACAGTGTCCCGACAGACACTGGCCACCCCTTGTTCAGATCAGCACTATTTGTCACAGGCTAAGAGGAAACAACCAAGTGTCCATCAGAGCATTTACTCAAGGAAGGCACGGAATCCTCCATGCTACGGCATGCAGTTCAAAGACATTGAACTCGGTAGAATAACTCGAACCCAGAAGGTATGAACACCGTGGTCCTTCTCGTAGAAGATATCTGGAGTAGGCAGATCTTTGCTGACACAAAGTAGCATGGTGGTTATCGTGACTCAGGGGAAGAGAAGAGGGAAGAGCCATTGTTTAATGAATCCAGGGGTGGGGTTTGGAAGAATGGGGAAACCAGGAGGTGGATGGTGATGACGGACATACAACAACATAAATGTGCTCAACACCCTGAACGGCAGTTGAAAATGATCAAAGTGTAAAACTCTGTGTTATTTATGTTTTAACAACCCAGATGGTTGGGACTCCCTATAGTTTGCCATAGATTCTTGACATCTAACTTCTCCAGATCTTTTATTACCCCTATAAATATATAGGGAGTTGGGGCTTTATTTGGGGCTTAATAGGGAGTAGAAAAGTGAAGAGATCTTCTGTTACCATATACTAAGGCACAGGAAGCAGTGTGTGTGTGTGTGTGTGTGTGTGTGTGTGTGTGTGCATGAGAGAGAGAGAGAGAGAGAGAGAGAGAGAGAGAGAGAGAGAGAATATGTATGTGTATGTATGCATACAGGTGAGCACATGTATGCATATGTATATGTGCACATGAGTGTGTATGCATGTGTGCATGCATATGTGTGTATATGTGCTTATGCATGTGTGTGTGCATGTGTGTATATGTGTGCTCATGTGTGTGTGTCTGTGGCAGCTAGCTTGTTTTTCCTCTGCAGATGGAGTGGAGGAAACTCCGCTGAGCATCTTGTACTCTGTCAAAGCCGTTCTCACATCCACAGATGTGATGTCCCAGCCATCCTCACTCCCACTGGCTCAACTTGTGCTTTGTTCACTCTGCACACGCGGGAAGGCTGTTAAACCGTTCTTTCCTGGCGGTAACTAAGGCTGCTCAGCCCTTGTGGCCCGGCTGGTTAGTGGCAGGGTAATTGCCCTTCAGTTCTTTGTCTTCAAAACATTGCCACCTGGGAATTACTGCCCTCAGAGCAGATGTCTTCTGGAAAGAGTCAAATTCCTTCCGTGTGCAGCAACATGGAGGTGAGAAGCCTTAGGGTACACAGAAGGGTGACAGGGGGTGCAGCCTTGCAGGCACCTGCCCAGCAGTGACTTCCAGCTGCGGTGAGGCCTGGGGTCTCTGAAGAAATGGTACACAACAAGGACAATTTTCCAGAAAGGACTATGGATGCCAGGCAAGTGCAGGGCTAGAAAATAGGGAGGGGGGGTAATGAGCTTACAAAAGAGGGGAACCCCTTTCCTGTACGAGAACTGACACCTCCCAATGGGCCTGGCAGACAATAGAGAAACAGACTGACTTGATGAACTTTAGATCTACTAGGAGTGGAGTTCAGACTGAAGACCCCACGCTCCAGCCAAACTCAAAGTTCTCTGTTTGGAATCTACAGAATATCGGAAGCTTTGAGGAAGGAAGGCTGCCCACAAAGGACATGAGCCGGCAGTTCAGACCAAGCTGGCAAATACGGAAAGGCCTGTCCAGGATATTTTGGGTCTTTCTTCTGAAGCATTTCTTTTTCTTCCCACACATGGGGCAGGAGCCCCTTGGAATGAGGGAATTAGAACCTACAGTAAAATAAAACAGGCCAAAGGGGCTTCTCTGTGTACACAGAGGCAAGACAGTGGTGTGTGTGAGGGATTGCAGTAGTATTTTTAGGGTGATAGCTGGCTTAGTGGGAAGGGGCTTAGCTTTCTAAGACCCACATCATCCACTCTGGGAGAGACTGAGACAGAGAGAACGGAGGAAGTTCAGAGAGAGAGAAACTACTTCAGAGGCCTTATGTTTTCTGATCCCCAATGCCAGTTTTAGTCACACTAAAGGCAATGTTTTCTGAGCATCTGCTGTGAGTCTGCCTCTGCCAAACTAACACTTAACACCACCGAACAACAGTGATGTCGCCACTGTCCCGTTTGTGTAGGCGAGGAAGGTGCAGAGACGCTGACTGAGCTGCTAGACCGCATTCCTGCGTGATGAAGCCGGGGTTGTATGACGAAAGGGTTGGAGCTAATCTTCCAGAGTGTTCCTAGGCTTTCAATTACCCTTAAAAAAAGTAGGCAACAGCTAATCACAGCTGGGCCCAGGAACAGTGAGGCGCCCTTGTCTTCTTTTTGCCCAGATGTCCATACTGTCCATTTGATGTCTGAATTCCGCTACCCACTTGGCCTTCCGAGCTAGTGACCGGCTCTGTGACCCAGCATAAGATATGGTGGGCTTCCTCTGTGGTCAGTCCCTATTTAGAGTTTTCCTTCCTATGTGTTCTCCCAGACCCCTATACCTGGTGTACCTATTGCCTAGAGCCCTGCATGTATGTGTGCCCTACCTCCCAGCTCCCTTACATAACAGGTGAAACCAAGAGTCTGAGTAGCCAGAGGAGTTGGTATCTGTAGGATCCTGGGATGAAGCACAAGAGTCTCAGGGAGCTGGATCATGAGGAAGGAAGCTTGAGAAGGGAGTCAGGGTGGAACTCTCCATCCACTGTTTCCTGGAAGGGAAGAGCTTTCTGCACTGGCAGAGCTGCCCATCAGCCTCTTGGGCTTTGTTCTGCCCAGATAGTCTCTGGAGGTCATGCATCTACCATTCCCAAAACTAGGAGAGAAGAGAGACAGGCTTGCCTAGGGACCAAAGACACTTGTGAGTAACATCTAGGGATACACAGCAGGCATTGGTCAGGACCATTTGTGTGCCTTACTGTTTTAAGGGCAGATCTGGCCTCTTTGTGAACATCACCATGTTATTGGATTGCTCTGGGAAGGCTGTGTTACTGCCTGCTCACAAATAGGCGTTCATGACCAGAGGCACTGGAGGGGAAATGTTGTAGCTCTCTCTGTTCAGTGGCAGTTTTGTGGGGGTCGACTTCTTGGGGTCTCTGGGGCCCCTCTGAGTTTAATCATTTCTTCTGTCCTCACCACCTCCCAGTGCTCAGTATGTTGGTTCCTTTCTCTCCGGAACACTGCTGATAGTCCATGAGTTCTCATATTTTCTTTTTCGCAAGAGCTTGGGGACTGCAAATCCAACTTCACTGATGGAGAAAGACAGCGCTTTGTTAATTAGTCCACTTTAAGTGAATCTGGAACCCAGGCTCCGATTGGTGTTCACCTCCTAGATCATAGGGATTTATAGCTTCATTCACAGTTGAACACACAGTTTTAAAGCATCCAGGCCCAGGCTGGCCACTTTGAACACCCCCATCCCCCTGCAGTCTGTTAGGCCCCCTGCCTTCAGGCTGGTTTGCCCTTTACCTGTTTCCCTGGGGGTCACCATAGGGAGGAAAGAGGCAGGAAATGAGAAACAAAGAGAAAATTGGAGGGAGTGAGTAGGCATTCTGGCTTATTAAGTAAAATTGTTTGGGGGGGCAGTGTGGTGGGGAGGGCAGCCTTAGAAGTTTTGTAACCCGTCATTTATCCTGGTGACCTGGAAACACTTAGGAAGAGGTCTCTCTCTTTCTCTCTCTCTCTCTCTCTCTCTCTCTGTGTGTGTGTGTGTGTGTGTGTGTGTGTATGTGTGTGTGGTGTGTTCTTAACAGCTGTGATTACTGATTTGCTATATTTACTAATTTAGATCCACTTCTCCTTTTCTCCTTCAGGGCAAAAATGATTAGACATCTAATTGTGCATTTGTGATGACGTCAGCACTGTGTTGGCTGCTTTGTTTGTTTGTGGCTTACTTTTTAATCTTTGTGTTCATTGATGTGTTTCAAGTACTTAGATCAGTGACTGATATTTAAGAATTCAATATTTGCTGAAGGAGAAAATGACTATGTCTGTATGGGTGTATACATGCCCACAAAATGGTCTCTTAACACATATGTAATTTTGTTTTAGTTTAGTGTGTGCATGTGCATGTGTGTGTGTTGGTACATGAACTGCTGTGTGCTCAAGTGGAAGCCAGAAGTGGATGTTGGGTGTCATTTTTTATTGCCCACCTTATCTTTGAGACAGGGTCTTTACTGAAGCTGAAGCTCTCTCTTTTGGCTAGGCTAGCTGGCCAGTGAGCATCTCAAGCCCAAGCATGCATGGGCCATGCCCCACCTTTTCATGCATGCTGGGGAATTGAACTTAGGTCTTCTTGCTTTTATAGCAAGCTGTCTTATCCATTGGGCTATTTCTTCAGGCAATGAATCATTGATGGATTAACATTTAGTGTGTAAAGTAAGCAAGGAATTAGAAAGTAATACAGAAATCCATGAAGTAGCTCTGTAAAAGTGACAAGCCACACTTGTATTTCTTGACCTGTCACCATTCACAGCCTGGTCACTTTAGGTGCTGTTCTTATCCCAAAGCAGGTCAGAAATGCCATATTAAAGATATAAACAACCAACCCAACAAACCAACAAAGTGAATGTAAATAGTTTCATGGGAAGAACAAAGACATAAAGCAGACATGACCCCTCAGAGCACGGCCCTTTGGAACTGCTTAGTTCAGGGAAAACAGACATTGGCACTTTACTGTGTCTTTGGAAACCCCGTCACGTGGCATGGTAAACCCTGATCCATCTAGAGCTTAAATTCTTTTCTATAACTTATCATATGAGGCTGCATCAGGAGGGTTCTTCAGACTCTTAAGTGACTCTTTGAGTAATCACTTCTTGAAGAAGGTAGACTTCCATCACAAACAGCAGGAGGCGGAGAACAGTGGCTGTGCTCCTGGAGGCCAAGCCCAACCTACTTCTTGTTTTTATAAATAAAGTTTTATTAGAAGCGGCTGCACTCCCTGATTTACATATTCACTGTGGCAACTTTTTCTTTCCTGCCCAGCAGAGCCCAGTAACTAAAACAGCCAAAGAAGCAAAGTGTTTGTTGACTGATCCTATAGGACTAAAGATCGAACATTTATATAGCTGGGCACCATTTGAATATTGGCTTCTACTTCCATGTGCATTTGATTCCTTTGCATGTATGGCCAAGTGTTCTATGTGCACATATATACACACAGTTCTGTATGTAAGCATGTTTAAATGGTGGGCACCACATTTCCTTGCTTCTGAAACATAGCTCTGAGGGAGTCTGGGCAAACTTAGTTATTCTTCCTGTGTTGCTCTGTTGGTGACAGGGGTGGTGTGTTGTAACCTCTGAAAAAGACATTCTGGAGGAACTGGTTCCCTTGGCCACATCAGTGCACAGGTGCCATCCTGCAGTCACTTCTTAAGGGTGTCCGTATCGATTGTATGCGAAGCTTACATTTACACAAGATGGATGGCTTTGCGTAGTGAATCAATGTGAAGGAGTTGGTGAGCATGTGGCCCGGACTACACACGATCCCGTGGGATTTTTAAATGGCCCTGGAAGTTGACTGCCAAGGTGAAAAATATTATTTGCTTTGCCAGATGGAATTTTTTTCACGTTATTTTAATGGTCTTCTTCATTAGCAGAGAAAGCTCCCTCAGCCAGGGCCACTGTGCTGACTTATTCTACGCTAAAGTGGCCAATGCCACTTCATCTCAGGTTATAATAGCGCTGGCGTCAATGTACTCTTTGTTCCACCAATATCACTCTGCACTGTATTCTTTGAGTTTTCAAGGAGCAGAAGCTAACCCTCATCATGGAAAGCAGGCTTTGGAGACTATCAATTAATATGCTAAAGTGTTTATTAACATCAAAGTAAGCATTAAGACATGAGTTGGACTTAGGGTGGGGAAGGAAATGCCTTTTTGGTTTTGCTCTTACTTTTTAAGGTTAAGTATTAGAGTATTTTGCCTATATGAGTGTCCATGTGCTGTGTGTGTACAGTGTCTGCGGGAGCCAGGAGAGGGTGTCAGATCCCTTCGAACTGAAGTTACAGGGGGTTGTGAGCCTCCATGTTGGTGCTATGAAGCGAATCCAGGTTCTTTGGAAGAATTCCAGTGTTCTTAACCACTGAGCCACCTCTCTAGCCCCAACTCTTTATTTTTGAGATATAGTTCATAGGCCACAAAAATTGGCACTTTGCCACTCAGTAGTAGTTTTTAGTAGATTTACAAAATTGTTCACTTTTTTTCCCCATTTTTTTAGTAAGAGAAGATTGGTTCATTTTGAGGAATTTCATGTTGACACTTGCGAGTTGGCATGTGTGCCACAGACTTGCTGAGTGTGGATTATGACAGTCCCAATCCCTTGAGTTTAGCTGATATGTGGAATTGTTCCAACGAGTGGGCAGGGTCAGGATATCAAGACCCAATGCTTAGGCATCTATTGGGAGCTCACCCTTTGGTGGTGACCAGCCTCTCCTCTTCTGGGATTCTTTTTCCTCCAGTCTGGCTGTGGGGTAAGAGGAGTCTTCCCTTCTTTGATGCTGCTCTTGCCAGTGAACTGGGGGATGACAAAACATTTCAGCAGAGTATTCCCTAGAATGCCCACACACTGGGCAGACTCTCCATCAGTCACTACCTCTTTGTCCAGAGTGGGTCCATGTGAACGAGCCTTCCTTGGGTCACTTGTTGGCTCCCAAGAGCCATTGCAGTCCCACCAAGGTAAGAGAGACTGATCCTGTATCCTTTAGGGGACCTGGCTAGGTCCCAAGAGTGTATATAAGAGAGATGGGTAAGGTCCTGCTCCCACAGAGTTTATAGTCAATTAATAGAAGATATTTAGTGGCTGACCGTGCAGTCAGTTTATAGACACCATTGTATAATATAAACCAAATGATGTGCTCAGTGTTATTGACAGATATGTGAGACACGGGGCTGCCTTGGTCTGAAGGTGGGAAATTTCTCTGAAAGTGTGGTATACCAGCTAGGAAGTGGAGTATCCATGGAAGGGGCATGTGTATATACAGGCAGGAGTCTGTTCAGTGAGGGGGAGACAGGTGCCAGAGGAGGTGAGAGGGCTGGCGGTGGCTGTGCCACAGAGAATGAGCTAGCAGAAGGATTTGAAACTAAGCAGTGGAAATCTCAGAATTCTTAGGCACCACTCCCGTTACACACACTGGATGGTTAGTGGATTTAAGATGTACTCAGGAGGGGCCTGGGCAAGCCTCACTCTCTTTCACTGATTTACTTATGTCATCCTGAGTCTTCTTTGTCAGTTTTCCAGTGTCGTAACAAATACCCAAGATAATCAGCTAATAAAGACGAAAGGTCTGTAGTGGCTTATGGATTTGGAGGTGGTGGCAATTTGTGATCTGATGGTATCACTGCTTTGGGGTCTGCTGTGAAATGACACATCATTGTGGGGTTATGTAGCTGAGGAGGCAGATTAGTACCTCATGGCTGTGCAGCAAAGAGGGCTTCCATGCTCCTCTCAAGGTCACAGCCCCAGTGATCTAAGTGCCCCCAACAAGGCCTTGTCTCTTAAAAATACACCATCTCCTAGTCGTACCAATGCTTTAATACATGGGCCCTTGGAGGGCGTTCCAGACTTGAACTATATCGGTATCTATCTTTCCTTTCCAGGGCCAGTGTCTTAAATGTTCTTGTTTTACCGCTTGGCTGGATATATACTAAAAACCACAGATGCTCCCAGAGTTGAGTGGGAATTTTATTTGGCGTCCTTCAGAGTTAAAGACCCCTGGAGGAAAGATTTCTCTAGGACACTTGTGCTGACTAGTTGTCAACTTGACAAAGTTAGTTCCCTGGGAAGAGGGACCATCCATTGAGGAATGCTTCTATCAGATTGCTCCACAGGCAAATCTGTATGTAGGGCATTTCCTTGTCTGATGATTGATGGGGGAGGGCCCAACCCATTGTGGGTGGCATCGCCCCCAGTCAGGTAGTCCTGAGTAAGCAAGCCATGAGGAGCAAGCAAGCAAGCAGCATCCATCCACAGCCTCTGCTTCAGTTCCTACTTCCAGGCTCCTGCCTTGGATTCCATGGAAGGTAGGCTGTAACCTGTAAGCCAAACAAACCATTTCCTTCCTGCCCAAGTAGGGTTTTGTCGTTGTTTTATCACAGTAACAGAAAGCAAATTATGATAAGCATTCGTATGTATGTATGTATGTATGTATGTATTATGTATGCATATATATTCTGTAAACTATATATACATATATTCTGTAATATATATGTACATAGATATATATTCTGTAAACTTTAGCTGAAAAGCTGAGAGATTAAAGGAAACAACTTTCGGAGAAGGTGAAATCTTGGGAGTGCAGAGAAACAAAACCACAGGGACAAAAACACTTGTCAGCATATTGGTTGAGAGGGTTCTCCTTTTGTGCATTTTATTTTGATCTTATCTTAATCTTTATTGACATATTTTATTATCTGTATTAATGGGTTTTAGTATATTTCCACACATGCATACATTATGTCTTGATCAAATCTAGTATCTTTTGGAGCATCGAGATAGTAAGAGAATCACTTACTGAACTGGTGGGTGAGTCGGACAGGCCAGGAGGTAGGGCAGAGATGGAAGGGGGTGACACAATCCCTGGCGCTTAAGCCCTGGAGCCTTCTATTACTTGCACTGTGAGCTTTACCTCCCTACAGTGTTTCAGGCTACAGATCTACCATGTAGATGTTGATATTTCTTATTTTTGACTTTGGTTCTGGATTTTCAAATCCTCTGATGACAAACTGAGTTGAAAGTGGGCCTTTGTTTTCAGTTGAATGATGAATAAGAATTTGTGCTTGGGAGACCGCACTAGGCGGCAAGGAAGGAAAAAACGGCCCCTTGCTGTTTGACTGTTAGCATTTAGTTCAGAGCCCCAGGTGGACAGAAGAGCTAAATGTGGTCTCTCTCTGTGTGTAGGCAATAGAACACACCCCTGACTGTGTAAGATTTTCACACGTCTAACCAAGTAAATGGCTTCCTGCTTCTTGTGGGTGTTTCTTTTAAGGCCAGCAGCCATCACACCAAGATGACAAAATTCAAGAGTCCATGGCATCAGAGTCAGTGTGCTGGCTTTCTAAGTCCAGGGACCAGGAGAAAAGCAGAGCCAGCTTTCTGGATGTTTTGCTCTTGTAAAAATCATGTTGTGGTGTGAGGGCCGTTGGTACAGTTCTGTGCAGAGTTCTTGTACAGCACTCCCAAGGCCTGCATTCCATGCCTAGGGCCCAAACAAGCAAACATGCTGTTTAATTAAAAGTATCTGTGCTGTAATTTAGAACATGAAGAGTAGTATGGACGGAGAAGGAATGGGGTCCATCCTACCCCCCCCCAAAGATGAGCACTTAGTCTATGGTTTTCCTAGTTTTTGTTGTTGTTATTTGTTTGTTTGTTTGTTTGTTTGTTTGTTTTGTTTTGTTTTCGGTATTTTCCCCTGAAACTACTCACACCAATTCTGCTCTTATTTCCTCCCACCATCTTTCGCTCAGGGATTTCAGGCAGGAGGTGGGTGAAGTGACCAATCCAGTTTCTCATCAGTCCATTCCAATGTGTTGGCACCCAGTACTCCAGAGCTGGTGAGCTGAGGGTGAGAGGGTGGCCTCCGAGCCAGCAAGCGAGCAGCAAAGGGAGCTGGGTAGCTAACCGAGGCCTTTGAGCTGGGGCTGAGGAGGAGAGGGACCATGAGGGAGGAGCCAACTTAGGACTTGGAAAAGAGCAGTCAGAGATGAAGCATTTAGATGGATGTCTCTCTGAGAAAGAAACAACCAAAGATACATGTCCCAGGTGTCTGCACTCAAGGGTGTTGATGCCGGGATCTAAATACAGCTTCTGAAAACAGCTTCCTTGGGTATCTTGAGGGTCTTAGCGACCTGGTGTGATGCCCTGCAGAAGATGTGATTGTATTTATGTGGAGGCCACCTAAAGCTTAAGACAGGAGCGCGTTAGTATCTGTAAACGACAAGAACTGTTTACAATATTTAAGACTTTGCCCTTGACCCATCTCCTCCGTGGGAAGTGAGCTCCATTTTCACTTTGAGGCAAGAGTGGGAGATGATGCCGTGAGATTCAGTGAATGATTCAGGTCTGCGTCCAAATCAAGTGCGGTGGCAGCTAACGTGAACCGAGCAGAGTTTTTCATGAATCTGTCTGTCTGTCTCAGCGTGGGGTGTGTGTGTGTGTGTGTGTGTGTGTGTGTGTGTGTGTGTGTTATAGATACATGTTTGTGTGCATAGATGTAGTACACACAGAGACTCATGTGAAGGCTAGAAGTTGACTTTGGGCGTCTCTCTCCACCTTCTTTTCTGAGACAATGTCTCCCTGAACCTGGAGCTCATCAGCTTGGCTAGCGTGGCTGCTGGCCGATGAGCTCCAGGCACCTGTCTGCCTGTCCCTCCCCGGAGCTGGGGTCGCAGAGCTGTGCTGCTTCTCACGCCTTTTAAATGGAGCCCGGGGAATCTGAACATGTTTCATGTTTGAGCGTCGAGAACTTTATCAACTGAGCCTTCTCTCTGGGCCCCTCCTCCATTCTCAAACTTTACAGTTCTCCTCCCCACAGTAGGTTATAGGGAGAGTAGATATTGTCCTCACTACTGACAATTAAACACAAATTCTCCCCTTATAACGAATACCCCATTCATCAATGACAGGGGCCCAGCTGACAAGTCCTGTCAGTGTGTGACAGTTTTGACGAGCCAAATCAACAACAAAAATCATGAGCCTTTGACTTACAATGCACAGAACAAAGCCTTCCACCAGTGAAGCACAGCTGGAGGTGGGATGTGGACTTAGGTGTTGGAATCCCAAACACATACAGACAGAATGCTTTTGTTCTATCCCAGCTGTCACAGAGAGTACCAAATACAAGACCCAGAAGGCAGTGTCTGGCCAGGGGATGCTGACGGGATCCTTACTGGAGTCCCTGCATGTTCTTGGGATCCAGCTAATGGTCCTGTGTCTTAGTCAGGGTTTCTATTCCTGCACAAACATCATGACCAAGAAGCAAGTTGGGGAGGAAAGGGTTTATTCAGCTTACACTTTCTACATTGTTGTTCATCACCAAAGGAAGTCAGGACTGGAACTCAAGCAGGTCAGGAAGCAGGAGCTGATGCAGAGGCCATGGAGGGATGTTATTTACTGGCTTGCTTCCCCAGGCTTGCTCAGCTTGCTTCTTATAGAACCCAAAACGACCAGCCCAGAGATGGCACCACCCACAATGGGCCCTCTCACCCTTGATCACTGATTGAGAAAATGCCTTACAGCTGGAAGCTCCTTTCTCTGAGGTAACTCCAGCCTGTGTCAAGTTGACACACAAACCCAGCCAGCTCAGGTTGGACCCCCTTCCCACCTTTTCTTCCCTCCTATCTCCATTTGCTTCCCCCGCACTTCTGCGTAGAATTTATTTGAAAACAAGCAGCCCCAACCCCCCTTTCAAATCACACTGTTAAGTATCAAGCATAGGCCTGAGGATGGCAAACTGATTCCCAGTGAATAAAAATCTGTCAGGATCCAGACAGCCTTGAGGCTTGTTGAGGTGGCAATGTCCTGGACGTGGCTTTTGATAAACATCAGGTCTGTCTGTGTCATTCCACATAAGAATAACAGGGGAGTCTGCCTCTTTCATATGCATTCCCAATTCCATCTAAAGAGTTGTTGACTAGAAGAGATGTTTCATCCTATGCGTCTTAAAACATGGAGATGGGTGTGTGTGTGTGTGTGTGTGTGTGTGTGTGTGTGTGCTGGCTAGTTCTTATTGTTAACAGGACAGGACCTAAAGTCATCTGGGAAGAAGGAACCCTTCCCTAGATGGGATTGGTCTCTGGGCACATCTGTGGGGGCATTGTTTTGATTGTTAATTGATAGAGGAGGACCCCACCCACTATGGGGGGGTCCTGTCTCTACGCAGATGGTCCTGGGCTACATAAGAAAGCTAGAGAGTGGCCAGAGAGTGAGCCAGGAATCGGTATTCCTCCGTGGCTTCTGTTTGAGTGCTTGCCCTTACTCCCCCCAGTGATGGATTGTGTGACCTGGAAGTGTAAGTCAAACAAACGCTTCCCTCCTCTAAGGTGTTCTTGGTCGACATGTTTTATCACAGGAAGAAGAAATGTAAACTGGACTACTCAGCCTTTGACCATGGACGTATATCTGAATGTCATGCCTTGGCTGTTGACTGGAGGGAAAAGAGGCTCAAAGCAATTACCTTAGCTTTCTCTACATTAAAGATGGGGCGAGGAGTCCATGGCCCTCACTCTGTCTGCACCCTGCCTTGTGGAGATGGAACCCAGAGCCCCTTCCTGCTGGGGACCCCCTCCTCCCTCCTGCCACCTCTTAGCATCCACTGACAGTTGTCTGGGGAATGTCAGGACTCAGCACTGCGAGCCTTTCATCCCTGCCTGTGTCTCTTGTCGCAGGAAGCTGGAGGTTGGGTCAGTTGTCATCTGTTCTCTACAGCCCAACTGCTCACTGTGACAGCACGGAACGCACGTTCCATTATCAGAGAACGTCTCGGTGCCTTCGACCTTCCTTCTGCGGGAGCCTTTCATCCTCACTTTGTAACTTCTCAGATCACGTCTGTTCTCCCCGTGCCCTTGACCACTGAGTTTGGTGTCTGCTTTTTCCTTGCTATTTCCCACTGGTTTTTTCCCACAGCTGAAAGGAACGGAGAGAATGGCTCTTGATAAGAACTAGACTTATTTGGAAGCAAGCAGATCAGCACCCGTCTTTCTATTGGAATATAAAAATGATGTTAAATTAACTTTCGAGTTAAAGAAAATGCATAGGAGCACTCTTTTAAAAAAGTGTATGTATCATCATCATCATTATCATCGTGCACACACACGTGTGTGTGTGTGTGTGTGTGTGTGTGTGTGTGTGTGTATTCTAAGCCAATTAAAGAGGTCTTGATCTTTAGCCTCTTTCTCTACCCTCACTCCATGTGACCCCACCCCATTTCATAATTTTAGTACTCTTACTATTGACTTCCTCAATTATGCCTCCATTCCAGATTTCGTCCCAGAATTTGACTCAATAGCTTGTTGGTCCATTTGTGCTGCTGTGATGTAGCATCACAATCCTGCTGCCTTATAAACAACAACTTGATGTTTTCAGAGGTCTGAGGACTGGGAAGTTGAAGATCAAGGCAGATTTTATCCTGCGCTCATACGGCATCTCCTTCCTGTGCCCTCCCATGCTGAAAGGGGGCAGGAGCTCTCTGGAGACTCTGTTAGAAAGATTAGTAGTCCTAGTGCCCGTGGGTCCTGGCCACTTTGCAAAGGTCCATAGTGATCATCCGAATGTCAACTGAACGGACTCAGGGGACACGCGTGGGCTGCAGCAGCCCCTCTGAGCTCCTGTCCACCATTTTCCTCTTCATTTGCTCCACTGTAGCCAAGCTGGCTTCTTGCTGATCCTAATCATGACTGTCTCAGGCCAGGGCCTTAGAGTGTGCTCACGGCTCTGCCTGGTGTGCTTCTTCAACGTGCTGGTTGTACTACAGCGACTCCCTTTGCAGAGAGGCCCCCTTGTGAGACAGTCCCTCGCTCTGATTCCAAAAGCCCTCCTTCCTCTGTGCTGCCCTATTGTTTCCCATGTGTCAGTGGGCTGGGCCACCTCTGCTCATTTACTCCGCAGTAGCACGGCCTGGTGTTGTATATTGACCCAATACCATTTCTAGGGGCTCAATACATTAATTTCCATAGTATCCCATGCTTTTATCACCACAGGAATGCACAGCCGTGTGCTTCCAAAACTCCGTGAGCAGAGTTAGGCTTAAATGTTTTTTTTCTTTGATTGTAAAGTTATTCCCATTTAGAGACTGTATAAAATAATGAATATGTAAGCAAATCATATTTCCTCCCTTATTAAGTTTTCAGACACATATAAATGCACCTAAACCTGTAATAAACGATTCCAGAAGATTTTATAACATGTTTTTTTAGTTGATGGTGGTTGTAAATAGGAATGGTTTAAATAACATTAACAAGTTATGGACTGGCTAAAAGGCCATCGTATTTTGAAGAGGAAAACATCAATAATCTTATTTTACTACTTCCCCAACCTTTGAAATACACAGAACTCATTAATGTTGAAGCATTTAATAGAAATAAAAGAAAATAGCAAAAATTCATTGTGATAGTAACTGTGGAGAGTTTAAAGGTTTTTTAAAATAATGCCTCAATAATATTGGATTAATGAATTAGCTTCTAAGAGAAACGGGTGGACTCAGTTAACAATAAATTGGGTTCTACTATTTGCAGAAGCAGCAGCAACTAAAACTCTGCTTGTAAATAATACTGGGGAAAGATCTGGAATGAATCAAGTCACTGTCACAGCTGGGCTGTGTTTTCAGCTCTCAAACACAGGAGAATTAATATTGAATATAACTGTATTTGAAGCTCAAAGAAGACAAAAAAATTAAGTCCTTTGAGAATAAGCTTTTGTGGAAATTCAGCAGGGAACCACATGAGAAAGCACTTTCAGAGGCAGAGTCCCAAAGGGTTTATCTAGGAACAGTTTTAAAGCCTTGTGGGCCACCTCTTGGCCCAGGCATTGTGGGTACACAGTCCTGAATACAGTTTGTGGATAATTGTCACAATCCTTTCCCTAAAGATAGGGGACTCAGGCAGTGCTTGTGAAGTCAGCGGGTCGGTGGGCACACTAAGTTCAGGTCAAGTGCAGCTCAGCAGGTCCAGAGGTGTGTATTGTCTGCCTGAAACCTTCCTAGGACTGCAGGGTCACTGAATGTAAGATCTTGCCAAGTTGAGGCCTTTCTGTGTGGAGGAGATTCCTGGAGAGTCCCAACCATCTCTGGATGCCCAAGGCCGGGGAATACCGAGCAGTGGGTCCGTATGTGGCTGCACAGCTATCAGGGCATTCTTTTGCCCACTCTGAAGCATAACTTGTCTCAGGCCATGGAAACGGCCAGCAGCCTATAAGAATGTGGTGGTTACTCTCTCTGGCTGGCCACTTTCCTACCCATGGTTAGTCCAACGTGCACTTCCCCAAACCATCAAAGCCCAAACCAGGCTTCGCTGAGCTTTCTTCCGGATGTGAAAGTCCTTGTGCTCTGTAGGTGTTCAATTGCTCTGCACCCCACGGGCCACTCAGGCCTGCCTCTCAGAACCACTCAGGCGTGGGCTCTGGGGAAAACTGCTGGCCAGGCAGGCCTCTGTTTAGTGGGAACATCTCTTCTAGTCTGCAGCTTTGGGCTAGCCCAAGATTCCGGAGCACGGATGGGTTCAGTTCTTCCTAGATGCAAAGACTCTGGGCAGCTATCTCTAAGCCATCTATTCTCTTGGGTTTCTAGCAGACGTTTGGATGGCAGGAGGCTGTTGGTTTGTTTTTCCGGAAAGTTCCATTGTCTGCCTGGCCACCTCGGCTGCAAGGAAGTGACTTGCCACAAGTGTTTTGTGAGTGTGGGCACAGCATTCTACTGTGGGCACCAATAAAGACCAGGCAGAGCATGCGCCGTGGTGGTCTTTGTCTGGTTTGATCCATCTGTGTGATACTTTGCTGAAAGCATGCCTCTGGCCAGACAGGGGCTCAGCGAATGGAGAGGGACATTGTACCAGGCTTGGCACTCCACCTTGGCCCTTCATACTTGAATGCTGACTTGTGTGGTCCTCTTTGCCGTTCTGTGTCACCTCTCCTGACACTTAGGCCTTGAAGCATTAGCTACAACCTGAGTCGTGTCCCAACAGGGCCTGGCTCGTATCCCAGCTGTGCTTTCCCGAGTATTAAGCACAGGAAAATCTTGGCATCTGTAAGAATGGCATGCTGTGTTCACAGGGCTCATCATAAAGTACCTTTGTGTCTATGATTCTATTACATCTTCATGTAAATACTCAGGGAGGAGAAGTCTATTTGCCTGTTTGATAAGGAGATTCAGACATTAAAAAACTGCGTGAGGTAGTTCAGTAGCTAGAGTGCTTGCTACAGGAGTCTGAAAGCTAGGCTTCAGGTCCTTAGAGTGCCATATAAATGCTGGGTGGATATGGTGGCCTACGTGGGATTCCAGCCTCGAAAGACAAAGACAGAGGATTCCCTGTTTTGGTACTCTGTCTGGACTCCACCCCCACAGTTACCTGGCAACAGCCAGGTATGCTCCGCCCCACAGTTGCTTGGCAACAGCCAGGTAGGCCTGGCTCACTTGGACCCTGGACAAAGTGGCCGGTGAGAATGGTCATGTAAATGAGCTCTAGATTTGAGTGAGAGACTGCCTCAATGAATAGAAATTAAGAGCAACTGAGCATGATTCCTGACAGCAACCTCAGGCTTCCACATGCGTGCCCTCACATGTACACATGTATGCCCACACACATGTCACAACATGCACACACACACACACATAGATCTCTGGAGCTCATTGGCCAGCCAGTCTTGCCAAATAGGCTTTAGGTTTAGTGAGACCCTCTCTCAAAACACAAAGCAGAGAATGTTGAGGAGGGTACCACTGCTCCCTACATGCATATGACACTTGCTCATATAAACATAGTATGTAACACACAGACACACACAGACACACACAGACACACACACACAGACACACACAGACACACACAGACACACACACACACACACACACACACACACACACACACATTACTCAGCCCTGACCTCTAAGGATTTCTAAGGGTCTCCTACAGCCTTGAGCAATTAGGTCAGAGTCTTTGTGAGTTCCCTCAAACAAACCAAAGCCAGCACAGGCCTGGTAAATGGTCTGAGCTACGTAAATGTGGGTTTGTTTTTTTTTTTGAAAGAACAAAGGAATTCTTGGTCTCTTCTGTAATTGCACCAAATTACATCTTCAGATGACTTTGTCTTCTTGTGGCACTGGCTTTCTTTCTCCAGAAGGGAAACTGCACAGTTACCATGATGTGGAGTCTGACCAGAGGTTTGAAATTATTTTATAGGCAAAGCCACCTCAGTTGTCCCCATTGTTACCCTGGCCAAGAGACATAAGTAAATAACAGGCTCCAGAAGCAGTCCTTGACGCTATGTACCCGATCCACATTTTTAAGTGACCGAGAACTGGGACTGCAAGTCCTTTCCACGGCACGCTTGCCTAGAAACAGCTGGTGGCTCTCTGAGCCATGACACTGTCATCAAGAAGGGAATTGTCTGTAATGCCAGTGAGAGGGAAGGATAGGGGCTGGGACAAGTGGCCCAGGATGTGACTTCCACCAGCGTGTGTGGTTTTTAGTAGTCTGAGGGATGTCATATGCCCTCCAAACCCAGCTCCACCGTCAGCTTCAGCTGGGGCCTCAGAGCATCAAGGGAACGAGCAAGTTAGAGTTTAATGTTTTATGTACAATGGAAATCAAGCACAGAAAAGCCAGGCTGTGTGTCTGGGTATAAAATACTGGGGCTCCTTAATCTTGCAAGAGACATTCCTCCACTGAGAGTCATGAGGAGGGATCCTGTGAAGGTCAAAGGTTAGGGTTTCTGCCATGACATAAAGTTATCTGGGGATAGGTAATTATGTATTAAGGTCAGAGAGGGGTGCATTCTGTGCTCTGTAAGATACTTAACAACAGGCTTGTCTCTACCCACTAGATGTCACTACCCGGTCCCAGTTATAACAGAAAACAAAACAAAGTGACCGAATAGTTTTTAAATGTCCTGTGGTCAGAACGGCAGTGTCTGCCACCATTGGCAGCTAGAGGAAACTTCGTGAGGAAGCCTTGTGGTGCTGTTCTGTCCTTAGCCTTCGTACTGTGCCTCAAGAACCCCTTGTCATACCTGGAATATTCTTTGTAAAGAGCGGTCACCTAGCACTGAGTTTCTCACAGGAGACAGAGTCACAGAATAGGAAAGGGGTTTCTCGTTGACTTCTGTCAGGCCTTAGCTAAGATCACACACGAACCAATTTGGCACCTGTCCTTTCTCCCCTCCTTATGTCTGCCCCCCTTTCCTCTCCTTCCTCTGTGACCTCCTGGAAGGCTCATTAGCTCTTGGGTTCCAGAGCCCTTCTCCCAAGGTTCCGCCATGTGCCCCGTGTACATCTAAGGGAGGACAGGGCCTGCTTGCCTGCGCTGTCAGGACACTGAAATGTCTCAGCCTGGTCACCATTTGGAAAACAGACTCCAGGGGGCAAGAATCAGGTTCCCACTGAGATGAAACATCGTGGCATGCTTTCTGCCTCCTGGGAATTGGCTGTGATTGTGGAGATAGAACACGCACCTCTCTCATAAGGAAGTATTTGCTGAGTCCCATGACTCAGAACAGACTGACGCTGTGGCCTAGCACTAATGAGCGTGTGTGTGTGTGTGTGTGTGTGTGTGTGTGTGTGTGTGCATTAAAATGTATACTTCGGCACATTTGAACACAAGTGCACACAACGCACAAAGGCATCCCCAGTGACAATAATGAGCCAACCCTATAAGCTCCAAAAGTATACTATGGTTTCAAGTGGAGGGAAGAAATGTTACCAGGGCAGGGACCTCAGTAGAGTCGTAGAGATGGTGTGTCGGGGAAGAGGGATACAAGGACTTCTGTGGGTCACAGGTGAGCCATGCTGACCCTGTAGGGGATCCGCTGAGCTGACAGGTGGGGTTCTGACAGTCAGCTTGAGCAGCAGGTGAGGCCTGGAGTGCCCGGCTACGAGCACCAGCTCTGGGGGAACTTAAAACAGTCAGATCTGCTCTGGGATATGATCACAGCAGAACTTTTCAGTGTTTTATTCTTTAAACCCCCCATGACTGCATTTTAGGAATTTTACATTTTTGTAGTAAATCCAGGGAAATGTAGCTGAGTACATTGGCTCAGTGTTTCATACATATAAATTCAGCGGAAGGGAGTTTCATAGACCGTTAACAGATTTTAAGCAGTCCCGTGCAGCTCGAACGCCTCACAGAGTGGGTGTACTTCCCGTGGCACGGGGCAGTGGTGCCCTGCAGCCTGTGCAGGAGCATGATGTGGTGTCCACAGATTCCAGTAACCGGAAATCAAAAATCTAAGGGAAGTTCAGCATTCAGGTGCCTTTTCAGTATTACTCGTGTGTGTGTGTGTGTGTGTGTGTGTGTGTGTGTGTGTGTATACATGTGTGCTCACATGATCCAGAGAGCCCCCTGGAATCCACACATCTAAAAGCCCGAACAACCAGAGTTACAGATGTGAGCTCCTGCTCCTGGTTCTTAGACCAGTGCTGGGATTCGAACTTGGGTCCTCATTCCGGTACAAGGAAGCACTTTACTCCTGAGCCATCTGGTCTCATCTTTTCAAGAGAGTAATAGGAACCGCGTCTCAATTGATCAATGAAAATTATAGGCTCAGCTGCCATGGAAACTAGCACCTCTTAGACTAGTTGAACCTTTAAAATAGGGAAGAAACTAGGAGCCATTGAGGGAGCAGCCCAAGGAATTATATCTAGTTAATTCGTCAACTTCTCCAGCTATAGAGGCAGGTACCTGAGGTTTCATATATGCTTGTAGGTATGTACATATGTGTGTGTGTATATATATATACATACATATATGTAATTTTCCCTCTGTGTAGTTATAAAACCAGTGCTCAGTTCTTCTGGATAAAGCAAGTAAGGTGACTGCCACCATGATCCCCACCACTGCCACTCTGAGGGTGTGGGGTGTGGCTCAGTGGCCTGCTGAGCAAGTGTGAAGACTGGAGTTTGGATTCTCAGCGTTGACATGAATGATGTAGCCCAGAGCTTGGGAGATGGAGATCAGTGGAGCAAGCCGGCCAACAGGACAGATGAGTTGGGTGGTTCCAGGTTCAGGCAGGCTTCAGCGCGTAACGTGAAGGGTGACCAAAGAAGATGACCAATATCAACCTCCACCTACGTGCACACAGGTGTGACGGCTACTATTCACCTGTGCCTATGCACGTGTGACCACGTGCCCACCAATTGGGGAGTTTCAGGTTCAGGCAGGTCTCGATATATGTGTTGGGTGATCCAGGAAGATGACCAATGTCACCTGGCTCCCAGGAGCCAGTTCAGAGCATCCTTCGATGCTTGTTGTACCTTTTGTCTTCTGCACTCTAATGGTCACTCCATATTTTTGACAGAATGGCTCCGTTTGTTTATTTGACTTTCTCAATGTGTGTCTCCCACCCCTGTCTCTGGGTGTACTTTGGGACATTCAAGGGCATGGTGGTGGCATAGGATCAATTCTAGTGTCAAGGGAGGCATGCGATGTCCTGTGGTGAAAGACCCAGCACATGCATGCATGTCTGTCTGTCTGTCTGTCTGAGCAGAGAGCTCTTGTCTACATTGTCCTGTTAATTGCTTGCTACCTGCCCTTGGTGCTGCTGGGCCCCACGTCTTTCCCGCTGAAGCTAAAGCTGTACAGTCATGCTTGTGAGGCTCACATGTCTGCAGTGGCCCAGAGCATGATGGCACAATCATGACATCTCAGCCTAATTTAGTTTCTTATGTAAAACAACTTTGGTCTGACATTTAACATTTCTTCCTTCGGTGTATTTTTTTTCCTTTGTCTCTCTCTCGAGCTCATTACCCAGCATGCCTTTATACCTTTACATTCTTTTTCCCCTTGCCTTTCACACACACCAGGATCCACATTCATGTGCACAGCAGTGTGTGGTCTTCATTACTGGGGAAGTTCCACTGGCTCACAGAACAGACTAACAACGGTGGCAAATCCTGGGTTGAGGAAAGGCAGCCAGAAGTTTCCATTGAAGTTGTACATTAATGAAGTAGAACTGTGAGCAGCCCCTCTCAAGCAGGCTTCTTGCTGTGGAGAATGTGTCCCCTGCCAATCAGAGGGACCCGCTGCTCAGGGACTTCCTTCAGTTCACACATTGCATCAGAAAGAATGACAGAGGTCTGGAGGCTGGGTACCCTTCCTGCGAAGAGCAGAGGGGCAGTGCATCATGGCTTTGTCCAGCAAGTTAATTCATTCCCTGGCTCATCTCCAGAGGTAGGCATAGCCACAGTCTGTGGTCTGGGAATTCCAGGAATGGCAGGAACCAAAGATACAGACTCGACTTCTCTCTGTTAGTTCTTGCTGAGTAGATCCAACAACACAGAGAGGCTGAAGGAGCCTCTGGCCAGTGTCCTCTTTACACTCTGCTCCTCATCTCCACCCGAGGCTCCGCTTTAAAAATCTCCACCATCAAACCCCTGTGGGAAATGCCATGAAAATTTGGGGCAGCTCAAAGGCCCTAAAAGGCAGAATCTTCTTGGGGGAATATGTGTTGGAAGGGGTGGGCCACTCTGATTTCCAGTGTTTAAACTGCCCTTGCCCACAAGGCCGAGAAAGCTATGGCCACCCCTTGAAGTAGAAACCTCACTTCTCAATGATTGGGGAATAGCTGGGGGGGAGAGGAATTATGGGACATATGGTGGGGGGGAACTGGGAAAGGGGAAAGCCTTTGGAATGTAAACATAGAATATAGAAAATAAAAATTAAATAAAAAAATAGTAAATACAAGTAACAAATGACTACTGAATTAGACTAGATTTAACTGTCAAGAAATCCAAGAAATTAGGAAGAAGTTATCACCAGAAAATACTTCATTAAACCAATTTCTTCATAGAATAGATAATGGTTCTATAATATCAATGGATGGAGGAGAAAAGTTGATGAAGGGATAGTTCAGAACAGTTATGTAAAAACCGTAATAGTCAAAAACTGATTCAGATCTTGATTACGGAACCAAGTACCTTTTTAAAAAAAAAAAAGTCACAGAAATAATCAGGATATTTCAAATATAACCTTGGAATCAAGTAATATGTAGGAATTATTAATTATTAAATTCATGAGTATGAAAAAAAAAAAGAAACCTCACTTCTCTGAGAAGCGCGCTGTGTATTTGGACTCTGATGGGAACAGGCTGTTATCCCTGGGTCCACTTGACCTAAAGTTGGCTATTGATTCACAAACTTTCAGTTTTGCAATTTGCCTTCAGTAGGCTCATCAATAAGGACATCTGCCTTTGTCAAGACAGAGCAGCCATAAAGAGCACCTGGGGAGAAAGGACACCCAGCAGGAAAGGTGACAGGGTGGGAATGCGAGGCCTAGGCCAGAGGAAGGGGTGGGGGAGGGGTGTGGTGTGGTGTGGTGGGGTGTGGTGTGGTGGGGTCGGTTCTCCAGAGTGTGAAGACAAATCCTCTTGATCTGAGAAGCTGCCTGCTGTGCAACATAAAGCATTCTATCCTTGGGGGCCCATCTTCTTTTCCAGTTGTTTATGGAGAGAGAGAGAGAGAGAGAGAGAGAGAGAGAGAGAGAGAGAGAGAGAGAGAGAGAGAGACTGAGACTTCAGGAACAAAGTGGCAAGAAACTGCCTTTGAAGAACAGCGTAAATCCTGTGCAGCCTGTCTAGAGGCCTCTAGAGGAAGAAACCAGGAGCGAACATCACCAGGAATTTGTACAACACGTGCTGGATACCCACTCCAGCTGTTGCCCTCATCACAGACCCAGAGGCTTTGGAGGAACACAGGCAAAGCAGTCTTTTGGCTAAAATAATGCACGGAATCACCCTGCCCTCAACAGTGGCATCAGCATTTATTGCTAAGCAACCTATCCCGAGGAGGCTGACACACAGAACAGAAAGCAGCCAGGAGTATCCATACACACCACCGTTTGCCTGGCCAGGCTTCCCTTGCCTGACTGAGCCCAGCAGATTCCGCAGCCCTCATTACCGGGCCCTCCTCATCCACCAAAAATCTGCTACCACCTGCTTGCTAGGGGGCCAAGCTCAGTCAACCACTAACTAGAGTACCGGTCCAGAATTTCTCAGCTGTAATGACGACCCGAGAGTAATGGTTTAAGTCCATTCAATGTAAATGCTGCTCTCCTAGAAATTTTGGAAAGAGATGAAAAGATTAGCTGAGGTCCGAGAATCTATTGTGATATCAAGGCAGAAGCAGTAAAAGGAGGTTGGCCACATGAGGCCCTTTCGTCAGGCACAATGTCAGACTGGGAGGAGGGCTGAGCCTGGGATTCAGAGGCTTCAGAGCCCTTTCAGCCAGCTGGCTTTCACTGTAGCAAACATCCGAGATGACCAAGTTAAAATTAGAAAAAGCATCGTGGTCTCCTGGTTCATACACTTCACAGTCAGTGGGCTACTGCTTTTAGCTCGCCAGTGAGGGTTTGGGACAGCTGTGATGGGGAAGCCATGTCAGAGTAAACCAGATCATTTCCCCACCAGCAAATGAAAGGCGTGGGAAGGGGCCTCATCAGCTATCCTAAGGACCTCTTTGGGGGAACATTAGAGATGATATTATTAGAGACTCATTTATCAAAAGCAAATGAGTGATGAGCATTGAATGAATTGTCACTCAACGGCTTTAACCTAGAGTGTGTCTCTATTATTCATTAATTCATTAATTCATTCATTTCTTCATTCACTCATTCATTTATTCAGTCATTCATTCATTTCACAAGGAGTTCTTGTGGATTCTTGTACAATAGGTAGTGAGCTAAACATCGAAGGCCTTAAAAGTCAAAGGAATAGTTTCTCTTACCTGGCTGAGAATCCAGTGGAGAAATAACTGTATAATTAAACATGACCGACAGTACCGTAGGCCTTAGGATTGAAGATTGAAGGAGGAGGGATGATACCATCAGATGTGTATTTTACTACAACCACGAGGGGTAGAGGGAAGTCAGGGCTAGGTGTGAGAGACCATGTGACCGTGTGAAGTTGCGGATGACTGTGGGCGTCAGAGGGAAACTAGCCTGGCCCTAAGCATGGAGGCAGCAGCACAAAGGGGAGGGGCAGGATGAGGCTTCCTAGAAATTTGGCAAGTTCGGTTATTGGATGCGAACGAAAAAGCAGACAAAGACAATTCTAGATTCCTAGAATCTAGAGCTGAGCAGGGCAGCTAATTATGTCATTTGCTTAGTAATGACGGGAGTGAGGGAAGATTTAGGGGCAAAGGGACTTAGTGTGAATTGTCAGTTTGAAGGATGGTTTTGAAGGGGTATGATTGCAGAGAATGACCAGGCAGGGACAGAAAAGCACAATTCCTAGACACCATAGTAATGATGTGGATGGTCATTGAGGCCGGGGACATGGGTGTCATTACCTGTGGCAATGAAGTCCCCCAGATGTATGGCCCAGTCCAAGGGAGTCATCAGATTGAGAGAGCACCCCGAAGGCTATAGCAGGAGACACATTTTCCTGAAATTCCTCTAGAAGAGGCAGAAAGGCAGTGGTGGCGCCTGGCAGCCACACTGTGGAGTTCTCTTTGTTCCTTTAAAGTCATTACTAACTGTGACAGTTTAGATGTGTGAACGTTAACTTCACTCCGCCTTCCTTCTGAGGACCATCACCAGGTACTCATCTTTTCAAATTCCTCTTCATGTGAGAGATGAGACAAAAATAATTTTTGCATATTTTCTTTGAAGGATGAGAGAGTACTTTGAGCTTTAAAATTTAGGCTAAAATACTGCACAGGTGCCAGTGGCTCGTTTTCATATGTGCTGAAGTAAAAATGGACATGTTAAAATCAAGGTTCTGCTTGTGTGTGGTTTATGCTACTCCAATTTGACTAGGTCATGAGGTCACAAGATGAGTCGGAGGCTGAACAGCACAAGTGTCTCCGTGCCCATAAGCAGGGCAGATGTCAGGCTAGGTGGCTGGCTCTCAATCTCTGGCATTGCTAATGTAGTAGTTCCTCTTACGTTCACCTTCTGGGCCCTTCCATCCTCTCTGTGTCCACATCAGGAAAGGCCAGCAAGTGTGTGTGTCCATGGCCAGGAATGCTTCCTGGGCCATTCGCTACCACCTTCAATTGACATTGACTCCTCTCTGTCTTAGCATGTGCAGAGCACAATGTCTTTTGACCCTTCCTCTTCGAAGTCTTCAGCCATACTAAAACATTTAGCGCATGCAGAAAAGCCCTAGAAAAGCATGTTAGTTCCCGAATATGTCTCTTCACTTGCTGAAACCTAAGGATGGTATGAACTATTGTGCGGCTTTAGGATCAAGGGCTACTTAAGTGAAGGGACATCTCTTGCCTATCAGCCAGCAATTGATGGCTCATTAGCCTTCCTCTTCTAGAGATAGCACCGGGTCCCTGGCAACTTCTTGGCTGCCTGAGCCAATATATTGGAAGTAGGCCCAGCATTGGCATTAGAGTTTACTGGCTCTCTTAGGTCTGGTGTTGGTTGTGTGTAGAAAAGAGTGTCAAGGAGATAGAGCCCTCAAAGATGGCTTGTAACTCAAAGGACCACGGAGGTCCATAGTGTGCCTGTGTTGGTGGATGCTGGAGTCACCTCAGATTAGACTAGAGGGTTAAGAGAAGGGTGCAGCATTTGTTAATCTAGGAGCCAAGCTGGACTACTGGATGTGACCTCCCATAAGACAGGAATTGTCTCCAGCAACACAGCATGGTGTGCTGTTTGGCACTTTAGAAGCATATCAGTTTTGAACATACCAATTTGTTAAGTGTTGGAAATTGAGTTGTGAATAGCAATAGGCTGGGTAAAGAAGGGATTACTTCTGGGAGGGCAGTACAAATCAAAGATACGGGTAAAGGAGTTCTCAGAACCAGGGTTGCTCGTGATCTCTGGAGGGCAGATGTATCTCTGTGTCAATCAAATTCAAAATCTAAGTCTAGCACTCCAAATCCAAAATACCAGGAAGTCTGCACATGGCTTTTCTTGTAGCCACAGCCTTACTATAATAATATTTCTTCCTTATGATTTGAGTTAACAATAGTAATATTTCAGACAAGTCTCATGTAACCAGCATGGCCTGGAACTCACTCTATATCTGAGAGTGATCTTGAACATCTGATCCTTTTACTGCCACCTCCTGAGTCCTGAAATAGAAGGTTTACATTACTACATCAGATTCATATGGTGCCCTGGTCAAACCCATGGCTTTGGGCATGCTGGCCAAGCATCTTACCAACTGAACTATGGTCCCAACCCAGCAAAAGTATTTAAAATAAGCAATTAAGACAAGCAAGAGGTTTCTTGAAGCCCGGTAGATTATTGGTGACTGGAAAGCATATGTTGTTGGCTGTGGATTCTGTTAACTTGCCCTTCTCAAGAGCATGCAGTGATATGTGTTTTCTCAGATTATATTAAATTATGCGTGGAATGTGGGGATGACCAATGGTGGAATGGCCTAAGCACAAATACCCTGTGAACATTAAAGTCACATTCTCAAGTGGTATTTATCGATGGGAAAGTTTTCTTATATAATGTCATGTGGGAAAGCAATAAACTATTTTGGTACATATGGGGGACATATAAATGTCTTTTGAATTAAATGAACATTTCCTATAAAACTTTGAAAAAAACCCACACAGATGTGTTCTTTGACTCTTGAAGTGAAGGATCATGGACAAGTAAGTGGTCAAGATGGCCAGAGCACAGCACAGTTTGCATCCTTCTGGATCGGCTTTCGTGGTGAACTGAGGTGGCAGTCTGCTCTACAATGGCCTCCTCTGGGGCTCTTTAGGGTCCCACATGCTTTGGAGCTGTGATTAAGGACTGTCTGGACAAAGCAGCTGCCACTGAGGAGGACAACCACAGTGAGCCTTGTCTGGTTTGCATGGCTTTTCCAGGCGGAACCCACCCATCCCCCACCTCCGTTGCTCCAGCCACTTCACGGGCTGCATTGAGTTTCCGATTCCCGAACCTTCCTTACCACTGCTCTGTGAAGAGGCCTCTTGATTTATTAATCAATTAATCAGTGCATGCCGAGGAGCTGCTCAGGGTAGTTAAACAGGGAAAACAAAATGCTGGGGCCCATCATACGGACAGGTTGTGATTAGGAACAAACCTCCCACTGACCAATCTTCCTGCCCACCGAGGCTGCCCCGTGTTACCTTCCAGAGATACCACTCTGTCCAGATGGGCCTTGGATCCATAAAACTGACACCACTTTTCTGAAGGGTGATTTCTTTTCCTTTTGGGGGGCATTTTAGAGGAAAATGACTCTACAGATGAGCCTCATTCCCTGCTCACCATAATTATCAAACCTTGCAAACTCTGCCAGGCCCAAAACGTGCTGTGGTGGGTCTGTTCATCCGCGCATGGGCAGTATTGTCCTACCCCGCTTTCCCCACAAGAGAGGTCCTGGGGCTGGAAGGATATGGCAGCAGGGGCAGGGTACACTGGCTGCAGGACTGAGTTCAGTGTGCTGAGCGCATTATCTAAGGGCACACAGAACTCCCGAGGTCACAAGGAACAGGGTGGGAAATATTTTCACACCCATCCACATCACCAGGGCTGTCTCTCTATGTAGTCTAGTTTTGTGGAAGTTAAAGCAAACGAACGAGAGACAGAGTCCTCATTACCCCCACTTCTCTCTCAGATACGACCTCGGAGCATGAGCTACAGGAGTGGGCGTTGAGACAGAGGCCTCACATCATAGCCCAGGCTAGCCTGGAACTTACAGCAAGCCTCCTCAGCTCCTCGAGAGCTGTCACAGGTGTGAGCCACTACACCCGGCTGACGACTTTTCAGTAGTAGTTTTAGGTAAAACTGGTCGGGGAAGCATCTTGGACTGGTGGGGAGATGACAGTCCAGAAGATGGGCCCTCACTGGGCCGGCGACAGGTCTGAGCTTGCCGGCAGAGGTGTGCTGGCTGCCGAGCAGCCTGGATCCAGGTCTAGGGACTATCGCTTAGTTTTCTTTCCTGTGGTGCTGACTTAGCACACATGCTGCTGAGGCCAAAGTTTGGCAGAATAGGATCTTTGCTCCTGGTCGCAAGTGACACTTCTGTCTCTTGCTGGTTCTCTGTTGCGGAGAATGAGGCACTTACCCCCACCATGCTGGACTAAGGGAGGAAGCAGATTGTAATTATTTAGTGGACGTAGGAGAGTCTAAAATGTTCCCCATTGACTGAGCAGAAGGAACGCCTAGAGGTCTTCTGTTTAGTATCTTTAAGGTTTTCAGCTCCCAACTCCTGTATAACGTCAATCAAACAGTCAAATCCTTGGGTGGCAGCTGTCTGTACTGGATTTACCAGCATCGAGTTACAAATTGCTCTTTCCTTTCCTGTTTTGTGTGTTCTGTAGGACCCTGCTTTCTCTGCTGTGATTCATGACAAACTCCAGGTCCCTAATACCATCAGGAAGTCCTGGAATGACCGAGACAACCGCTGTGACATTTGTGCCACACACCTGAACCAGCTGAAGCAGGAAGCCATCCAAATGGTGCTGACCTTGGAGCAGGCGGCTGGCAGCGAGCACTATGACGCCTCTCCGGGCTCCCCGCCTCCGATCTCCAGCATTCCCACACTGGTGGGGTCCCGGCACATGGGTGGGCTCCAGCAGTCCAGGGAGTGGGCCTTCGTGCCTGCCCCCTATGCCACCTCTACCTACACAGGCCTTGTCAACAAACACAGCGGCAAACCCAACAGCCTTGGGGGCAGCAACGGAGCAGAAAAGAAGAGTGGATCCCCAACTCACCAGGCCAAGGTCGGCCTCCAGATGGCCACCAGTCCCAGCAATGGAAACATCCTCAACTCGGTGGCCATTCAGGCTCACCAATATCTGGATGGCACCTGGTCCCTTTCAAGAACCAATGGGGTTACCCTGTACCCCTACCAGGTAAGCAAGCGCTCCTGTAAGCAGGGAAGTTCAGGGTTTTCCTACCCAGTATTGAAATGAGCACATACTCCTGATCTCCCTCTAGAAGTAAGAGTCGAGGCAGAGGTAGGCTGTTCCTTCTTTCTCCTTCCGGAAGCTCCTAGCTCGGTGCTTTAGACTTCCATGTAACCCTGCAGGGTTCTCTCCAAGAAGCTCCAGCCAGGCCTGCTTACTCGGAGAGACTCTCTGTCAACTATAGATCCTGCCCTCTTCTTGCTTAGCTAATATCTTCTCCCTAAGAGGTCTTGTTAGTTCAGACAATGCCAAGGGCTTCCTAGCTACCAGATTTACTGTGTGGTAGGGTGATTAAGAGCAAAGACCTAAAAGCGCTCAAACTGGGCAGATCCCCTGACCTGTACACATGCCAGCAAAATGACTTTGCACAAAGGGATTACCCTACCTCAGGCTCAAATCTCTCACTTTGGAACTGATACAATAGTAGAAGGATTAAACAAAGGTATGTCTATAAGACACATAGTATATTGTCTAGGATATCATCTGGTATTGTGCCTGATAATAGGAGATTTACATAATAAGACTAATAGGTAAGAACATTTTTACCCCAAGACTGCAGTAACTCCCTAAAATTAGGATTTTTTAAAAAGCAATTGATAAGTTAGTCAGGACATCACTAATAATTTAGATGGAGTTTATTATTGTATTGTTTATAGATGAAGGTCTATATTGGCATCCCATTGTCACGATCTATACCTTCGGAAAGGGTTGGAGAAGAACCTCTTGTTCCTTGGAGGACCTTTACTGTTTTCTACTTGAGTTTCATCTTTAACATGTTGGAACTGGTCATAGAAGGCTTCCCCACTTGGCCTTCTCCTTCCTCCTGCCCCTCCCCCCTCTGTAGGTACTGAAATGAGCACATACCACCAGGTCTCAAGTCTGAAGGAAAACAATAGTTCTGATCTAGACATGGTAGTGCATACCTGGACTCTCAACACTAGGAAGACAGAGGAGTCTAGAGTTTCAGACCAGCCTGGACAACAGAGACAGTTCAAAGCCAGCTTGAGGTACAGAGTGAAACCTTGTCTCAAAAACAGCAAAAAACCCAAACACAAACTAAACCTACCAAGCCAAAAGATGAGAAAAATCATTAGTTCTCATGTCCCCAGGGAGCTTTCTATTGGATGAGGGTCAACACGTATCCTCTGTCCTGTGTCTTGACTGTCATTGATGTGGGAAGGTGGCCATATTCAAGGGGTGTTAGGAGTGTCACTGGCATATGAGATAATCCTGAACACCTCAGGTCACTTCTCAGACTGCTGTGCCACATGGGGTGAGAAGTCTTCCCTTATCCTCTGGGGACCCAGGCTTCCTTCATCAATGATGTCCCCATCCTTCAGGGGCCTCAAGTTCCTCCCCTAGATCTTCTGCAACCAGCCAAGAAATGGTGTGTGTGTGTGTGTGTGTGTGTGTGTGTGTGTGTGTGTGTGTGTGTGTAGGCCCCCTGATGGCTTTGAGGCCTAGCCTGGGTGCACAGTGCTTCCATTCATACTCTACCGTCAAGAATCCAATGCTCTAGCCTCACTTCCCTGCAGGAGAAAGCCAACCTGCCCGTGTGCCCAGAAGAAAAACAAACCGACTGAGGTTACACAGAGCCGTTTTTGTGACCTGAGACAGAAATACAGGGACGTATAAAATGAACTCCGTGTCTCTGATCAACTGTGAATACCTTATAGTTCCCCCAAATAATTTCATTTCACCATGCAGTGGGCCTGCAAGGCAAGGGGGAGATGGCTAGATCTTCTTTTTGTAATCAAGGAACATGATGCTCAGAGAAAGTGTGTGCTCTGTGACTACACAGCCGAAGACAGACCAACACTAGCTTTCTCTTCTCCTCGTCTCCAACCCATTTCCCGAGTGTGCTGCTTCCACTCCCCCTAGCTTGGCCCTGTGTGATCCCGTCAGCAATTTTCCCATACATGGCTTCCTCTGAGACCCAGAACAGCAAGGAAAACAATCCTTATTTTGACCTGCAGGGGCTGAGCATCCATTTGACTTTTAGATGAAGTTTTGTGTGGTTAATCTACATATACCACATTATATCATATAACTATATATTTATATACTGTATAAATAGGGAAAAGAACCAGTAAGGAAACCTTTAAGGAGACTTTATAGCCTAGTCTTGAAAGTCACTGCATAGGGCTATGTGTTAACTTTCCTTTCCTTTCCTTTCCTTTCCTTTCCTTTCCTTTCCTTTCCTTTCCTTTCCTTTCCTTTCCTTTCCTTTCCTTTCCTTTCCTTTCCTTCCCTTCCCTTTCCTTCCCTTTCCTTCCTTCTTTCCTTCCTTCCTTTCTTTCTTGGTTTTTAAATTTGTGGTTATTCATATCTTGCCTGTATGTATGTATGTGAGTGTGTGCTTGGTACACACAGAACCCAGAAAAAGATGTCAGATCTCCTAGAACTGGAGTGATAGACTGTCGTGAGCTAACACGGGAACGGTGGGAATTGAACTTGGGTCCTCTGCATGAGCAACAGGTGCTCTTAACCACTGAGCTGTCTTCCCAGCGCCTGTGGTAGTGTCCCATCATTACAGCAGTTGTAAGGACCGATGCCCTGACAGAGGAGAAATGGTATCATGCTTACTGTTTTTGAGGTGTCAGTCTGTGATCAGCTGGCCTCTGTATTAATTACGTTCCTTGCCACTCTGACTGAGTAACTGACAAACATGGGGATGAAATGTTATCTTAGCTCATAGTTGAAAATAATACAGGCCGTTATGGCGGGGAAAGACCAAGGGGAACCACTCCGTGGTCCGTGGTTGCATGTGGCTGGGATGCCTTCGCTCCTTGCTTCTTGACATATCAGGAGCAGAGATGTGAATTCTGGTGCCAATCTGGTTTTCTCTTTTACATAACCATGTTCAAGGTTGGACTTGGCTCCTCAGTTAGTCTTTCCTGAAAGTAAGCCCACAGATATGCCCAGAGGTATATTTCTCCTGAGTTTCTAAACCTCATAGCTGTGGTAATACAAACTATGTATTGCCTAATTGCTAAAAGAGGATACCAAAGCCTGCTCAGAGCATGCTCCCAATGTCTGAAAGACCTGGCATTAGGCCCCACTTCTTAAAGTTTCTACCATCCTCCAGTAGTGCCATTCTAGGACCAAGCCTTATCACATAGGCTCCAGGAGGACAATCAATTCTCAAACTAGAGCTGTCAGGAACAGAACATGTCTTCTTTTAAAGTTATAAGAAGTAAAATATTACTTGTTTTAAAATAAAATGGAGACCATATGAAAAAATCAGATATGATTTCTGAAAGCCCATATCACATAGAAATGCATTATCTAGTCACTCACAATTCATAAACTTGTGATGAGACCCAGTTCTTTGGTTTCCTCTCCATCAACTGGGCATATTTTCCCGTGGTGTTACATATTTTTCTGAAATGCAGTCTTTGGGACAAAAAGAGTAGCTTACTGGAAGACTGCTGGTTTAGCACCTGCAAGGCCTCCTTTTCATATCTAGCACCAGTATGATGTCTAATGTTATCATGATATTCTATATTGATGAAATTTTACTCTATGAAGGTATCCTAATGGGTATAGCAAGTATCACTATTAGAGTCTAGGTTTTGTGAGTATGAATTGCATGCCCAGAACAGCCTTCCTCTGGGAGTGGTGTTTTTGCCATGTTTCTGATAGCGCTAGCTGTTACGCGGGCAATTCCCATCTTACCTTCCACACTGGAAGCCATGAGAGCCAATATCTGGACTACTGTATAGACTCAGCTGTCATACCATTACTGATGTCACAAGGACAATGGGTTAGGACCACCGCTGTAATACAAAATATCCAGGGATGGAGATGGGTGAGAGGGACAATCTACAAGATGCCTAAATGGAAGAGTGGTGGTTATGGGCGTATTCCTTTTATAATATAGTCACAATCATTCTCATTTTCTTCTGCCCCATCTCAGAGGAAAGAGAATTTCCTGCACAAGAACGAGTATTTTTTTTAAGCCCTTTGTCATAGAGTAGACACTGGTGCTATTTATTGGGTGGGGCTGCCTCCTTAGGCTAAAAACCCAGGTTCCTGTCCCGTGGTCTTTACAGTGAGGGAGAAGCCAGGCACATTACACATGATGAGGTTGGCAGGGTAAGTTCAAAAGTAGGGTGGCGCCTGGCCATTCTGAGACTGAGGAGAAACTGGAATCCAGCTCTTGCTGTGGCTTACAATCAGATTCAAAGACGACGCAGACAAATTCCCATCTTGAAATTGTCCTGGATACATTTTTATTGGCAATGTCAGAGCTGACCAACTCATGTGTTTTCCCCTGAGTAATGATGAAAGGGACCGGAGGAAATCTCTCTGGGATAAAGAGATTTGGGGGTCTGGCTATGAATCAGTATCCCTCGTGTTGTGACTATATCACCCCGGTGCCCTGAGGCGTGGGCTCTGGGTCTGGCAGACTGAGTGTCTCCTGTTGTGAACATCTCCCTGCAGTAAATATTCTGTAGCCTGTGGTCTAGCCAGCTCATCAGAGATGGTTGACTGCCCTGAAAGCCAGCTGCAGTTCCCTGTCCACCCACACTCCCACTTCCCTCTGTGGAGCAGATTTCCTCTGGCCCAGAGCCAGAGGGTTCCTTGAGCAGGGAAGCATCTGGAGTTTAGTGAGGTTTGAGGGTACGGCTCCACTCCCCGGAACCTGAGCCGGCTGGGGATATCATATGAAGGGGAGGCTGTGCTTCTGAACCTCAGATGCAGTGAGGGTGACGGTGACGGTCCTGCCTCACAAGAGGAAAGAAAAGAAAGAATAATCTAGGAGGCAGTGAGAGGACTTCAGAAATGATAAATCACAAATGCAGCTTCTTGTGAAATATCTTTGAGAGTTCATTTCAGAGAACACGAGGTGAGCTGTTTCACAGTCCGACTTTCTTCTATTGACCCGACACTCAGGGTAATGTAAATACGCACAAACCAGAATGTGCCCGTTGACTGTCCTTTGGCCATGTGAGCGTTGATATTAAAAGAATATGAGTATATTAGCCCTCCTGCTCGTCCATGGATTCATTGTCTCCTTTTGAATGGCAGCTGCTTTGGACTGATTCACTCTCACAGTCGTAAGTATCCACAGGAAAACTCGTAGTCTCAGGTTGCTGGCATTAGAATCCACTTTTGTGGGGTGCCATCTGGCTTCTGCACTGAAGGAGTGGGGAATCTGATCAAAACTCCTCCTTGGTTCTGAGTATCACAAACTATGGTGTCACAAAGGCCACCGTTTCTAGATGGATGAAAGGCAGTTATTTATTTATCTTTATAGATGTCCCCTCCCCATTAAACTCTGAACACAGGAAAAGGAATGTGTGTGTTTCTTATAGTACATTTCTCAAGGATGTGAAATCTAGGCTGAAAGTCCTAAGGAATGGTCACATCTTATAAATGGTGGATAGGGTCTTGGTCAGAAAGGAGTTCCCAGACTGTCTCAGGAAGCTTAAACAATGCTTTCAATCTGGTCATGAGTTTTGTGGTTGACTTAGGAAGGGCCCGGAGAGGTGTTCATGTCTGGGTCAGCCTGCGGTTGTGGAACCCTGATTAGGATTGTGTGGGCTCCACGAAGGATCTTGAGGTTATCTGGGATTATCCCAGTGGACTCAATGGAATCACAAGTGCCTTGGTAAGAGGGGGGCAGGAGGAGCTGAACCAGAGAGGGAGAACGGGCTCTCCTCTTGCCGTGCTCCCGAGGAAAGGGCCACAGGGTAAGGAGGGCAGATATCTGTAGAAGCTGGAAGGTGAGGAGGCAGATTTTCTCTCAGAGCCTCCCAAGGAACCAGTTCTTCAGGTTGCCTCAGACTTCTCCAGACCATTAAGATCATAGATCAGCGCAGGATTGTTCGAGCGGCCTTAAGGAAGCATTTGGTGACTGACAACCTGATAAGGGCAAGTGAGAGGAGGTTTGCAGGCCAGAGGGAGGAAGCATGTGGGATTTTCATCCCACACCAGCAACTGCCTCACCCTCTGGGTCGGCCAGCGCACCAGCAAGTGGGGTGATTTCATGTGTCTGCCTCCACAGTACAAGAGGCTGCTACACTGCCCCGTTGCTTTCCAGTTGTCTCAAATTCCCCTATTGTTCCAGAGTCGTAATAACAGGCAAGCCACAGCCCCAACGCTGGCATCCAGGGATGACCATTGTGTAAGTCTCTCAGAATGTTGAAACTGCAGAAGCCGTTCCGCGCTGGGGGCGGAGAGCCTTAGCTGGCACACGGGAGGATGTTTCTCTTTTCTGTCAGGCCTTTGGAACCACAAGCGCAGGGTCTCATAGGACTGCTTCAGAAAGAAATTCTCACCTTTTCTGGTATCTTGAGGATTAAATGTATTTGAAAGACCTTTGGGAATTACAGACCCGAACATAAGTATTGGCTCACATCAGTTTTTATTAGTAAGTTGATGACAGGCCCTGGAGATCTGAAACAGAAGAATGGACTGTTTGCTTCTTTGAAAGTGGAGTTTTCAACTTTTGGCTATATACTAGAATCCCCTGGGAGAAAATTCTCAAAGTCTAGGTTATACCCTGGTCCAACGAAAGGAGAGTGTCTGAGGGTGAGACCCAGGCCCTGCTTTGAACGGTTGAGGTCAAGAACCCTAGTTTTAAGGAATGATTTGTCTGTCACTGGCCTCACAGCTTCCTGAAGGTACCAGTGAATTCACGTAGGAAAGTAGCATACTCCGACAACATGCCCGAGGCAAGCAACTTAGAAGGGAGAAAGGGGGTAGGGGATATCTCGCCATACAAGCACGAGGACTTGGGGTCTCCAGAATGCATGCACAGTCGGCTGTGTGGTGCTTGCCTGTAACCCCGCTAGAGTGAGATGAGAGCTAGAGACAGGTGACCCCTGAAGTGTGCAGGGCAGCTAGCCTGGTGCAAAGATGGCAAGCAAGAGGCCCTGTCTCAAATAAGATGGGACCTGGGGTCTGTCACCGAGGTTGTCCTCCGACTTCCACATGTCCGGCATGGCATGCACATGTCCATACTCAGATGTACATTTGTACACCCCCCCCACACACACACACACATGCACTACGTGTGGAGAGAGAGGAGGGAGAGAGATTTTTAATGGAGAAAGGTTTTTTTTTGGTTTATGGCTTCAGAGTCTTGGGTCCCTGGTTGCTCAGTCTTGTGTCCTTGCTGTACTCCGGCAATGGCGAAGGGTCGGTGGTGTCAGAAGCTGCTCAGACCCTGATGGCCAGGGAGCAAAGAACAGAACAGGAAGATGCAGGGGTCATCCTCAAGAGCATGACCTCAGGGACTTCGCTTCTCTCAGCGCTCCACCTCCTAGTGACTCTGCCACCTTTAGTGCCATGATGAAGACCAAACCTTGAGCAAACGACTTTGGGAGAAGAGCAGTGTATTAACTCCTTGGGGGCATCATAGCCAATAATCACCAGCTAGGCTGCTGGGAATGCACAATGTTTATCTCTCTGTGTTGGGGACTTTGAGCCTGAGGCTAGGGGGAAGCAGAAAGCTTTCCTTACCTCTTCTAGACCCTGTTTTTATCAGACCTTTGCCAGCCTGTGCTATAGCACCTGATCTCTGCTTGATTCCACATAGTCTTGGGTCCTGTGTTCTTTCTGTTGTAAGGCAAGCAAGACACAGCTCATTGGATTTGGAGACACCTCCTCAATCTAGTGTGGTCTCTTCTCAACCCTTAACTAACCATATCTGCAAAGACTCTATTTCTAAATAAGGACATATTCTGGGGGTGTTGTCACATGGGCATAAATTTGGGGCCGATTCTATGTGATGATTGACAGAGAGATAGACAGGTGAAAAGGGAAGGGGGGGTGGGGAAGGGAAGTAGCCATGGGCCCTTCCCCAGGCAGGTACACACAGCTGGGTCCCACTCTGTGGGTAGTAGAGAAACAAAGGGAGCAAAGATTAAAAAAGACAAAGCCAGGAGCGGGAGGGAGTGACTTAGCCCCTCACACCCTTGTGAGCCAAGAGGGCTCCAGAGCAGATGAATGCAAAGGGAGCTGCCACTGGGGGGAGGGTCTGCAGGAACACACTGCCCCTCCCCATGCGGTGCAAGCCCCTTCCAGTCATTTGTGCTCACCTAGCACGTCTACAGCTCTCCTCCAGGAGAAGAATGAACTAAGGTCTAAGCTGACCATCATTCTAGCAGACTCGTTGAGTTAACTTAGAACAACATGTAGGTTTTTTCCCTTCTTCTTTAAAAATATTCCTAGAGTCTAGAAAGAGGCTGGGGGAAATAGTAAGGAAGACGCCTTGTCTGCCTCAGCACCAAATGTGAGTGCGTGGGATGGCGTGGGCCAATGGACGGAGGGTGTTCGGCTTCTCTGCCCTGATCTCAGCGAAGCTATGCTGGGTGCCAACACAGCTGAGCATTGCCACACCGTGGGGACTCTGGTCAGAGTGGAGACTGTGGACAAGCACACAGACCCAGCATCTCTTCGTCCAGCCATCTTCTTTCTCCAGGATGCCTCCAGTGACAAAGCTTTCCCTTCTTCACAGAGTCAAGTGTTTGCTGGCCACAGTGGCTGGCTAAGGGACAGCAGCACAGCTGTGGGTTCTTGGAAGGTCTCGAGGGGGCCAGGCGCCACAGACTTTCTCCAAGTGTCTCACAGTGAAGGAGGAAAAGCTGGGGTCATGCTAGACACACTGCTCCCACACAGAACCCCCCCATTCCCCTCAGCCCAGCTTGCTATGGGACCTCCATGGAGCCTTCTAACTGTCAAGAGTTCATATTTTCTCTTCGGGAAAGCTGTAGTTGTGGGGATGATATGGGTCCCTTGATGTGGCTCTGGGTGTAGCAAGCAGTAACATCCATGACACTTGTTGAAGCTGGAGAGCCATCTTCCTTCAGGGAGGTTACATGCTGAGCTGAAGAGACCCAGTGTGGTCCTTTCAGTAAAGAACTTACAGCAGCTGAAGAAACATCAAGTCCGAATGGAAAGCCATAGCCCTCTGCACAGAAACCAGCTGTCCAGAGAGCACGTCACATCTCAAATGAGAATCTTGTATTTTAAGTAGAAATGATTCTCTTCTGCCATTGGTGGGCAAATTGATAAAATACTGGAAAATTCCTTGGCTAACTTTCTCCCATGTTTGGCCACTTTTTAAGGAGGAGGGGGAACATATATCATTTAACCTCCGTGGGATCATAGAGGAGGCACATTTAAAATAATCCAAAACAATAAACGCCCTATTATTTGGGGGCCAATGTTGAAAGAGCCAGGTTCAGATATGGTCTACGAATCTCATATTGAAAATGCACTTAGAGACAGAATGTTTGAGCCCATCCTTCCTGGCTTCCTAATTAGTCACCGATTTTAATATCTTTGCTTTCTCACTCACTTACAATTTAATAAAATATAAATTTTCTCTTTAACAGAAATTCATAATGTAGAGTTTTCAATAAAACTGGAGAACTTGCAGTTTCCTCTCCAGCGAACCCACCCTGGACATCCAGCTAATTAATATCCAATCGCGATGCTACTGTGCTAACAGTCTTTAGCGTGACAAATTAGCCTGGTGCTGTCTTAGAAAGATATTTGTGAGGATTACTAATGAGTGTATTTCATATGCCTAAGTCCCTCCCAGGGAGTTATTTGGGTGTTCAGGAAGAATATTAGACACCATTTGGGGGATTGTGGAGACTATTTAGTGTCTTAACTGTGGCACCCATGACCTCAGAGAGTTAGCCCATCCTGTACAGAGCTCAGGTTGAGTGCCTGGAAACAATGGAGACTCTGGTGGAGGAGCAGGGAAACCTTATGAACAGCAGCCAGATCTGCACTGATGGCCATGACCAGAACTTATCTAGTGGCAGGACCAATCTGAGCCAAGCTGGTACCTTCTATCATCATGGTGGGGCTGGCTGCCACTGTGGATGCAGCAGAGAGGAACAGGATGGAAGGGAGGAACAGGCCCATTTGTCTGTTCACACACACACTCATGGCTATAGCATATCATAGGCAGCAGGCCTGCCCTCATGAGGTACAGGTAGCATGACCCAGGCTCGGGGATGTGTCAACTGACCTGCCCAGGGTCACCTAGCTAGGACTCAGACGTGGCAGAGATGGACAGATGCAGGTCTCCCATAATCTTGCTTGTGCTTCTACTACTGTTACGAAAGAAGGAGGCCACTTCTGTGAGTTGACCCCACAGGTGACCCAAGCCACCTGTAGCGCGCACTATTGTAGATTTCTTTAGGATGCTTCTCTATGCAACTAGAATGTTCTTCTTGTGTTGCTCTGCACAAAAGTGCGGACATAAATGCTTTGTGTTGGCTTTCGTCATTGCAAGGTGGAAGGCAGGTGGGGATGAAGGGTGAGCAGCCCTGGGCCCAAAAAATTCAGAGAGGCCTTGTAAGCAATGCTGCCATCTAGTGAGGTAAACATTAGCTTACCTAAGAGGTGGACTTAGTGGAATTGGGTCAAAATGTTTTAATTTCCCAAGGAAAGTGTGAGGAAACAGAACTCTTTCATCATCAATTGGGAGGCCAGGATTTGACAGAGTGGTGTATGTTTGAATTGACTTTTCCAACATAAGTCTTTTGTCTCTCTCTCTCTCTCTCTCTCTCTCTCTCTCTCTCTCTCTCTCTCTCTCTCTCTGTGTGTGTGTGTGTGTGTGTGTGTGTGTGTGTGAGAGAGAGAGAGAGAGAGAGAGAGAGAGAGAGAGAGAGAGACTTTGTTGTTGGAATCTTCTGAGGGAGACAGATCTGTTTAACACAGTATTCTGGCTTGCAGAATCTATGAGCTGAACAATATTTGTTGTGCACAGGGGAATGATATTTTCCAGACTCACCAAACCTTTGTCAGCAAATATTTAACTGAGACCTTGTCTCAAAATAGGAGGGGTGGGGGGAGGTCAGGATGCTGGTATTGTAGGCTCGTGTCAGAGGGATCCTGGCTTCAGTTTTCATCACCACACATTGGAGTGGGTGGTGAGGGGGAGAGGGAGAGAGGAACACACATTTCTATACAAATAATGATTTAAGTTTCATGTTAGGAATCAGCTTGGTCCAGAGTCTCTGGTTGTGTCTGGCTGGAGGCATTAGGAAGCCCCGTGCAGCATCATTCCTAGTTAGCTGCCTAGCCCTTGGCCTTGGTTTTTCCTCTCCTTTCTTGCTTTGCCTTGAAACATGCAACCAGCATAGCGCAAGAGCTCCTGGTCTAGGATTGTAACAGCTCCTACACTCCCTCCCCTCACCGCTATGGCTAGCTCTGAAGGTAAATCAGCGATGTGTAAAAGAGAGAGCCCGCAATGAAAATCAGTTAATTTTCTTATTTATTAGAAACTTATATGAGAGATTTGGCCCAAAAGAAAATAGGAAACCGAACAGGCTCCTTACTCAAACCCTGCTAATCCCTTTGCCTCTAAGAAGCAGCTGTAAAGTGAATGAGCCAGCATGGCATTGAGGGCTGACTGGTCTAGAGTCAATAACTATTTCCTAAGGAATGCAAGTTTCTAGTATAATCCCTTTATAAACATTATAGACAGATTGTGCTTGACCTCAGACCAGCAAGCAAATCTGGGGCAAGGGTTCAAGGAGACAGAGATGAGGGCAGATCTGTAAGCATGAGCTGTCGTCATGAGAATGGGGTGTTGGGGACTGAAGAAGACACAGAGGAGAAGGCAGAACACTTAACAAGAGCAAATCATGGACTTTCCCTTTAGTACTACATGTAAGGCTCCTTGTAGCTGGGTGATGTGACCTGTCGGGTAGTTGTTCTCAGTGGGCTCAGGGGAGCATGCCACTTGAGCAGACACCCACAGAGACGGAGAACCAATTGTGAACTTAGCAAGGCGAAAGTCACAGAGGCTTATGGGTATTTCAGATGTTTAAGAAGAAGCCAGAGATCTTGAGGATTTATTATGTGAGGGACAAGGAGAGAGATCAGGACAAGGCCCCCAGCCCTGTTTCTGATGGGTGTGGAAAAGACACTGAGCCCTTCACAAGTACAGGGACGTGTTTAGACATGTGAGTTCTTGTTTCTTCTGGGACCCTTTGGTCTGGAGACAGGTAAGCCTGAGGGTCTAGTTAGGAGTGAGGATTCCTTGTGGGCTGAGGAGGAGCACAGGGGAGCCTAGGCATGCAAGAGAAAGTTGTAAAGATGGTTCTGGAATTCAGGTCTTCCTAGTTGGGTAAGAAGGGTCACAAAGAACTCCAGAAAACATGTCTTCTGAGTCTGTTATCTACACTGTACAGTCAGTCACCTCACACCAGTACCCACCCCTGAGTAGTGCTGGTATTCTCTGACCACACCATATAGGCTTGCACATCCATCCATCCATCCATCCATCCATCCATCCATCCATCCATCCAGCAAGCATTTGTTGGGTCAGTTACAGTAGGACACAAAGGCTTGTCTTCAGACAGTGGGGGTAGGCGAACACTGCTTCAAATATATCTTGGTGTGGGTAATCAGTGATGGAAAAGGGGAGTTCTGAGTTGTGTGTGTGTGTGTGTGTGTGTGTGTGTGTGTGTCGGCATGGCATGTTTTAGGTGACTTTGTGGACTTTATGCAATCCTGAAAGAAATTGTCACTGTAGTGTTGAGACTGCAGTCTCCAGTAAAGTATCTCCTGCCTTCCTTACCTGTATGTGATTGGATGACTGAGGGAGCTGTGGAATTTGGCGGGAGAGGTGAGCATCCCGGGGAAGGTTTACACCTCCTCTATTGCCCCTCTCCCATCTCTGGCCGTCTACCCTAAGCATGCCCAGAGTACTTGACTTACCCACCAACTCCTACCTAACATGATTTTGGTTTGGAGGGCTAGGCTGTAATTCAAAGGTCCTGAGAGTCCATCCCCTCTCCTTAAATCATCAAAAGCACAGCTATCAGCTTTCTCCCTGTGTTTGTTTATTTTGTGTCTGTGCTCACGGAGTCCACCTGCCACACAGGAACTGTCCTGACACTGTCTTCACCGTAGTTATTTGTCGAGAGCTGGTCTTCCTGGAGAAAGACTCTCCAGCATGGACACATGTGTGTTTTTCATCATAGTTTTGAAAAGAAAATAATTTTTCAACCAGAAGATTCACACAATTATTTTTTAAAATCTTATATCAATGTGTGTGTGTGTGTGTGTGTGTGTGTGTGTGTGTGTGTAGAAGCTGGGGTAAATAGCTTGTGTTGAAAGTGCGCTCCTCTGAAGAAGACCGAAGGGGAGCGATACACTGTTAGTTGCTGAAGAAACAGTAAGCTCCTCCAATTGCTCACTCACATGATGTCACAGGCCTGATTTGCCCAGAATGGCTCTTTTCCTCCCTTCATCTTGCACATATGATGCTGTTAGCGTTTATCACACTGTTTGAAAACTGCCAAGATAATGACTACGGTAATTAATCTGGCCCCATAGCTTTCTCCACAAACAGGAGCCTGGCAAGTGTGGCTCCTTCCTTCCACATCTGCTTCCAGATGTCCCCAGAGGGGAGGGAAGCTGAGTCACTGTGGGAAGACACCGCCTGTGGGGTAGGGGCGCTGCTTGCTGCCTTCTATCCTGTGATGGAGATGACCTTGCGGCACAGTTCTCCCAAGATGAAATTGCAACTCGCAATAATGCCACTTCGAGTCTATGTGTGTTCTGTGAGGGCAGATATCCAATCAACAAGTTGATTTTGAGTTGTGGACATGCCCAAAACATACTTTAGGTAGTCACTGGGATGCAACAGAATGGTCTAGCCTTTTCCCATAGGCTTATCCACCATGACTGACTCTGGGATCATGAGCACTGGTTAAAAAAAAAAAGGCAGTGCTCTAGGGTCAGGGGGCCCCCTTTAAAGTCAGTGTCATAGATAATAAGTCACTTTTCTCCTCATGTGTTCTCTCTCTCTCTCTCTCTCTCTCTCTCTCTCTCTCTCTTTCTCTCTCCTGCTTAGTAACTTGTGGGTGTGCACTGTGTCCACTCACAGAGAAGCCCATTTTCTGACACACACATTCACATATGCACACATGTAAACTGTGCCCACTCACAGGAAGGCCTATTTTCCAACACATATTTTCACATGTGTGCATGTGTGTGGCTGTGCACATTCACAGGCCCCAAGCAGAGCAGGAGTGAGTTGCAAGTCACCTACCGTCATCTCTAGTCTTGTCTGGCAGACAGCTGGAGCTTACAGGACATCGACCTCAGATCTACCCTGGGTGTCAAGATCACGTTGTGTCTCTGGCACGGCTGTTCTAGTCCTTGGAACAGCCGAGGCAGTGAATTTTGTCTTGGGAGAATGTTTGTTGCTTATGAAATTTAAATTTAAAAATATGTTTCTATTAATGTTTAGAATTAAAATCGTACATGTACGTAATTTAAAGTGGCATCACTTGAGAAACTTTGAGATGCAAGATGTCCTCCACTGGGAGTACAGCTGGCATTTCCCACTTTCTCAAGATTTCTTAAATATTTATGTCCTTGGCCTCATGCTCTTCTGCTGACTCTTCTCGACTTGCTTACATCTCAATGTCTTAAGGCTTTGTCACTAGGTTTATGATGCCAAAGCTATTGCCGCAGACTTGGGGATGTGGCTCTGAGGTAGAGTGCTTGTCTAGCACATACAAGGTCTCGGGTGACAGCCCCAGCAATGCCAAAATAAACAGCAGTAACAACAAAGCCCCGACCCAGCCCCTCGGTTTTCCCAGCATACGTAGGCACTGTTTGCCCTTTTTGCTGTGTTGACATTTGTTCTGACGCTGCAGAGGAAATAGAGGGTAAATCTCCTGGCTTTATATTTTTTTTTAAAGCATGAATCAAAGTAGTAATTATACCAGTCAGGATATTATTTATCACACATTTGGAACATGCTCGTTAACATTTACTTATTTATTCTCTCTCTCTCTCTCTCTCTCTCTCTCTCTCTCTCTCTCTCTCCCTCCCTCCCTCTCTCCCTCCCTCCCTCCCTCCCTCCCTCCCTCTCTCTCTCTCTCTCTCTCTCTCTCTCTCTCTCTCTCTCTCTCTCTCTGTGTGTGTATTAGTTCTCCCATATGCATGCATGCACACACATGACCCATGGTGTATATGCAGAGGTCAGAGGTCAAGTTTCAGAAATGAGTCTTCTCATTGCCATCCTATTGGTCCTGAGGATTGAACTCATGTCTTCAACCTTAGCTTTAAATGCCTTTATCCACTGAGCCTTCTCACTAGCTATGGGATTATCTTTTGAAAGCATAATTCCACTGAGTAATGTCCTCAGTGAAAGATTAAGAGCATTAATTTTGTCCAATCTGAAAGACCTGTTGACTTGCAGCATCCGGGTGGCATAGGACGGTTGTCGAAAGGGAAGGCACACCTACTTGCCTTCTTGCTAGATTCTTTTTCTTTTTTCCTAGAATAAACTTTTGCCTGCAAGAATACCAGACAGACAACTTTTAATTGCTCAAAACTAGGGATTTTGAAGAGGGTTTCTCAAATGGGATGAAATGGGTTTCTCAAATGTCCTTTGGAACACTTAAAAGAGAGCAAGGAACAGGACTGGTTTGCTAATCATAAAATGAGAACTTTCAGTTGAAAGATTGAAGTTCAGAAATTCGATTCCAGCACCACGAGAGCCTGGATACTTCTCAACCTTAAAAGCTTTCTCTGTAACGATTTGTGGTGATAGCAACAGATGTGACTTATTGATGCTCCACATTGTAATGTGCCAATCTCTGGAAGCTGTTTATAACTCATCAAGCCAATATTGTGCAAGCAGTCCATGCGTCAGATTACAGAGCTTGTAATGTAAGATTCACTTGAAGTGAACGTAAGACCCTTTGGAATCTGATGGGTTTTAGCACACTAGAGTTCTTAGTTTCTTTTTAAATTTG